>RXPK01000284.1:4027562-4467102 GCA_004143645.1 Protaetia brevitarsis | reverse complement strand
AATTCTATTCACCTTTGTCTTAACTTAACTAAACTTTTCATTTAACAGGGTATTTTCCCCATTTCTCTGAAGACTTGCCCATGTCATTCCCATAGATAAAAAACAGATGTAATCTTTGATAACTTTCGTCCATAGTGTACTCCACCTTTTCTAAAAAAATGAATCGATTATAATCAAAAACTAATAGCTTTTTCAATAGCATATCATTTCGCTTGTCAACACGTTTTTACCTAAACATTCTTAAATCGTTTATTTCAATATTAACAATTACGTCATATTGATGTAGCTTTTTACGTTAGGTATTTTATGACCGTCTAGCCTCGATAGGGTGACACAAAAGATATACATAAGCCTTGAGTGTTATGAGAAGGGAATTGCACTATCACGGTTGAAAGATATTGTCTAACAGAAACAAAGAGTTATTGAGATAATTATCATTCTAAAATATCTGATGTCAGAGAGGTGTCCACAGATAATCCTTGCCCTACTTTGTTTTTAATTATATAAATGAACTTCACCTAACATAACTATTCGAGAATATCATTCTTAACCCAATGAATCACTCTTTATTCAGAAGCACTATTTATAACTTAATGAAATGTAAAATGTGTATCTCTAAATGGTGCCAATACTTCTTATAACACTAACTATAACTATTAACTCGGATAAAACCCATGCCACCTTCGTCATTGTTCGAGATAATATAATGTTTTCTTTGAAAATAATAGAATCAATCTTATCGAAACAGCAAATTGTTGGTGTTGTTATGACGAAAACTTAAATGGATATCATGATAGATTACCTTTCTAAGGAACTTGGCAATTTCAACGCTAAAAAATATTGCAATTGTCTAACTTCTACTTCTAAAAAAAGTATTGAATAATCCATTGGGGAGCCCGATCAAATGGTATCGGCAATGGTTTAAAAAACGAATATAGAATAAATTATATGAGACTAGAGTAATCTTGTAACAAACTTCAAAGAAAAATCTCCACTTTATGATTGCTACATCTATGAATTACTGAGTTTTGTTTCAAATATAATCTGAATTTCGACAATTCCATCACGTATGATATCAGAAATTCTAAATTATACCAGCTCATAGGACGGCCTCTTAAAAAAACACACCTACTTGGATGCTGTTCATAAGCTACCAGAATATTAAGTCTATAAAAAATTTAAATGTTAACTACAATAAAAAAATATTTTGAGCAAAAACTGCTCCACTTATGAATTTCTTACTTTCTAACTGTCTATCTATCTTTAAATTCTTCAAACTCGTCTGTCTTTGTTATGACGTTATTTTGTACGTGTCTCCTGTAGCGTACTTGAAATAAAGACTATGGTTATTATATTATTACTCTTTAGTATAAGCATTATAAGATCTGATTATTCTGTAATAGTAGGTAAATAACATATTCTCCTTTTTACAAAATTATTATCGCAATTAATGTGAACAGACCGATTAGATCTCTACAATTCTATTTTTTTAGTGACGATGACAAATGTTTTCTATTTGACTTACTCTTCTAAACAGACGATTTTTCACGATATTAATTTTAATTAATTTGTACTTTTTGATTTAATTAAAATTTCCAAACTTACATGTTATAGACAATTTGCCGATCCATATTAATATTTTGAATTAAACAATATAGTCAAACGGTAAACGCATCCCATACACAAAAAGCTTTAATATCGCTCCAAATTTATTCAAGAAATGATTAAATTTCGTTTTTTTTCCTTTAGAAAAGAGAGACCCAAATAAAATTAATTTAAACTTCAAAGGCTGTTTACAAATAAACACAAAAATACTCCCGGGTTCAATTTAATTTGTAGAGTTTGCGCGTGCATACGCAGGATCCCCCGGCATTTCCAGTGTAAAAAGCTGATGAAATATTTTTGCTTTTATAAAAGATTGTCATTTCTGTATGAAGAGATTTATATTTGTATTGATAATTTGGTGACGTGCAATTTTATAAGCTTAATTAGATTTTTTAACTTTAATATGCTTCCGAAATACCTCAGATATAATATGAATAGATATAGAGGGTAAAATATCCTATAGGAAAGTTTGAAATTAAAGAAAAGTTTTAAGACAGATTTTGTGTTTCTAAATATTCAGTTAAGTAATTACACTTTTGTAATTTAATAAAGAGAAGGAAAATATAACTTTCCGACGTATTTGGTAAATGGATGAATTGAACAAATATTTTTAATATTTTTTAAATGAAATTTTCTTATCAGGTATCATAAGATTTAGACCTAGGATTGAATATAATACGTTATTTTAGTAGATTTGACGAGAACTAACTCTAAAGGGCGAATTCAACGGACATCGGAGTGGTCAGGAATGGTCGGGTGTCTGATAGGGGCCCTGGTACATCGTACTTCTGATCACGGAGGATGGCTCGATCAGGACAGGAACATTACTCGGGAAAATCGTCGTTGGAGAAAAATTACCAAAAAGTAATAGGTAATTTGGATAATATTTATGTGATAAACTTTGTTTAACAATTAACAATTATTTTTAGGTTGTACTTTAGAATAAAATTGGCATTTATCAAAATAGCCGTTAAATTTTACCGAACAAATTGAGACACGTCCTGCCTCTGACGTACGCGTTGCTAGAGAATCCCTTCGAATCGAAAAACTTTTAACGACTTGAAAGCGATTGTCTTCGACAAGGAGTACAACTGTTCTCAGAAAGTCCGCTTAATTTTCACCAAAGTGAGGGGAATATACTTTTTAATACATGAGAATGCCATGTGACCGAATGGACTGTCGAATGTTTAAACGAACTGAAATAAATAATTATGTGCAAATTTCTGGAATCCCTTAATTAAAAGGTAATAAAGGTAGTGACTCTGGATCTGAGAAAAATACATTTAAAAATTTTCAACACTATCACTATGTAAACTAACAATCTTTAAATTAATTACTGTTCACAAAAGTAGAGCAACATTTTATTCACATACATATGTAACGAAACCAATTTCCAGCAATTTCCATGTCTTTCTGTGACATATCAATGCAATTGGACTGCAATGCATATAAAAACATTTTTAACTAAATTTAAATGAAATAAGTACACTGTAAAAAAAAAAATGTTCGATTGAATTGAACTTGGTTCCAAAATTGTTCTGTCAATATCTATTGTAAAAATATACTATTCAAATTCTAATATCATTTCGATATGTAGGTATATCACTGCTGATCATCTTTACTTCCTGAAGGAAATATTCTGAAGGAAAATGCTTTGAAGGACTTGCCAAATGCAGAGATTTCCTACATCATCTGGACATCGTCTGGCTGTCTGCTGCTACATTTTATATCCTTTTCTTATTAGTTTTAAAATATAACTAAGTAAAATAGTAACTCTACATTTAAATAATATCGAGTACACATTCCATTACAATGATAATCTCCCAGAAGAACAAGTCCAAGCTCGCTTCGTGAAATATATAGCAGCCATCTTATTATGGCGAGTATATGGCTCATTGGCTTAGAAACGTGGTGTCAACTCACTCAGGCCATGCGAAAAAACAACTCTCTTGCCTCTGGACGGAACGAACATCCCAAAGCTGTAGACATGCACATCTTTCGCACCGGAAGAAATGGAGAAAAAGTTACTGACGAAGAAGATCCTCACTAAACAATAGGTGGATAATCGAGACCTCCAAACAAACGCTTTAGGACTGTTTCGGGATCACGGAAGAGGATGAATGTACTTTGTGGACTTCTTCTGGACTTCTTCTTCAGATAACCTCGAAACTAGCTTGGAATTACTTGGAGAACCTAATAATCCATAGCCAAACACAATAAAGTACTTTAGTGTGCGTGCTGTATCATAAGGGCATTGCTGGCAACGAATCTGCAACAAAGGGCTGTGAAATAATATTCACTGGAGCTGAACCGTGTCTGAGAATAACTAAAGCTGCAATGCGTGGTGCAGTGGCTGAGTGGATCGTAGAAAAACACCTATTTGCTGAAACATCTTTGAAAGGCAGATACACAACAAATGGATGATGCGGCAACCATCTTGGCAACTAGCTGAGGATGTGCTCGCTCTCAACCGAGTACAGCTTAGGGCAGTAAGGAGTCTGTTGACAGAATGCGGCTGTCTAAGGAAGTACCCACATAGAATAGGCATCTTTAAAGATAAATCTTTATGCAAAGTATGCAATGAGAAGGATGAAACAGCCCACCACGTTGTTCTTTAAAGCGTTGCATTGGAACGACAGAAGCTACCATTGTTGGGAGCAATCAATCCGATGAGAGATTTGGCGCCGGACGAAACGTCTACCACACAGGATACTAAATCCAGTAAAAAGGAGTAAGCTGTTTATGCAAAGAAATATATAAAAATCGGAATAATACACTAAGCCTCAAGCTGCGGTGTGAAGGGGATAATGAGAAGATTTGATTCGTACCCAGTGACTAAATCAATCAGTCAATCAATAGTTCGGTAAACGAAAAGTGGAATAAGCATCCTCATAAGATTCGCCACTACCGGAGAAGCTTATCCAATTGAGAAGAACAAGGATGAGGAAATAACCTCCGCGGAAGAAGTACTACTACAAGAATGCTGGCTATTTAAGGAAGTCACTACCGTTTTTCGGCTGAGAAAGTAATTTCTTTCCCTATGTATGAGCCAAGGTCATAAAATTAATTTTTGGGGAAAGCAGACAAGAACGAAAAAAAAACACTTTTTTGGCAGTTATACAGATACATCGAAAACCGCATTTGGTTGACTCAACCAAATTTTAGTTGTATTGACTAAAATCTTTGTTTAAATATAAGCAAACAAATATATTGTTGGGCGAAGCAAATAATTTTGTTAATAAATTTTTTTTGTTTTAAGAATATCTTTAATAGAATTAAACAAATAAAATATTTTGCTCAAATAAGAAGTATGTAATACTTGAAATAACGAGATATACATATATTTTTAGTTCAAATAAAATTTTGTAAAATTGATCAAATGGAACATTTACTTCAAACAATAAATTTGATTTATTCAAATAGAAATAACACACAGAAGAACAAAATATTTTGTTGAAACAATTAGATTTATTTGCATATTTGAAATATATATTTTTTATAGTAACAATATTTTCGTTTTATGTAAAATATATATTGTGTTTCACTTTACTAAATATTTAATTGAGGTTACTGCGTTCCTTCTTTATTTTAAACAATAATTTTGTCAGAATTACTTACCTTATCTGTTACGGCAGCTCTTTTATTTCTTAATCAAATTTAGTATCAAATCTTACCACAAAATTTCACTATTCAATAAAGTGTTACTACAATACTGACATAAACTGCCTATAAAAGGAGCATAAATTGCATATTACTTATCGTAAATGCAATCAATAGTGAATTTTCAGTAGAATTTTGTGTGCAGTAAAGCTGGACTGTTGGATCAAGGAATAAAGGATCTTATAATTTGAGATGTTTTGATCTCATTTATTTATTTTTTTCTGTATTTGATGTTTACGAATTCTCCTTCACCGGTATACAATGCTTTCCTGGTAAATGCACTAAATCAACCTTTTATAACCGTGTTTGAGTGATATAGGAGAGGCGCTATCTTTATAACAATGGCTGTATCACATATACCTATTGAACGTAACTATATGGGTAGAAAACTTCGCCATAATAATAATGCTTAGATCACAGAACCTATTTACAAAAGTGTGGGCTAGGTTTGAAAAAAAAGTAATTTGAATATAATAATGACATTAAATTAACTACAATTGTTGCGTAATCCTTATTTTTTAATAATTAGTAATAATAAAGACACTAAACGCATACACTAAATAAGACTAATTTACGGTGAATAAAATAAAATAATGCCAGTTCCTGCATGTTAAAGTTGGGGTAATCTAAGACACAGGTGGTTACCCGCCATTTCATTGGCTAGAAATAAATTTTGACCCCCAACCAATTCCATATTTCGCCCAAATATACAGGGTGTAACAGCGGTAACGCCGTGGTCTCTGGTAGTCCAAATGGCAAGAATTTTTGAAATTTTTTATATTGGGATATATGTAGGCGGATTAGATCTACAATTTAAAAATAATGTGCAATATACAGGGTGTTCAAAATTTAGCAGCGCATCAAAGTATGTTTTTCTTAAATGGAAGCCCTGTATTTTATGGCATTTTGAAGTGTACACTAAAAACTAGAACAACTTTATTTAAGGTTCCTATACTAATTTTTATAGTTTATGAGATATTTTCAATTTGTTTAAAAATGCAATGTTGCAAAAAAGTTTAGTATCTCGGAACGAATTAATTTAGAGAAGTGAAATGAAAACCGTAAATAGCAAATCCTTTCGCTGATTATATGCGACATTAAACGTTTTCTAGTAGTATACAGGATGTTCAAGTAGCTAAGTCAAACTTTGTGAATTTTACTCGTGCGTAACTTTGTTATTTTAAATGGAACACCCAGTATATTTTTACGTTGATAGATAGGAATGCAGGCAGATCGCGAAACTGAATCAAATTCTAGTACTATAGCACTAAAGTTTGACTCAGTTCGTCATCAGTTTACTATAGTAATCTGACGACGTTACAGCAATATGTTTATCACTTCCGTGTTCCTCTTTCCCCGAAATTTTGACGTATTTTTTTTTGTTTTGTCAATTTGAAACCACAAATCTGACATTTGCTTCCAAGGGACTGCACCTCACCCCTAGTGTCTTCGAATGTTTCCCAATAACTTAAAATTGGCTTATTAAGTAGATAAAATGCTACCATCCCGAGAATATACTCCCAAATCGAAAAGGCCTTACCTTCGAAGTCTATTCTGGTACAACTTTTTCCTAAATACACAACTTACGGAGGCATGTTTTTTGATTAATAATGCTAAAGCCTAGCTTTATTATAGAATACAGTATACAAAAATCTAAATTTAGTATGATAAGATAACAATCGACCATTAGACCATGAATTAAAATGCTAAGCCTAAAACGTAGAGCCTATTCTCTTATGTTTCTCCTTCTCCTTATATTTAACAACTAAATAACCAAGCTTCGCTGACGGAAAATGTGAAACTGACACTGCTGAAAAATTCGAAGAAATTTAAAATTAAAACAACTTCTACCCACAGGGAAATAAACAACTCCGTAACCCTTATTTCGCGTTCCGTGACTCCAAGACCCATTTTCTGTGGCCGTATAAGAGAGAACGGTTCCTCCGTAAAACTAGGTAGCGTCGCTCGTACCTCATAGCGCATTACCTCTAATATGTATTTAATAACTAGAGCCGGGGACCAACGGAGCCCAACGGCCCAGAAGTGCTCCGCCAAGCCGCCAATGTAACGCGGCAGTTAATTTATATGATAATGCGATGCCTAGCTACTAGCTACACTGTACCAACCGCTTTTATAGTTACATAACTACGGTTAGTGATAGCACACCTCGCTTTTAACCGAACCTAATTGAATTGGAAGTCTACCTCCTATATACAGTGGCTGTAGCCAAAGAATACGTGGCTGCAGTTATGTATGTAGACGGTACACCCTGAACATTAGCGTCGTCTAAATGGGGTAGAAGTAAGGAATGGGGGTAATGCATGTGAAAGAAAAATGGGAAAAAATGGAGTGGATGTCAATGGCGGGATCGCTGTTCTAAAAATATTGGAGTGTAACTGAAGAGGGCTTTATACCTGAAATGACTCTTTTGTGTGAAGCTTTCCAGCCTAAAAGGAATACTTAATAAGTAAATTATGAAAAAAAAGGATATGTGAGAATATTAAAAATGCCTTCAGAGAATGACAGGAGGTAAATATGAAAAATAATATTAAGTTAATATTTATTAAAAGAAATGATGCATTATGAAAACTGGAAAGAATTCTGAACTTTTGAGTCATCTGAAAAGCATAATTCTATGGTGTTGATCTGTAGTTTTTTTTTTAAGCTTCATTTCTTGACCATGTATATATTTTTTAATTTCTTCTTTACTTAGGGTTTTTAGGTCACGAATATGAAAATGAATATCAATGATGACTACTACGTTTCGCTGTATTTCAAAGTTTTTTCAAGTATAAAAATATAAAATGTAAAAAGTGTAAATTATAAATAAAATTTTTTGTTTAATAAATGACAAATTGTTTTGTTTACTAGGATTTTAACTTTATCATTATGTTTTGATTATTTGTTTTTGAATTTTGTAATTAAATAGATCTTTAAAAATATTGTATTTAGCTATAAAATTAAGTTATATAATTTTGTGAAATATCGTATGTCGGTTTTATTTATTAGCTGCATTTTTATGTTTATAAATTTGAATTGTTTCAAGTATATTATGTGTTTTTAAATTTTGTTCTTTGTTTAAAATTGCTACGTTGTTGAAATCAAAGGTATAATTTTGAGTTATTTCATGTTTTTTTAAAGCTGTAAGATTTTTATTAAATTTGTGACCTTTTATTCTATTTTCCAAATATTGTATCCTATTTATTTAAAAGAATCCATTATGTAAGATATTTGGGTCACGAGTCCAGATGTTTTTATCCCACATCTGGCGTTCCCAAGGAACAAACTTAGGCCCTTGCTGTTCTCTATATTCATTAATGACCTGTGTGACACTCTGTCGTGCCACCAATTATTGTTTGCTGACGATTTGAAAATCTACGCTACTGTTGATGAAATCAACGATTCCAGACTCCTTCAACATCAAATTGATTCCTTGCACGGCTGGTGTGTTGAAAATAGGCTCTCCATGAACGTCTCTAAGTGCAAGGTTATTACGTTTTCACGCAAAATAAGGCCTATTGTAGATGATTATTATTACGATTGTACCATACTTGAGCGTATGCCTTCTACTAAAGACCTGGGTGTAATATTTGACACTAAACTTTCCTTTGTAGAGCATATTAACAGCATCTGTAATAGCGCACTAAAAATGCTTGGATTTATCATACGAACTTGTATTAAATTTCATAACATTACCTGCATTATCTCGCTGTATTTCTCGTATATTCGGTCCAAGCTTGAGTACGCAGGGATGGTTTGGTCTCCTGCGTATCGATGCCACATCTACTCCCTTGAACAAGTTCAACGTAGATTCCTAAAATATCTTTACTTTAAGGAACACCTTACTTACCCCATGCAAGGATATAGCCACAACGCTTTACTTCATGCATACAATATTACTCAATTGGATGTTCGGCGGTCCCAGGCTGACCTGAAATTTCTGTTTAATTTATTACATAATAGAATTGATTCAATACTTTTAGTTAGTGAGATCAGCTTCACTGTACCTCGCCTATCAGCTAGATCAACTACAACCTTTTACTGTCCTAGACCAAACACTAACATCCTACTAAACTCACCACTGCATCGCATGTACTCACTACTGACATTCACTTTACTCCTTTGCCTTCATTAATTAATAAATGCATACCGATAGTTCATTATCAGTAATCCGAACATGACTTTAACTTTAATATCTTGCTTAAGCAAGATATTAAAGTTAAAGCACTAAGGTTAACCTTAGTGTTTAAGATACTTTTTTCCTTTCTTATGCCGAATAAGATGTTATTTAATGATAGTTTAGACTAAGTAACTTTGCTTCTATTAGATATATTTATATATATGTATATGCACACTTATTTTATTGTTGCTGTTGTCCTGTAAATGGATCTTTTCTGTTGGGCAGCTTAATAAATTATTATTATTATTATTATTATTATTATTATTATTATTATTATTATTATTAATATTATATTATAAATATTAAGAAAATATGCATTGTAGCATGTAACATGAATTATTATCGGTAAAAATATACCAAATAGCAACTCTAAAATATTTACTCTGTGAGTGCGGGCTTGTGAATGTCGAAGCCCAGTGTGACTCAACGTCGATCGTTGGGAAGGGAGGAAGTGGGCTGTAAATTCCCTCAGGATCAGTACGATTTGACAACGTATAGCTTATTCTGTATGGAAACGCGCATTCAAAATAATGTCGTTCTATACCTGTATACAGGGTATTCCACGTAACTTGGTTCTCTAAAGTTTATGATGTTTATTATCATACTTATATTTGAGATTTTGGCACCAGTATCTGCCCGATTGGAACTATAAATGCAAAATATCTTAACCAAAATATCACTTCCGGTTGACCGGAAATGGATGTCAACTTTCTTATTTTAAATAGAATGATCTAATTTTTTATTCATTTTTGGATTCTACAACTATAAATACGTCAGTTTTCATTAGCTATTCCTATAGCTACATGTTACTGTTTTGAGTTATTTAAATTTTTCTTTTTTTTTTTTGGTCATAATCATTGCATCATTGAGAAATTAATATCTCGGTTAATACTGCAAGTGGAGACTCCAAATTTGCTATGTTATGAATGTAGATATTACTCTAAGAAACGGTAAGCACACTTTACATTCTAACATACAGGGTGTTCAAAACTGAGGAAAAAAGTGACATATTTTCAAATGTAGAAAACACATTTTTTTTTAAATAGAACACCCCGTATTTTAATTCGGAATTAGGAAGTAAATATCATCCCCTATCACTTTATATGAGCATTCCCTATACCTATCTTTAATAGATTTTGAGATATGAGCGACTTTTTGTTAAACAGACTAAGTAGCCCTATTTTTAAATGTTTGTAGCTGGCTCTGAAATGGATTCACGTCAAATTCATGTATTATTTTTGAATAACCATACAAGAATGTCTGTTCGAATAGTCATTTCTATTAATATTGCGTTGTACGAAAGTGTAATTACAATGATATACATAAACACTTTGGTTAGTCAATGAATTTGACATTAATCCCATTCAGAGTCAGCTACAAACACGCAAAGATAGGGCTACTTAGTCTGTTTAACAAAAAGTCGTTCATATCTCAAAATCTATTAAAGATAGGTATAGGGAATGCTGATATAAAGTGATAGGAGATGATATTTACTCTTAATTCCGAATTAAATACAGGGGTTCCATAAAAAAAAATACTTAGTCTGTTAAAAAAAGTCGCTCATATCTCAAAATCTATTAAAGATAGGTATAGGGAATGCTCATATAAAGCGATAGGGGATGATATTTACTTCCTAATTTCGAATTAAAATACAGGGTGTTCTATTTAAAAAAAATGAGTTTTCTGCATTTGAAAATATGTCACTTTGTTCCTCAGTTTTGAACACCCTGTATGTTAGAATGTAAAGTGTGCATACCGTTTCTTAGGGTTATATCTACATTCATAACATAGCAAATTTGGAGTCTCTACTTACAGTATTAATCGAGATATTAATTTCTCAATGATGCAATGATTATGACTAAAAAAAAAGAAAAATTTAAATATCTCAAAAACGGCAACATGTAGCTATAGGAATAGCTAATGAAAACTGACGTATTTATAGTTGTAGAATCCAAAAATGAATAAAAAATTAGATCATCCTATTTAAAATAAGAAAGTTGACATCCATTTCCGGTCAACCGGAAGTGATATTTTGGTTAAGGTATTTTACATTTATAGTTCCAATCGAGCAGATACTGGTGCCAAAATCTCAAATATAAGTAATTAATAGAACATCATAAACTTTTAATGAACTACTTACGTGGAATACCCTGTATATTACTCTGTTTTCCACGGCACAAATGCCCGGAATTTAATTTTTAATATAACATTGAATTATTTTCCAGACCTAAATAAAATTATTAAGAAATGTTTTCTCCTAGCGAATTCTCTGTTGCCTAAATTGAATATCGTGCCCAATGACTTTTTACCTGCTAGGTGACAATATACACTTATGTACTCACCTGTCAAGTCATCTTCCCAGCTGCTTGCTAACGAATCGACAGATTCCTTACCTAAATAGCGCACCACAAAGCCTCTTCTTGATCGTTTAATGTTGGATAAAATGTTAATTTAATATCATCCCCGTTAAGACAGAAGTCATCAAGTCCAAAACGAATACTTCGCACTTAGCGACTTCTGCCTTAACGGCGACGATATATAAATGCAAAGTCACACAAATCGTTGTTTGATGGTTTTGACTGTTTATCGATGATCATTCGACCAACACAAATTTAAAGTCAAAACTAACATTAATGGACCGTTATTCACCCTAGACCGGAAGCGAATACACAACATATTACTAAAAATATAACATCCCGAAGAAAGACTAACTTCATATTTGCATCTACTACAGGCAAATATCGACGCACTGCACTTGACTAACTCCATTTGCGAGTCGCCGTACACCTGGGCACTCATCGTAGACAATAACAATAATCGTAATATGAAAATAAACTGCCAAGACTCCTTTTATGTAACCGTGAGAACATTAACGTAGAGAATTACGTCGACTAGCCCGCCGCCAGTTCTTAAGTACGGATATTCAGAGCGTAAAAGAGCTCGTAAAACGCTGAAACAATTGAAATATTAACCCCACGACCCCATAGAACGTACTTACGTTTATCGCCACCTCTTCTGCCCTGGCCGTGAAGGTTTCCCTATCCGCTAGACTCATCCGGAGACAAATCGCACGAAATATCCGCCGAGTTTTACCGGATAATAAATGGGACGATTTTTTCGCCGGCTGAAATGATTTTTTTCTATTACTTGGCGAGTCAGAGGGTGGGGGGAGGGCATGGAAATGGTCGCGTCGGTGGGGAAATAGGATTTTCGAGGTGACTGTCGTAAATTCTGGTTTTATAAATTGGGATCTTGAGCGGAGCGGCACGGAAATTAAATGATATTAAATTATGAGTGGTTTTTTTCTGCACCGTCGACTGAAAAAGGCGGAAATGATATTATAATTACCTCTTTAAATGTCGGAAGCTCACATTTTTTTTTTATTTAAAGAGAAGTTGGAGGTAACATCCGTGGTTTAGATGACAATCAGTGGCGTAAAATGTCGTTTCCATTTTGGAATTACCGTAGAAATATTTTGTTGTAGTAGTAAACATAAATATTTAACGCAATATGCATTTCAAAAGAATTCGAGAACACGTCGACTACAAACGGCACCATAAATGAAATAGAAATCGAAGCAATAAGGATGAAAATATCGTGGTAGTGCTATTCAGCTGATAATAGATATGAAAACAAAAGAAAGTTATTTAAAAAGTATTTTTTGCAATTGGTGCCGTAACATTTATTCCACTAGTGCCGTAATAGGATCTATTACAGCACTAGTTGCGTAATAGAAATGGAACATTTAAGCAGATTTATTTTAAGTTGGTCACATTGCAACAGAAATGGAGATGTCAATATGATATTTGTAAGCAAGTTTGAGGTTATTATTATTTTAAAATTCATTGTAAGATTTGATATTTTTAATTAATCTTTGAAATAGTACAACTATTATAAACATTTATATTAACGTTTGAATTATCTTTCGAAGTGATAGTGATACCGTGTGCAGTAGAAACATTCTGTTGAAAATTATCGTTCTCTGCGATAGTGATATTGCTTCTGTTGGAGTACTCAAACTGTGAACCATTCCCAGAAGTTCCAGGTAGATTCACATTATTTTCCTGTGCAAACTATTTCCAACATCAATTTTATTTTTCATAGAAGAGGCAACGTAACCTTCAGCAACAGCCGTGCTTTTCCACCCACCTAATCGTTTTATAGTTAAAATATCACCTCCAGTATTTGCTATATGTGTCGCACTGGATCTTCTAAAACAATGTCCTGTATAAAGAAGGATCTGGTAAATGAAGAAAACTGGCAATTTGTTTAGGACATTTCCATGGTGTTAATACCGATAGGGCTATTAATTAAGCAGCCATGACGATAAGTTAGAAAAAAACGTTTGTGAGTAACTGTTTTAGGCCGCAGATTATTATATTTTTATAAGTTCGATGCAGTTTACAATACATCAGTCACTGCGAACATTCTGGGTACATGTTTTTTTTTTAGGTATGTTGACTATAATGGAATCGGAATTGTATTGAAGATCTTCCACACATATATTAATTAATTCTTCTCGCCTACAGGCTCCATTATATCCTATTATCAAAATAACCTAGAATATAAAGAATTTACAAAAAGTAACGAAATAAAATCAACACTAACCTTTATAGCTAAGTATATTTTATCATCGGCTTGTTTCAAAAATCTATGAATATCTCTTCTTCTAAAATTTTAGATTTTTTTGTTTGATAACCTTAGATAGCCGTTTTAATAATGCTTGAAGTTTCATATATTTTGATATATCCACATTTCTATGTACATTTAAACACGATCTTAACATCGAATAAATCGACCATAATGATGACGATTATATATCTTTACGTAGCATTTCAAAATAAGCAAGTAAGACGTTCTCAGAAATATGAAGAATTTCCTTTCTTTGCACCATTTTTCAAAATTTTTGTATCGCTTTTGATACATAGTGCACGATTTCTCCGGAAGTAAATTATTAATGGTTTTTTCAGCAATTTGCCGTATTTCAGGCGGAGTGCATGAAAAAGTTGTAGAACTCATATTAGATATTATAATATAGTTACTTTAGTAATATAATATATAACAAATTTCAAAAATGTGTCAATTTTAAATTAACTTGTCAATTTAAATCTTGTGCCAAACCAAGGTGACAACTGGTGACAACCGCCACAAAATTTCCCTAGATTATCAAATTTTTCTCGTTTTGCTTTTACAAAAAGAGAAATTTTAAAACTAATTGCAAAAAATAGCATAAAAGACACGTTTCATTTGACATTAAAGCACTCATTCAGTTAAGAAACTCGTGGCTACGCCACTCGTTTCTTAAACTCTGAATTCGTACTTTGAAACGTCAAAATGAAACTTGTCTTTTAATATACTATAATGGACGGGGAGCACAAGACTATAGTAAACATATATGGAAGGAATCCTCCGTTACACCTCTGCCCAAAACACCGATGGCAGAAACTGTTAGAGATCTGGGGCCAATCAGCATCTTACCTTCTTTAGGCAAAATTTTTGAAAAAATTCTTGAACGGCAACTTCGTGCTTTTATTAATTTCGTTCAGGTCTTACCAGAACACCAGTCCGGCTTTCGCCCATCCTATAGTTTCACTACTGCCGTTTCTAAGGTAATGGATGATATTTTGCGACAGATAATGGCAAGATAACTGCACTCCTTCTTCTTGATTACACCAGAGCATTTGATACTGTTCATTAGCCAACACTGTTATCTGTCACTGAGTCTTATCTTACACACAGATGTCGACGAGTTGTTTATAATGGCAAGATTTCCTCCAATGTAATCACATTAACATCCGGTGTACCACAAGGTGCAGTATTATCACCACTTTTATTTTCGTTGTACACTTTACGTCTCCCTACAGTATTACTTCACCATTTGTATGCCAACGACGCTCAGATATATTTTTCATTTGATGCCAGGCCCAACACTTTATTAATATACGCAAGCTAATTGCCTGCTCTGATGCCCACTGTTTACAAATCAATCCTAAAAAAAAACACAATTAATATTATTTTGACCAAAACAATCCGTAACCGCTATAAAAAATTCCATCGATATACGTATCAATAATGAATATATTCAACCGGTAGACTGCGTTAAAAATCTTGGCATGTTCATCGACTCACAACAGCGCTTCAGCAATAACACGTCTTCGCTAATCAAAAAATCATTGTATTCATTTATTTGCAGCTACTGTGCAAATAGATTACACTTTTGATACTATTAAAATGCAGCTGTTAAAACTTTACGCTTTGGAAGCTTTAACAGTTGAATTTTATTTATCTATTAGTTTTTCTTCTAAAAGGTAGTAAAAGATGATTATTTCCGACTTCAACTCTTGCTAGCCACGGCCTTTCCTGAGAAAACAAGTTTTTTACTTATAACTTTGTTATTTTTTAAAACAACAGCCTTAAACCTTATTACAGAAAAGAGAAACTCTCTATCTAAGGATGCCCTTTTGGTCTTGATGTGTATTTAAAGAAAATGAAAGTTGAGTGAGATGAGATAGTCCCAATTGTACGAAACGTGGTATTGTATTTTTCATAACACCATGTGATAAAGAATAAAAAGTTGCCTGAAAAAGGCGTTTTTTTTCTGTTTTTTCCGTTATCTTTCCAAATAACCGCACTAGACAAGAAATAAGAATTTTACGATTTTCATTTTTTTTTCTAATATCTCATCTAATTGGGCATTTTTTTCTAATTTAATGGGGCCTTTATCTTGGACAGTCGCATACTACAAGCAAGTGAGATTTATACAAATGCAGATAACCTGTCAACAGTCTGCTCACAAAAGAAAATTGCGAATCGTAAATCGCAGATTCTAATTAGAATTTGTCAGCTTGTAGAATCTATAGATTGTTACTTTTGACGACACTCCTAGTTACGATAAAATTTGGACGTTGGGGGGTACAATAGTACCTTGAAATTCAATCCAAATTTCATTTACCCAAAATAACTTTTAACTGTGAAACTATAAGTTATTTAACAAGGTGTAAGTCTTTCGGTTATTAGTGTAGCTATATACATACAGAATGTTATGATAAGCACGGCAGAAAGTTTTCGTGCTTGTGTTATGGAATTTTAGAAAGCGAATATAATCCCTTTTGTTTTCCAGAGATGATTTAGATAATTATACAGGGTTAGCGACAGTAACAGCTTAGTTAACTAACAATTATTCAGGGATATTTAATGACATACATTTACATCCACAAAGTTATAAATATTGGCATCCTTCCTTATACTAATCAGATACTCGATATATCTTTATGTTGTTGCATTTTGTGTTGAAAATAAATGCAAGGTCATATAATACACTAAATGCTTATTTCCAATAAGTTTAGAAGGATTTGGCTAACGGATAATAAAGCTCGCCTGCAAACATTTTTATTTTATTCGAATCAATATGGCCTGGGGAATTTGACACATACACCGCTCAGTAAGATGGCTAGGTGTCTCAGAAGTGGATAAAGATATGTGAATTTTGTAAAAAACTAGTTGATAAGGAATATGATTGGTTCCAATTTGCTATCACAATTGTGTTTTAGTACGTGGAAATACAGCTGGCGCTACAATCAAAAGAATTCCTTGATTACTATAATCTTCAATTGCTTCTTATTTGAAAGAAAATTAAATTAAAATAAATTTTATTATTATTTATTTGTGTTAGTTTTGAAAGTTTCGTGGATATTTGTGCTTAAAGAAAATAAAACTAATGTCATTTTTATCTCAATTTTTTTAATATTTTCTTAACGAAATTAAAAATAACTCAGGATGTTCAAAATTGTTGCCTTCTTAATTGCTGTATAATGTATATCACATGCATTTCTATTAAGATTTTGGACAATTGTATCAATTTTATTATAGTTCATTTACAATAACAGACGAGGTACTACGTGAGTCAGTTCGCTATGACGTTACGACCGTGTTGCAAATTTTCTCGTTGTCAAAACGTAAACACCAGGTTATTTAATTGTCGAACGGTTCTGACAGGTAAATAAAAAACCTCTTCAAAATAACATTTATCGTTAATATTAGTGATAATTCTTTTTGAAAATAAGGATTTAAAGTATGTTAATCAAAATAGGAGTGGAAAAAATAACAACATGGATAAGTGAGTACAATTCGATCATATATTAAATGAAATAATTCACCTAAATACATGGCATTTCATACACACAAAGTGTTATTCCTATTTTCGCTATAGCTTACTACATAATTTACTTTCTTATTTACATTAAATACCAATGCGCACGACTTAAAAACAAACTGTCTATGTTGTTAGCCGAAAAAGATCATTCGTTCGATACGCTGAGACCATCACGCTCCTTCAGTGATCAGCATTAAAATGTTTAATAGCTTTCACAAAGAAAAACAATTTGGAATGGCGCGACCTAACATTGATTTTGTTGAAAAACAAAAACACTTTAAAACGTTTTCCCAGAAGTTAATTTCAATTAATTGCTCAGTACTTGTTTGTACTATATTACATAATTCATTGCAGGAACGTCAAGTTTTATATGTTTTGTGCAATTAGGTACCTGGAGATAAATATTGTTGTAATATTTAAATGATGGTCAATTTAAATTTATTAAAGTTTATTTCCACTATTAATCTTATAATACTTGAGTAATGAATAATATTTACTGGCTTTGTTTGCTTTCCTCAAAGGTGCCTGCTTGATATGCTAAATTGTAATTAAGAGGTTCATGTAATTCTATACACATATTTGTTTGCATATGAACTAAAACAAAACTGGCATAAAGTTGGGCGCGAATGTTTTACGCACGATAAACTTTATTTAGATTTAAATTTACATATAACTGGAGACTACTGCACATATTATATGTGAAACATAATCAATACAATTCATAAACAAACAATAAGTGGTGCAAAGTGTTGCGTAGGCTTTCACGGCCGGAATCTACTGTAAAAAGTTTTTTCTGGGATGTTGAGTCCTGGTCTTGTGGGATTACTTCCGTACGTTTCGTTCACAACTGCGGTGAACATCTTCAGCGGCGAGGTCGAAGTTTCCTTTGCGATGGTTCGTGATCCGACGTCCTGAGTGATGTCGTTATATAATATAGTCAGTGTCTGTGTAACAGGCGTGACGCGGGATACATCAGGCTGGGAGTTCTTGGACAGCATCACTCAGAACCTCATGATATCTGGGATGTTGACTATCACTCAAAAATTTAAGAGGCATGCTTGTCATGCATATTTAAGCTAGATATTTTAAACTGTATTTAATTTTTAACTAAAGCATTAGACTTAATAAAATAAAAGTAATGCAGGGTGAACAAAAACATACTTTTAATTTTCGCTACCTTTAAAGGCAAGTAGTTTTCTTATTTTAAATGGAACACCTTGTATTTATTACCTTATTTAGATTCCATTTTTAATTTTATCTCTTATAGTTTCTTAGTAATTTAGAATTCTATTCCAAATATTAATTCCTATACATTCTTTTTTCAAAAGTAGGCTTAGACAAAAGTATCACTATTATTCATTATACACAAGTCATTTGACAATAACAGAACTTGTCAGTTACGCATCGCTCTTGTTCGTGATTATTTAAAAAGCATTTTAATTATTTACAATGAGAAATTACCCTCAAGCAGAAATGGTTGATATCACTTTAATAATTGGAGAGTGTGAAGAAAATTGTTTGCTAGCATCTAGGATTTATGGGCAAAAATATCCTAACAGACGCCATTCCGCTAAGCGTCCTTTAGAAAACATGCTGCAAATTTACCGAAGTACAGGAAACGTGTCTTATAAGAAAACAGAACGACAAAAACGGATTACCGGAAATGAAGGAAATAATATTTTAGTTATCGGATCTCTTGCTGAAAATCCGCATACAAGTCAGCGAAAAATAAATGAAACTACAAGGATAAGCAGAGGGAGCATCAGAAGATGAATATTCATGACAAGCATGCCTCTTAAATATTTTGAAGAATAGTTAATTATCTCGTAAACGAGTTGAGTTAGCTATAAACATTCTAATACTAACTTGCTTTTATTTAGTCTGTACTATCAAAATTTCCCATAATTTACAGGTGTTCCATTTAATTTTTCACAACTTTGGTGTGTAACTTTTCTTTGAGTCACCCTGTATAAATTCAAAATAATTTTGAAACGTAGTCCTCTGAACCTGTATAACCTTTAATAAAAAAAATTAAAATGTCACCATTTCTAGTATATAAACTCGACGTGAATGTGGTAGCCCACCTGTATACGTCTGAGATGAATTATATTATATTTTGGACTGCAATTCTCACTTTTACGCTGACGATACTCGGATATACATGTACAAATCTTAAAACGTATCCAACACTTTTGCAGTTTCTGAACAAATATACTAGAATCTGCGGAGATTAGTTGAATATTCGCGAGCTATTTTTGCAGATCAATCCTTCAAAATCTAGTGTGATGCTACTTAGCAAAAAGATTCATCGTTCCCATTTGTTGGAAAATGTTTTGATTGAGATTGATGGCATTACATTACCTATTGTAGACGAGGCAAAGAGTTTAAGACGCATATTTTTGTTTACCTTCAAAAAGCCTTTGGTCGGCGCGATGAAAATGATTTACCAGCAGAAGCATGCTCTTAGTAAGGAAATTAAAAAAATGTTAATCAATTCGCTGGTACTAAGTCATGGTAATTACTGTGACGTTGTTTTCGGGTTTAGATTCTCCTGACAAATACCCTTTCCAAAGACTTTAGAATTCCTGTATGCATTTGATATTTGGTGACAGAAAATATCATATTAGCCATAAATTAAAAGAACTTAAATTGTTAAACCTGGCTATTAGCAAAAAAGTCATGGGTTATTTTTTTTCAGTCTATAATTGTCACTAGAATACCCCACTACCTTTAAAACAAATTACGTTTTCGTACCGATGCTCACCATCTGAATTGATGCTACAAAGGTTTCCTTAGGCCACTACATCACTGTGCAATTGTTTTCAGGCGGTCTGTTTCATACAATATTGCAAATTGTTACAACAACCTACCAGATCCTATCAAGACTCTCAGTAAATTCTCTTTTGGTCAACATGTGCGTAAGGTCTCCTTACGCCAATACATTACCGTACAACTAGTAAGATAAGATAAGATAAGATAAGATTTTATTGTATCAGAAAAATGTGTACAACCTAAGTACTACATTGTGTGATAAGTCATTAATTAACAAACGTGTGAAAAAGAAAACAATAACACATTAGAGATAAAAACACAAGAATTAACAGAGGAGAATTGAAAAGTCTATATATTTTTACAGGGTCCGAGATATTCTTCTAATCCATAGGATGGGTTGCCTTCAAAGTATTTTTTACATTTTGATTCAAAACACTTATAGTTCGTTTCTAATCTAATAGTTACTGGAAGTTTATTAAATGCTTTCGCGCACATGTAGTCTACCCCGGATTGACATACCGACAAACGTTGAAAGGCGGGTCTGATTAAATCGGCAGTTCTCGTTGGATATTCGTGATAGTTTTTGTTTCGTTCCGGTTCTGATTTAAATGCGAACAATACCAGATTATATACAGGGTATTCCACGTAACTGGTTCATTAAAAGTTTATGATGTTCTATTATTTACTTATATTTGAGATTTTGGCATCAGTATCTGTTCGATTGGAACTATAAGTGTGAAATACTTTAACCAAAATATCACTTCCGGTTGACCGGAAATGGGTGTCAACTTTGTTATTTTACATAGAATGATATAATTTTTTATTCATTTTTGGATTCTACAACTATAAATACGTCAGTTTTCATTAGCTATTCCTATAGCTACATGTTGCCGTTTTTGAGTTATTTAAGTTTTTCTTTTTTTTTAGTCCTAATCATTCCATCATTGATAAATTAATATCTTGGTTAATACTGCAACTAGAGACTCCAAATTTGCTATGTTATAAATGTAGATACAACTCTAAGAAACGGTAAGCACACTTTACATTCTAACATACAGGGTGTTCAAAACTGAGGAACAAAGTGACATATTTTCAAATGCAGAAAATTCATTTTTTTTAAATAGAACACCCTGTATTTTAATTCGGAATTAGGAAGTAAATATCATCTCCTATCGCTTTAGATGAGCATTCCCTATACCTATCTTTAATAGATTTTGAGATATGAGCGACTTTTTGTTAAACAGACTAAGTATTCTTTTTTTTAAAATAAAACAGCCTGTATTTTAATTCGGAATTAAGAAGTAAATATCATCCCCTATCACTTTATATCAGCATTCCTTATACCTATCTTTAATAGATTTTGAGATATGAACCACTTTTTGTTAAACAGACTAAATAGCTCTATCTTTGCGTGTTTGTAGCTGGCTCTGAATGGGATTAATATCAAATTCATTGACTAACCAAAAGTGTTTATGTATATCATTGTAATTACACTTTCGTACAACACAATATTAATAGAAATGACTAATCGAACAGACATTCTTGTATGGTTATTCAAAAATAATACATGAATTTGACGTGAATCCATTTCAGAGCCAGCTACAAACATTTAAAGATAGGGCTACTTAGTCTGTTTAACAAAAAGTCGCTCATATCTCAAAATCTATTAAAGATCGGTATAGGGGATGCTGATATAAAGCGATAGGGGATGATATTTACTTCCTAATTCCGAATTAAAATACAGGGTGTTCTATTTAAAAAAAATGAGTTTTCTGCATTTGAAAATATGTCACTTTGTTCCTCAGTTTTGAACACTCTGTATGTTAGAATGTAAAGTGTGCTTACCGTTTCTTAGAGTTATATCTACATTCATAACATAGCAAATTTGGAGTCTCTACTTGCAGTACTAACCGAGATATTAATTTATCAATGATGCAATGATTATGACTAAAAAGAAAGAAAAACTTAAATAACTCAAAAACGGCAACATGTAGCTATAGGAATAGCTAATGAAAACTGACGTATTTATAGTTGTAGAATCCAAAAATGAATAAAAAATTAGATCTTTCTATTTAAAATAAGAAAGTTGACATCCATTTCCGGTCAACCGGAAGTGATATTTTGGTTAAGGTATTTTACATTTATAGTTCCAATCGAACAGATACTGGTGCCAAAATCTCAAATATAAGTTAATAATAGAACATCATAAACTTCTAATGAACCAGTTACGTGGAATACCCTGTATATACAATGAGTATACTGTCATTATTCGATGTTTCTTGAAACACGTGCACGCTACGACGCCCCATCAATCAAGCGCAAAACTTTTTTTTGAATTTTTAAAACTTGATACGTTTGACCACTAGCTCCCCAGAATACCAATCCGTAAGAAACGACCGATTGAAACAGACCCGAGTACATCCTATAAACAATGTCTTGTGATACAGTCTTTCTAATATTTAAAAAAAGATACACCATCGAACTCAATTTAGCACACACTCGCGTTATATGAGTGTCCCAATGTAGTTTTCGATGTATCTGTAGTCCGAGAAAACCAACGCACTCAAACTGCTGCACCGATCTATGATTGAGCCTTACTAACATGCTTGAATCCACCGATGTTGTTTTGGGGAAGAATTGGATCAGCTGTGTTTTATTTGTATTCAGCTTTATTCCATTCGCGCGACACCATCGTTGAACCTCCATCGCCGCCGTCGAACTTCTTTCAGCCAAGGTTCGCAAGTTGCTATCAGAAATCACGATCGTAGTATCACCCGCGTAGATGTTTATACTCCCAACAGTCGGGCACATGTCAGGAAGATCATTTATTAGTATACTAAATAAGATGGGTCTCAAAATAGTCCCTTGCGGTACACCAATGTTAACGGCTTTTTTAGCCGATGCCGTCTGACCGATGTGTACTTGTTGACTACGCTTCGCTAAGTAGGAACCTATCCATTTGTTAGCCTGACCTCTGATACCAGCCGCGTATAATTTATTTAACAGCAATGAATGATTTACAGAGTCAAAAGCTCGACTCATATCAAATAAAAGAGCGCTGACGTGCTATTTGTTGTTTAGGGCAGCATATACTTTATTTAGGCTCTGATAGATTGCGGTAATGGTCGATCTCGATTTCCTATATCCGTGCTGACCATCGCTCAGAATTCGATAACGACTGAAGAATGCATTTAGCCGCGCGTAGAAACAGTATTCAAATATTTTTGAAAGTTGGTTCTGTATAGATACTGGTCGGTAGCTGGCCATGTCGTTAGTATCTCCCTTTTTTTTATATATAGGAACTATTTTTGAGTTATTAAGTTGTTTCGGGTACACTCCTTGTTCGAAAGACTTATTTATTACATTACATAATGGAAGTGCGATATATTCTTTGGCTAGTCGGATTATATTTCCTGGAATCTCATCACAGCCTGGAGTGTTTTTCGTACAGCACCTGTCAATTGCTTTCTCAGTTTCCTCGATCGTCACGGGCGCGATATAAATACTGTTCAATATATTGCTGTCTAGATCTTGCTTATTGTTGGGATCCGTAAACTCAGTGATTAATCCTGCATAATAGTCACTGAACGATTCAGCTGTTTCCGAGTCATTCAAGGAGATGCCATTTTTTTTGTTAAAGTTACTTTTGTTTGTTGTTTCTTGTTCCGTTGTTCGTTAATTATATGCCAGCATGTTTTACTTATATTATTGGAGTTACTCAGTCTATTATCAATTATAGGGTGGTTTGCCTTTATACGATCTTCCTCATGGAAATACTTTTTCATGCTCGTATATCTCTCTGCGTAAAAGGTGCTATTTATGTTCTTCTGAACTTCAGACATTTCTCTAAGCAGTGCAGACAATTGTCGAATTTCATCAGTAATCCATGGCTTTTTGTTCTTGTTACCTTTTACAGGCTCTAAAGGAAATGCCGTATCGATATTATTTTTAAGGATTTGCACTAATTCATCGTAAAGGCTTTCAACATCTTGCGAATGAAGTTCCCATTTGACTTCATCCATCAAGGATTGAAAAGTGGCTGAGTTCTTGGCATTTATTTTTCTTGCATATCTTGTTACTTTCTCATGCGATTCAATAGTGCTAGGTATCTTCGCTACCTGATATGTGTGATCAGAAAGATGAGTATTCACAACATCGACAGTCGTGTCAGCGACATTATCTATAAAAGGGATCAATGCAGGTTCTAGAGGTCTGTGTTGTCCTAGTAGGCACGTTAATTTTTTGAACCAGATTGTATTGTGTGAGTAGATTATTAAACTGGGTCTGATATCTACCTTCAACCATGGTACCCATATTCATATCCCCACAGATAATGATATTACAATCTATATCAAAATGTGCACCCCACAAATCATCAATATTTTTAACCAAAGTGGAGTGGTTATTTGGGGGTACGTAAACGCAAAAGATCATGAATTTTCTACTGTCAATTGTTAGTATTGCTGAGGCTACTTCGAACTCTCTTTCTTTTCTTGTAACACCTTTTTTCTCAGAAACCTGTATTCCATTTTTTACTAGCAAGCATACTCTATATAGTATCTTTCATCATTATTTATAACTAGAGTTGGGCAATTGTCCGGCGGAGCAGATACGTATTTAATATAAATAAAGCAGATCAATCATATTATTGTAATTTAGTATGTATCTATAAAACATAAGTCATATTAATAGAGTTGTGCAAATTTTCTTTGGGGACAAAATCGGACAAAGCGAGCGAACAAACGGGCCACCTTGCGATGCAGTCGCATTTTAGATCACTACATATTTAGATAAAATATTTTTTTTACATTTTATAAGAAAAAGATGCACCGTTGTTACTGACTTGCAACTCTTCGGTTCATCTGCTTTGTTGGAATACATGAGTTGGAGCGCACGTTCTGAATACGTACCTGCCGCGCCGGAAAATTTGCCCAACTCTATTTATAACATTAATTTGCTTTATTTATATACTATTCAAGTATGTTGTGTGCTGTTGTTTTGTTTTATGATATGTTTGGGGTTAGGTGGTAGAGCAGTTATTGTATGTTATGGCTAAACTTCGTCTTATTCTAATTATATTATGTTGTAGTCCAAGGTAATCTTAATAAAGACACATTATTATATAAAAACATATTATGTACATGGTGTGAAAATTTTCCATGAGATTGAACTATCAATTCATCAGTGATTTTATTATGCCTTTTTGCATGTGCACTTATAACAAAGCAGACAAAGAAACCGAAAGCAATGAGAATATTCCACTTAAAGAACTAACTTTTTTCCATTTACCAAATCAAAAATCCAACCACGTCTATCGAAAAGGCACCCGAAGAAAAAAATACGATGGCGGAAACGTGAGAACTGCAAACCAGAATCCTTCACGGTGAAAGACATCCTCCGCCCGCCCGGCTCTTTATTTCAATTTTCAGAAACGACCCAGGAAGCTTAGCTGGCCATAAGTCCGACTATATGTGGAGAATAAATTTCATCGCACTACGCCCGACCAGAAACGCAGAGCGTTTCCTTTTAGGTCCGACGTAACAGATACATTCAAGTCCCCACCTGAATAAACCATGTCACATTCGTCGGGCAACAGAGAAAAGAAAGACGAAAAGACCGCTGCACGGCGTTGACCTTATCCTATCATCGCAAAGACATCACTGACACTGGATAAGTTGGAAGAAAGATTGAGGGACGAGAGGCATCTCTTTAGTCGCATTACACTTTAGATCTAGGCTATCGGGAATGGACCCCCCCAAAAAAAAAAAAAAAAGTGGAAAACGATAAAAATATCCTTTTCATCCCAAACATTAGGCAAGGTGAAGTTTCTTTTTAACGAAACCAATGAGTGTCACAAGGGGAGGATTAGAGCGAAGGTATAGTTAGAACCTGAAAAAGCGAAACCTTTCGTGCAAGTGGGGGAGGGGGAGGGGGTGAGAGATTGCCGATACGCGGAATTGTATTCCTTCCTTTTCGTTCAGCTTCCGCTGAATTCGAAATACATGTAGGCTGCGAGTATAAAGCTTGTCTCCTAGGTCCATTGGGGATTGTATTACTGATGGTTGGTGCGATACGTCGTCTTTCCTTCGTGTGACTTATTTTTATTTATATGCGTCTCGTTTCCGGTTTAGATGGTGTATTTGGGCGAATGTCGGGTAGAGATTTAAATGGGTTAACGAGAGTAACTTGTTTTATTAGTGTGGTGTGAATGTAGAATGTAGGGAAACATTTGATTGACTTTCAAAGACTTTGAAACCTCTCTGCATTTTATTTTAACAGCAAAACAATTCTGGATCTCTGTAAAAAAATACATTTAAATTAAAATTAATTGTTGTCACAAACCTCAAGGATTGCACTTCAGAACCTAAAAAGATCATTGATCAAAGATGAAATTAAACGCACCTATTCAAAACATCACAATTTAGATACTAATTTGAAGATCTGAAGGCCATATATGACACACATAAGATAGTACTCGTTTGATCATTTTCTCATAAATATAGACGCATACCATCAACCACTTAGAAATAACAAAACCTACAAATGAAATAACACACTTAAAAAAAATATAATTAAAGCCAAAAAGAAATTAAGTTTCTTGGGTTTAAACGGTAATGCGGGCTGTACTTTAGAGGGCCGTTATAGAACCGGCAAAGAACCGGCTGTTGTACGCAGAGTCGATATTTTTATCTATGATGTCAAGATATCCATTACTTGAGCTTGCCCCACGTTACAGGCGTCAAAATAATATACTGGATGAGTCAATAGTACGATATCGGTCGATATTGACTTTAACATCTCTCATCAAAGATTTTTCAATGTGGCATCAAACATGACGGAAAGAAGTGCCGGTTCTAAAGATATTTTCACGTTCACGGGGTGCATCAGTTTTCCAGGACCGTACTCAGCTTAATTTTTTTCGAATGAAACCATTATTATTAGGCATTATTTTTTTTAGGCATGTTTATTTGTTGTAATGAATGCTACAAATACATATGTTCGTTTAAAATTTAGAATGCAAGGTTAGATTAGATTAGATTAGATTAGGATTGGGGTGGCCTATGGATCTGTTTCACCGCGATCTTTTCAGATCTATTGTGATCCCCTTTTTCCTAGAGGACGCTCTCTAATTTTGCCCTCTTGATTAGGCCTATCATCTTTGAGAGCGGCTTCTCTATGTAGCTACTAGCTGTGGGGTTCTCCTCCCCGATTACTAGAAACCTTATCCTCGCCAGGCCTTCACATTGGCACAGCACATGAACTGGTGTTTCTTCCTCCTCTTGGCAGTTTCTGCAGGTTGCATCATCTGCCAGGCCTATGTTGTACATATGCCTATTCAGTCTACAATGACCAGTCAGCAGACCTACAATCATTTTGACAGTCTTCCTGTCTTTATTCAGTAGATCTTTCGTGAATTCAGGCCTCTGCTCCTTTAGGAAATTTTTTGCCTGTCTTTGTCCCGGAGATTTTTGCCACCACTCTTTGGACTGATTATATAAGTAAATATTCCGACCAACGCGAAAATTCATGATTACGACACTAGAATAAAAGATCAACTGCACTTACCTTCTACCTCAATGAATATTATTAGTCAAGGTGCATATAACTTAGGAATAAAAATATTTAATCATTTACCCAACGAAATTAGATGTCATGATAGTTATAAAAGTTTTCGAAAGTCACTAAAGGCATTTGTTACAACATTTTTTTTTACTCCGTGGCTGAATATTTCGGAGAGTAATACGATCTTCTTTTGCTTTGTTTGGTTTTTTTTTTTTTCTGTTTATAAATTCCTTTATTTGTTTTTGTATCTTATTATTAAATTATTCATTTATTGTTCTATAATTTGTTTTTTAAGTTTGGTGGTGGCTTCATTAATTGTGTTTCCTGACTTATTATACACACAATTGTGTCTTTAATCAATAAATATATTATTATTATTATTATTATGTATCCATTCATTGATGGATTTTTTAATTTGCGATTTGGTAGTGCCGAAAGAGGGGTCGGCTCGAACGAATGGCTTGGATGAACCTCGCCTGGCCAGCTCGTCCGCCGCCTCATTTCCTCTCACACCCGAGTGCCTACGGAGCCAGGTGAAGGTTAGTTTCCTTTGGGTGCCCACCTCACTTAGGGCGCGTACACAGTCCCAAATCTGCTTAGAGTCCACGCTTGTGGAGCTAATCCCTTTAAGTGTGGACTGACTGTCAGAGAAGATAGCGACGCTTTTACCTGGCTATCTCTCGGACACAGTGATGGAATGCAAGGTTGCCAAGTTATTATTCTATGTCTTCTTCCCGAATTTACGGCTAACGATTTCCTAATCGCAGATATCCCACCCCTCTAGCGTTTGAAAGACTTCGAGAAAGGTTTGAACGTACAGGAGAAATTAAATCCTAAAGAAAAGAGCGTTAGAAGCGTGTTACCCATGAAGAAAATTACTTTTACTATACTATTAAGCGTGGTGCAAAATCCTCATGGAAGTACACGTACGATAAGTAATTATCTGGGCATCAGCCAAACTTCAGTATCGAGAACTTTGCGAAAAAAATTAATTATAATAATAATTAATATAAATTTCATCCATTTCATATTTAATTGGTCCAATCCTTAGACAAATTTCACCAAGAAAATACTTTTTTTAATTATCTTTTATTTACTGATAAGGCAACCTTTCACAAAAATTACTATGTAAAACGCCATAATTTTCACTAATATGACATAGCACACCCTCATTCCATAAGATCAATAGATCACCAACATCGATGGTCTGTAAATGTTTGGGCAGGAATAGTGGATTCTCACTTGATTGGACCATATTTTTTGAAGGGAATGTTGACGGGAAGGCCTATTTGATTTTTTTGGAAAATCAATTACCGATTTTATTAGAAGATGTTCCACTTAATGCAAGACAGAGAATGTGGTTTCAACACAATGGTGCTCCAGCCCATTATAGCAGAGTAGTTAGGAGATATTTAGAAAGAAATTTTATGGATAATAGGTGGATAGTCAGAGAATGTCTATTCGGGTGAACACCACGGTCTCCAGAATTAACAAAATTAGATTTCTTTGTGGGGTTATGTGAAAAATTTAGTTTACCAAGATCACCAACAACAAAGCGAACATGATGGATCGTATTCGTTGCGCATTTCGCACAATAAATGGCAACATGCAATAATAATAATAATAGTAATAGTAATTCATGCCTTGGTATCCCCAACAGCCGGGTAAATGAATGTTAATGAATTATTTTTAACGCGATTACAATTTGTGTTGAACAAGAAGGAAGCTATTCGAACATTTAATGTAACTTTGTTCCTGTTATATGTTATTTTAATTTAATTTATTAAAATGAGATATTAAAATGATCTTAAAAAATTTGAATTTTTCTACAAATGTTTTTTTTTTAGAATGTCTATTACTGCTTTTCCCGTAATAAATAGCAAATTATTCAAAAATTACTCAAACAGTATTAACTTTAGCTATAGGAAATGTTAAACGCGGTATTGCTTTTTGGAATGAACCTTGCAAATGCAACTTTTTTCAAGACAGTCAAATATCTCCGAAACCTTTCGGTTTTCGTGTAAGGTTTGTAAATCAGATTTGCCTTATTTTGCATTAAGGAATTAGAAAATGTAATAATATATAGGGTGTTCTATTTAAAATAAGAAATTTGTATGACACGTCAGGCTCAACTGAACACGCTGTATACATAAAAATAATTTTGTAGCATAGAGCATTTGATCCTGAAACACTTTTATTAAACACACACATTTCAGTTAAGCGGATGGGTTAACAAAATTTCTGCCCCAGATTATAATCTTAAATTGTCAATTTTTGACATAAAGGGTGTTAGATAAACATGCGGCAAAAATTCAAGGGGTTATTCCTTGGCTTATTCTAAGAATATTTTTTCCTATGATGATTTTTGGAAACCCCTTTGTTTCGAAGATACGGGGCGAACAAAATTTGCGACAGTAACAACATGTTATTATCAGATATTCGTTGAAATTATTAATGTAAATTAAAAGTATGGTGTACGCCAATGAGTTTATCAAGTACAAAAAATCGTTTACAATGCGTTGTTTTTTTTTCGATCTCGATCACATGAAACGGCTGTTTTATCTAGTAGTGGATTTCATTTGAATACGTCTCATCAGTCGCATTTGTTTAAATTAAGTGACGTTTGGCTGTTTGGCGTGTCTTTAATAGTTAGTGAAATCATCTATCATGATGCATACGAACGCCGAGATGACTGGCATGCATTTCATGTATAGACTTGCTGGTGACAACTCATTAGAAGCTATACGATTGTACAATGAACGATTTCCTGCGCGTAATGTCCCCGACCGAAAAATCTTCGAAAATATTCATCGACGTCTTCGTGAAACAGGCTCAATGAAACGAAGTGGAGAGCCAGGAAGATCAATGACTGTAGGAACGGTACAATTGAAACAGAATATGCTGGGGATGATGGAGGAAGATCCTGGTGTTTCTACGCGAAAAATTGCAAATACTGTGAATGTAAGTCATTGGACACTTTGGAAAATTCTCAAGGACAATTTGTTGTATCCATACCACACTCAACGCGTTCAGGCACTACTACCTGCTGATTTTCCTCCACGTATTGCATTAAGTCAATAGATATTGCAAACATTAGTTCGCATCCCTCTATTCCTAACACAGATTCTTTTTGCCGATGAAGCCAGTTTTTCAAGAATTGCAATAACGAATTTTCATGATAACCATGTGTGTGCAGATAAAAATCCGCATGAGGTATTTGAAGATCATTTTCAACATCAGTTCTCGTTGATTGTTTGGGTTGGAATTGTGGGTGACTATCTAGTTGGACCGGTATTTCTACCAGGAAGACTTACTGGCGTGGTGTACCGCACCTTTTTGGAAGCAACGCTGCCTGAGTTTCTGGAGGATGTACCATACGCGACAACAATTGCAATGTGGTTTATGCACCATGGTGCACCACCACATTTCAGTTTGGTTGCTCGTAATTTTTTAACAGCCACATACGGAGATCGCTGGATTGGTCGAGGTGGGCCACACGCATGGCCTACTCCATCCCCAGGCTTAAACCCCCTAGATTATTTCTTCTGGGGATCTCTGAAGTCAATAGTTTACGCTACTCCAATGGAGAATTTGGACGATTTGCGAAATTCGGATAATTGCTGGGTGTAACTCAATTAGAAACGACCCCGGTGTGTTTGAAAGAGTTCGACAGTCAATGACGAGAAGATTGAATGCTTATATCCAGGCTGGGGGAAGCCATTTCGAACATTTATTGTAGATTGAGCAACTTTACATGTACTTTTTGATATTAAAATGTTGTTACTGTCGCAAATCTTGTCCGTCGAAACAAAGGGGTTTATTCAACAATCATCATAGAACAAAATATTCTTAGAATAGGCCAAGGAATAACCCCTTGAATTTTTGCCGCATGTTTACCTAACATCCTGTATATTATCTTAAATTGATTGTCATAATTTAAATACAAAACAATTAGAATAGAAAGTGAATAAAAAGATATGTTTAGAAAAAGGAATAAGAAGTGATTCCGAAACGATCTCAAATAATTAAAAAGATTGAAAGTCATTTACCAGTAAAATGCTATTTGCTATTATTCAACATTCTTTTGGCAGTGCATTGAATAGCTAACACGTTCTTCCGTACTACTGGAAAAGTATTGAAAAAGGGCCAATGGAATATCAGCACATTCTATAACAACATCCCATCACATCTGGGAAAATGCATTTTTATTTTAGAAAAACAAAACGTAATAAAAGAGGAACTGCCGAACACCATTTACCCTATTTCAAATCAATTTGAAAGCATTCGCACACAAATATGTTTACACGAAGCTCTTATTGGACGCAATCATATATGCAAGCGCAAACATTTTCAACGTAGTCGTACTCTTTTAATTCTAAATCAATCTGACGTATTCCAACCATAAAAACTAATGTTCAGATTAAACGGACTGCAACAACGTGTGATGCGAATAGGTGTACTCGATAAATGGGCATTCAGAAATAGTAGGTACGCATTTGCAAACGCAACACAAAACTAGATAGCGCTACAACAAAATCGCTTTTTCCTTTTTTTTTTGTTTTTTTTTTTTTTTTTTCGTAAACATCATACAAGGATAATGGAGATTTCATGTATCCGCTATAAAAAAAAAATAAAATACAGTACTCGGACACGCACAAAATGGCGTTTTAGTACTTGTATATGTGTATAATATGTTCCCGATGAATTTATTATAGATCCAGTGGCCGGATGTATTATTCAATTCCCCTTTTTGCGCGGCGTATCTCCATGGTGATAAATAACGAAAAATACAGATCGATATATTAATTATCACAGGTATTTATGGTGGTATTTTTATTTTCATTTGTATTTATGACGGGCGAGGCATTTCTTTTTTTTTTTTTTTTAGGAATTTTGATTTGATTTATTGTGGGTTTGTGCTGGATTCCCGACATACCGCGATATTTTAGGGGTGTTTGAAAATAATATTTGAAAGTACGCAAGAGATGAGTGTTGGTTATGCGGTTATAATAAATTATTGCGTGATAAAATTAATAAAACAAATTAGAATTGAAAAATTCGTTGGAATTTCTTTTTTAAATGTTGTTTACATGAAAGTATTATTAATTTCTTTATGTTACACGCACTATATGAAGCGTAAACTGTTTTTTTTTTTATTTAGTCTCAATTAGTAAGGTACTTCCTGCAAACTGGATACAATTACAGAGGTCGCATTATACGATCTTAATAAGCGAATTTCAAAGCTAATAGAAAACTAAAGAGATAGTCGTAACTATTTTCTTTGATAATGAAGGGGCATTCAATAATAATGCTACCGCAAATTCAAATACGCGTTAGAGAAACGCCCCTCTCGAAAGAAGAATAAGGTAATTAAAATAAACCGAAGAAATATCGAATACCTTGTTTGGTCAAGTTTTGATCCATTAAACACCCTTGTACACGAAAAGCCGATTTGTTCAGAACAACAAGATAATTTCAAACAAATTTTATTATGAAAATTTAGTTAATCCAACAAAATATTTCGTTATTTCAAATAAATAAAGGGTTAAATGAAGAAATAATTCGGTGCAAATTTCTTCTAGACCTCTCACCACAAACTGCACTGAATCTGGACATACGTTTCAATAGCAAAGCTATCATCATCAGCAGAAACACTCAAGTGAATAACTACAGTAAAACTACCTTAATTTATACCTAAAAAAGTCACGTTACAACGATCACGGCCATGACTGACTGCCGTCATGCTTAACTAGTCGCTAATTCTAACCCTATCTAATCTACTGCTTCTAGTTAATGTTGTTTTTGAAAAAGAATAAAATTGATTCTTTTCCTTCGATTTATTCATACCGGTTAAATCTTAAATAAAACTTCAAATTGTTCGGCGCATACGGAATAGAATTTTTTTTGTTTTTACATTAATAAGTTACGTTCGATTTTTACCATTATTCATTTTTTTTTTATTGTTTAATTTCCTCCCTCTTGGCCAATTACAATCTTATAAATTAACAAAAATCACATGTAATTTTACTTTAAAACCAAAACTATAATTAGTTGCACATACCTCAATAGTCCTGGGTAATTCCAATTAAACATGTTAAATTATTTAAACTAGTAAAACTAGTGTGTTCATTTGTAACATTTTTTTAAAACTTTTTATATTCAATAACAATTTTAAAAAAACTCGCGTCGACATCAAACATATTAACTTGAACAACCACACACAATAATGTATATCAGTGCGTATATTTTCTGACTTTGATTCTTTTTACTTAAGTATTGCTTTTTATTTTAAATTTATTTATCCAAATACGCAGGACTATGTTTACTTATTTGTAATACATATATGACGGAAAAATATTTTACATAAAAATACTTAAAAAATTTTAATATATAAGGTGTATACGTTCTTGAATGGTTATTTTTTTTTCAAATTTAATAACTAATCTATGGAATAATTTACATCTTATTTTTTTTTTAATTAAGATCTTATTAAGCAACTGTAAATTTTACCTTAAATGTTTATATCGCCTTTTATCGTTTACTGCAGTTTTTATGTTTTTATTGCCACATTTCTTTAAATAAACTTTACTATAATAATTATTTCTTATTTAATAATTTTACTCTTTCAAAGTCAAAATTATGTTTTTTTTTCCAAATCGTGCTTGGTTAGGGCAGTGGCATTATTGTTTGTTACTATGCTATATTTGTGTGCATATATTCTTTTATCTATGTATTGTTTAGACTGCCCTACGTATATTCCCTCACATTCTTTGCATTCTATTTTGTATATTGTATTTGTTTGCTTATTTTCATTAATAGGATCTTTTGTTTTGGTGAAAAAATTCATATTAGAGTTATTAGGTTTGTGTGCTACATTTATCTTATACTTTTGAAGCAGCTTTTGTATATTCTCAGATAAATTTGAGACATAAGGTAAAGCTATGTATTTGTTATTTTCATTATTTTCCTTTTTCTCTATTTATTTTTTTTTCTAACTGGATAATCCTTTTTTTTAATATACTTGTTAATAAAATTTAGTGGGTAATCATTGTTTTGTAGCATGGTTTTAATTTTTTCTATATTATCTTGAACGAAATTTTTTTCCGAAAATTCCTACATTGGTTACCAAAGTTGTTAATTGTACTAATTTTATATTAATTGGTGTTTGTGAATAGTAGTTTTAAAAATCTGCACATGGGGTAGGTTAATGAACCAATTTGTATAAGTTTGTCCTTGCTTGTGTGAAATTTGCGCATCCAAGATATTTATGGTTGATTCCTTTTCATTTTCAATAGTGAATTGTAAACGTGGATGAAAAAAGTTGAATTTTTCGAGAATGTAGTTGCTTTTATTTTTAGGGATCGTTAGTATCCAGTCATCAACATATCTTTTGAAAAATGGAATGTCAAAATCAATATTATTTAAAATAGTTTTTTCCAATTTGCTTCTAGTTAATAAACTATAAAGACAAGAATTTAAGGGCTAAATATAAATTCATCAAAATATATTTGTTTTTAATATTCCCATACCTTCATAACAATTTAATTGTACATATTTGTTATAATTGTTCGATTAGAGAGAAATTCAAAATTTGCACGGAAAACCTTTGTCTCCGAATGTACCGTTCGATTCGATTGTGTTGCTTCAGGTTTCAAGTCTACTTGGTTGTACTATAAATTCATTTTCAAGTTTCGTGTGTAACTTTTAGCTTCTTTATAACCTCAAAGTTACTATTATACTTATATATTGAATGATCCCATTGCAATACTAGCATACTCTGGACAAGTAGGGCATGATCGACAATTATTTTTATCTATTCTCAATAAAATACCAAGAGCTCTTATTTTTACGGATGGTTCCAAGGATAAAGAGAAATGTGGATGTGCCTTTTATGATTTTAACAATCAATCATATAAAATGTTCCGATTAGATTCCAGCGCATCGATATTTACGGCTGAAGCAATTGCAGTGTTGGAAGCTTTGTGCACGAATTAACTTTACAGTGACTCAACAAGTAAGAATGACGTAACAATTAGTATTTTATTACCACCAGAAAGTAATAAACCTTAAAGTAATTCCTTTGGTGGCCACGACGTAACTGCAACTACATACATGTCGTCTAAGTAGATATCCCTTCAAAATTGGTAATTGTAGTAAAAGTTACGTAACATTGACTATAATGAAGTAGTTGTGATGATGTGATGATAATCACAGCTAAATGTGCTACTTGGGTAAGCGCTCTAAATGAAGTAAGGATCCAAAGGAAATTAATCAGGAAGGAAAATCAACACTTTTAAGGAATATTACAATGCAGGAAGTACATAGAGAAAATATTTTGTCCAAAAACGAGCACTTGCTAAATGAAAGTCCAATATTTTGTTTTACTACGAGTAGTAAAATTAACTCCAAATCCGACGCCACTGCATCTACATCTGTAGACAATTTTCCCCCGCAAATCCCGAAGCGGGATACGAGAGTCAGACCCAGCCTAACAAGGATATCGCCCACGATAATGACAGCGATGAAGTCCGCCAGATACATGATCGACAAAAAATATGCAAACCATTCCTATGCTCCCTGATTTTAAATATGATAGATTCTATTGTAAAATTGATTCTAATGTGGCAGTTTTTGGAAGGTTTTGGAAATAAAGTTTTAGAGTGCCAAATTGTGGCATTAAAACTAGAAAATATAACTGTTTTTCTTTTCCAAATCTTCAACAATTACGTTTCTGGATATGCTTGAAGCATTAAATTCGTTTCTGCTATTAGGGCTGTTTTAGAATGTAGTTGTATGTAAATGTATTCTGATAATTTAGAATTCTAGTTCTTGAATGGTCCATATCCTAAACTAATTGGATGCTTCACCAAATTACCCAAATCCGTAATAATGTACAAAACGTTGAGACAATCGCCAATTGGAGTATTTACGCCCATATTTCGTATCGCCGATAGTCCTCTTAGATATTATTAATTACCGAACAAGAGATGATCAGACATGTCAAAATGATTAATACCTCCTTTGTGTCTCCTATAGAAACTAGCAAGATAGCGCCAGGAGTGTTGCTAACATCATTCACCTCTTACGTGAAAGGAACTTAATAGGGCACACCCAAAAAAAAAAAACCCCATCTTCAAATATAGGGAAAGACACATTTCCACCAGGGCATGTGCTCGTAGTAATGAAACATCAATTAATTCCGGAGCAATTACCACAGACGAATCACTTGCGAATTGGCGCTTTATTGTGGAAGGCTGCTGCGAACGTAACGCTGTGGTAATGATGCAGTTTACAACTACAATAATAGAGAGAGATGGAGCGTTTGGAGGGTAAAGGGTAGGGTAGATTGTACAAATTCACTTGGGAAATTAATTGGATAGACGGCCTTAGTGCCGCACGAATGTATGAAATGAAACGGGCCATTTTGCCGTGCGGAATGTTTCCAGCGCAGTGCGCTAGTGAATGCGTCTGATGAGATAATTCAGCGTGTGGCATCTATTTGTTTGGCTATTCTATTGATGTGTACATGTGTGATATATCGAGAGATGGCAGTCGCTGTTTTAATTATAGTTCACATGCTAATGGTTATAGACGATAGTAATTTAGTCCTATGCAAATCGTATTTCAAAATTAAATTCTACAGATTTATATTAGAAATAAACTTCAAAAGGCGACGCTCAACTACAGGACAATGCAAAAAAGTAACTATGAGGAACGAAGAGCTACCACAGATAATTAAAGTCATTCCTTGGACGTAAAAATAGTAACTGCTGATAGCTGATCGATTTATAGTATACTCGCATTTTTGGTTGTTCACATATTTTAGCGTTTCGCAGAAAGCAGTATTCACATAGCTGCAAGTCATATTTTTGTTAGTATTATTAACTATCATAGGGATTTTTTTTAGTTAGGGTACGAACATTTCAATTGTTTGTTACGGGGTTCGTTTGCTCTCAAGCTTAAGGTCTTCTTGGATCGAAATAATTTGGTTCGACATACAAATTTTCGGATGACACTGTATATTTGACAAAACAAATAAAATTCAAGATAATAAAAATACAATGAATTACAATAAAACTTAACTCTTAACATAGGTTACGATGATAATATATGAATGTTCGGTCTTAACCTGTATACTTAAATAATAAATTAAACTATTAATTATGATATAATTCCGAAATATAGATTTGATCCTTAATGTCTAGGTAAATAATGTTGGCCGGAAGGTTTGTTTCATGTGATAGGATTTTAAAAATAATAAAATAAAATAATGAAATATTAATTTGGTGCAAGAAAAGAAAATAATAAAACTAAAATATACGACTTAGCTGGTAATTTTTTAGGAGTGCCGGTGTATTGCGTCCGGGAGGGTGGTTTGAGCGCGTTACGCTGATGTTAAGGCGTGGTCCCCATTTCGAATTCAACAATCTGGATTTGGTCTCCCAAATTAAGTACTTCGCTCACCCTCGAGGTTCAACTCAAAGCCAAAATAACACTAGTAGTAGATAGCAGTAGTTTAGTAGTAGTAGAATAATAGTAGTAGGTCCTAAGATAGGATCGGATTACTAAACTGATAAAATTAACAAGAGAAGAAGTCCGCTTACCAGTGACCTAAGATGACGCCATTAAAAAAAGGAATGCCGGCTTGACGCTGCTGTTGTAAAACCCTTTTCAAGAATATCGATGCAATGAACACAGAACGGAAAAATAATGCACTCGATATTAGAAGTTTCTCGCGCGACAAAATCCCACAACGTGGTAACTAACCAATTAGAAATTTGCACGGAGCAACTTGAACAGCGCGTCTGAGATGGTGTGTGTCACCTGTGCGTCTCCCTTGCTGATGCAAGCGGGCAGAAGTCGGAAATGCAACGTGAATCAAAATAAGTTACTGACAACTTAAAAATGCGGAATAATTTGCACAAAAGAAAAGGTTTTAATGAATGAAACTTGAACTAATAATTGAAGAATGAAAAGCAAATTTAACTGACAATCAATTACTAATTAATTTAGAAAGAAATAAGGAAAATGAGACATTAAATTTTGCTATCGCGGTAAGATGCGTTGTGACGAGCAAGGAGTTCGAAACTTCACTGCTAGAATGGCGTTTAGGGTTAATTCTTAAATTAATGAAATAAAAATCTTTAAATAAAATCTAAAAATGAAGCGATCGCAATCCAACGGCAACATGTTATGGAATCTATATGGTACTTAGCATAGATAGCTAATAATAATAATTAATAATAATAATAACGTTTATTCACCATCAGAACATATAGATATCGGTTTTGTCAAACAGTAAATAATAAATATAATAATAATTATACATAGTATAATTACAATATAATGGTACCACAGTAACATGAGAAAAGTAGGCACATCACCACCTCGACACTCACAACTCGACAACTCCACGGGGCGTCGTAAGTAGTCCGAAGTACTATAAAAACAATTTTCTAAACAATATAATTTGACAGCCCTCTAAATTGCGGCATACTCAAAATCTTAATTCCCGGCGGCAGTTTATTGAATACTCTAATGCAGACATATCTTGTATTCTTTTCATAAAGTGCTGTCTTATAGACAGGCGTAGAATAATCATCATCATTCCTAATGATGTATGCATTAATATGCTTATTGCAAGTGAATGAGGAACTCTGTTTTTTTGCATACATGGCACAAGAGAAACAGTCACAGAGATCATTGACAAAAAGAACAAATAAAAGTGGGCCTAAAATAGATCCCTGCGGTACACCTTGTCAGATATCCGCAGAAGAAGAGCAAATGTTCTGACCACATTGACCACCAATCGAAACAACCTGCTTCCGCCCTTTTAAGTATGATTCTATCCACTCTCTACAACGCCCCCTTATGCCGTACATCCACAATTTCCGCAGCAACAACCGGTGATCAACAGAATCGAAGCCTTGCGTCAAATCAAAGAAGATGCCACCAACTTGTACCCCAGAGGCAAGAAGCTCATATATACGATCCAAAGCTTCAAAAATTACATTCTGTGTAGATCTGAAATTAACAAAACCAAATTAAGTCCTAGATATTAATTTGAATTTATTTAAAAAAGGCATAATACGCTTCAACATAACCTTTTCAGATATTTTGGAAAAACAAGATAGGATAGATATGGACCTATAATTGGACGCAAGTTGCCTGTCCTCCTTCTTAAAAACTGGTATGACTTCAGCTATTTTTAATGTATCTGGGAACACACCTTCGGCAAGTAATAATTGACTATTATCGACAACGGCAACAAAATATATTCAGCTGCATCCCTCAGAACACTACAGGGAATTCCATCAATGCCAAAGGAGGTTTTATTTGCAATAGACAAGATTACATTATAAATTTCCGTTTTATCAGTTGGAGTTAAGAGAATATTAGTTCGCTCAGTTTTTATACTGTGCTCAGTACCTTGAATATCACCCTGATAGACACCTGTTGGCACTGCAAAATGATTACCAAATAATTCACATACGACTGAAGGATCATATACTAATTCACCATCATTATTTGAAACATGGTCTTTGACATGCTGGTGCTACTGCCTGACAGTTCATTATTTACTGTTTGCCAGCACATTTTGCCTTATTTTAGGCTCCCTTTAGCAAGCTAAATCATTTAATTCAATCATTATCGCCTCAATAATTAATTTATCATGAGCATTAAATCAAACAAATTAAATATAAACGGATATTACTGATAACTCGTAGAACAACTGAAAAAAAAAAACACATGGGGAATGAAACCGCGCATCAGCTGTCCTGTTCAGCAGACAAAAGAACGTAAGGACGCACCTTGGTGGAACAGCCATCTGTCAAAACTAAGATCCGATACGCGGAAGCTCTTTAACAAGGCCAAGCGTAACGGGGATTGGCAGAGTTACACCGAGAAACTTACTTCCTACAACAAAGCTATCAGGAAAGCGAAAAGAGATAGCTTCAGAAAGTTCTGCGAGGAAATCGATTCAACACCTACCGCTTCGCAACTTCACAAGGTAATGGCGAAGGGTAGAATCGACTCAGGAATGGCATTAAGAAAGCCAGATGGAAGCTTTACCGAAAGTGAAGAAGAAAGAGCTCTCCTCCTTCTAGAAACCCACTTTCCTGAAAGCAAAGTGGGAACCTCGGAAAATACTTCCGAGATATATAAAAGACGAAATAAAGAAGCTACCACAATTGCAAGACACATATGTAGCAGCGAACGGTTAAAATGGGCCATTAATACCTTTCAGCCGTTCAAAACACCGGGAGTAGACGGGATTTTTCCAGTCCTACTTCAGAAAGGGCAGGAAGAAATCCCTCCTCACATGATTCGGATAAGCCGAAGTAGTCTGGAGTGGTATATTCCAGAAGCCTGGCGAAGGGCTAAAGTCACCTTATACCAAAAGTAGGAAAAAGACATCACGCACCCTAAATCCCATAGACCTATCAGCCTTACATCATTCTTTTTGAAAACGGTGGAAAAGGCTGTAGATAACTACATCAGAACAGAGATCTTGGAGTGGGTGCCATTGCACCCCTGTCAGCACGCCTATCAAACAGGCAAATCCACTGAGACTGCATTAGTGGAGCTGACGGGCCAAATCCAAGATGCCCTGACGAATAAAGAAACCGTAGTGTGCGCCTTTCTAGACATAGAGGGTGCTTTTGACAACACTCCTCACGAGTTTGTCAAAAAAGCATTAATTAATAGGGGGGTAGACGGCGTGACTTCTAGATGGATGTCGCAACTACTGTCTACCAGTCGGTGGAAGCGGAGTGGACATAAGACCATCTCGGTTAGCACGACCAGAGGATGCCCACAGGGGATTACATCCCCACTTATGTGGAGCCTAATAGTAGACGAACTCTTATGCGGATTGAGGATCTAGGCATATCCTGTCAAGGGTATACTGATGACATTGTCATATACGCAAGAGGCAAATTTGAGAATACCCTCTGTGACATAGTTCAAAGGGGATTGAACTTTACGAGAAGATGGTGTCAATCAATGGGACTCAATGTCAACCCCACTAAGACAACCCTAGTAGCATTTACCAGGAAAAGAAAATCCAATCTTAGAACCATAAAACTGGATGGGCAAAATATAGACTGGAGAGCGGAAGTTAAATATCTAGGCCTCACCCTAGATAATAAACTTCTATGAACAAACATGAGCTTGAGTAACCAACAAGTCAAAAGACTCTGATGGTGTGCAGAAACTTTGCAGGAAAAATTGGGATGCAACCCAAAAATACCTGCTTTGGATGTATAACAGCGATAGTGAGACCGATCATCACCTATGCATCAGTAGCATGGAGCAAAAAAACTAATCTGGCCACCGCGAGAATTAACCTCTCGAAAGTGCAAGAATTAGCATGTGTATGCATAACGGGGCTATGGGAACCTGCCCAACAGCAGCTATTGAAGTAGTATTGGATCTTGCCCCCCTCCACATTGTAGTGGAGGGCGTGGCGAAAAGAACCGCACTAGAATGGTCAAGGAAGGAATGATTAGGCATAAGGCCTCAATCTCCTGACGGTGATCAAACCTGGATATGCCCCGGATGATATGTTAAAGAAATTTAGCTTTGTGAAGGAATTCACCACAAAGCTAAGTAACAGGAGCGAGTGGGATCATAACACCATCTGAATTTAATAAACTGCCATCAAATGGAACTGATGGCTCCAAACGGCAGAAGGAACTGGAATAGGAATATACGGCCTAGAACTACCTACTTCGAAAGCTTGGAAAATACCCAAGTATATTTCAGCGGAAATACACGCTATTGGAAGATGTGTTCAGTTCAATATGGATAAACAGAGATTATCATCATGTCTGATAGTCAAGCACCATCAAGGCGCTGAGCTCATATGAAATCAGCTCCAAGCTGGTCTGGGAATGCCTAGGGAAACTAAATGAGCTAGGCAAAAGAAATAAGTAACCTCCTGTGGGTTCCGGTCACACAGGAGTGGAAGAAACGAAATAACGGATAACCTCGCAAAAAAAGGGGCTGGAATGCCTTTCGTGGGCCTGAACCCTTTTTGCGGTTAAGTAGCAGTACAATACTGAAGAAACTAAAATAGAAATGGAGCAGAGAAAATCCAGTTACTGGGAAAATCTCCAGGAATGACGCAGAGTAAAATTCTTCTGGAACTTATAACCGAAGAGGTTTACAGAATGCATCAACCTGAGTAAGAACAATGTTCGCATATTAACAGGAATACTTTCAGGCCATTGTAGACTGAAAGGACACCTGAGTAAGCTTGGATTGGAAAAAGATCCTGAATGCAGATTGGGGAACAGGATGAAACATCCATTCACCTCCTCTCAAACTGCGTAGCACTGTGGCAATCGAGGGCATTGCACCTGGGAGCATGTGAATCGAAGAGGGAGACTTACCTAGACTGGGGCCCTCTGACATCCTACACTTTTAAAAGAATAGTATTGGAAGGCCAGCTGTAAAGCAGCAAGAATGGGGGACACAATAGATCCTTTAGGTCGCAGTGTAACACCACCCTTGATCTACATAAACCGCGCATGATGTACTGGTTATGCAGTGTAGGCATCAATGCCAGAGGAGGATCTTAAGGCTACGCAACAGCAGACGATTATTAAACTGATGGCTGGAACTAAAGATACAGAGATTAGCTTGCTTGTGTGTCACTGGAGCTACAAAACGCTCAGCAACAACTGCAGTGCAAACCATTTTCAATCTGCTCCTCGCGGATCTTTACATGAAGAGAGAGACAAGAATGGGAGCATACAGACTGAAGTGTGGTAAAAACTGGAGAAACCAGGATAAGCCTGGGCATGTCAAAATAACAGCCGAAATTACAAACCCTAAACTTGAAATGGGCAGTTGTATAACGACGCGTTAATCACCTCTTGCAAGGTAAAGAGAAAGTTTCTCTCTCTTCTGACCCTCGTAATAGTATTACGAAATCGTCCGCATAGACCTGCACCTCGGCTCCAAGCGCTTCAGTGATAGCTAGCAGGCCGTCCACCAGTAGTGACCAAAGCAGTGAAGGCATAATCCCTCCCTGCGGACACCATCTTGCCGGCCTTAGAGTCGTTATCACACGCCTGTTTGTAAGCATAATGGCGATCCAGCCCGTAATGATCGGCTCTACGCCTCACACTTCAATCGCTTTGCACAGGAATGTGGAATTGCATTATTAAATGCTCCCTCTATGTCCACATTTGCTTGAATTCGTGAGAATTCGAAATCCTGGAGGTTAGATTGTTCAGTTCAAGATCCGTGGATTTGCCTGCTTAATAAGCATATTGGTGCACCTGAAGAGACCTATATGCCATCTAATATAACAGCACAGGATTCGTATTCACCATCTTGAGAGAGTTTGAGAAGATTATATTGTCCCATTCAAAACGTGTCCTATTCCAAGTGCCTCAATGTGTATTTTTATTTATTCTAAATCAGCCTTATCAAAACAATGATAGAGTTTCCACAATTTTAATATTTGTTTATTTTGAAAAGATTTTGTTAATTGATTTCATTGTTGGAATTATTTTAATTGTTTTGTGTAAATTTAAATTCATTCAATTGTACATTTTGCGTGTACCAGTATTGTATATAGTTTATATGCTAGTATTTTCTTTGCGATGCGTTGCGGCGTCATCGCACGCAGATGTTGTAAATTTGATATATGTACGATGTTATCCCTTTGAGGCACTCAGTTCTTTGAATGATGGCGGCCGTGTAAGTACATGTTTTCATTTTGTTTGCTACCATTTAGGTAATTTCATTTAATTTTGAAGTTTTGTTCGTTTATTTTTTATATTAATTCATCCATCAAAGAACTCTTTATTTAATTATTGCTGTTTTGTTTAATTGTGTACGCATTTTGGGCATTAGATCAGTAATTATTGTAAAATGTTCTAGAAGATTTCGTGTTTTTAGTTTAAAGAGTTTAAATTTTCCGTTTTCTTTTTGCTGATTTGTATTTTATTGTTAATCACCACGGTTAAGGTGAAGAGAAGCTTTGTGCTGTTAAAATTAAATTTCGAGTTCAATACTAAATACTGCGGTAGGATTTTAGGGTTTCGAACGTCGGAGTTGAAACACGTGTGTCGATTAGTGCTGAATTTATCGTAATTTTTTATGGTTAAATTGGTTTGTGCTGTGTTTGTGCGTCACCAGTTCATTCCGGCAGGACCGGGGCCCATTTTAAGATAAGAAATTCCTTTTTTATTTTTTAATTATAGGATTTTGTTTTTTGTTCCCCTCGTTTCTATTTTTCACTTGCAAGTTTTCTTGCGGCTCCAGTCCTGCGCGCTTGCTTGCCTTCTGCAGGCTAGCGCGTGGGAGAATTTTTCGGTGGGGGCGTCAGTGTCATTGCTGCGCCTCCGTGGCGGATTGTCTTTAGCGGTTATTGGTGCCGGTGATGGCATCTAATGCTGGCCACAGTACTTCTGATAACGGAGGTAATGTGGAGAGTTTCAATCATAGGTTAGGAGAAATTTACTGAATATGGATAAAACTGTAATAAGAAAACCTCGTTCTTTTGCTGACGTTGTAACATAATTACAAATTTCCGGATAGGAATCAAGCTATTGTATCGATGCTATTGAAAAAACACACAAAAATTGTTATGTTATTGGAGTAGGAACAATTATAGCCCTCGTAATATTTATTCGCGTCTAGAATTTCTAAACAATAGAATATGCAATATACCTTACATCTAAAGATCTAGCGATAATATTGTCACAGAGTTTCAAAGGAATAACTTTAAATAACTCTTTTATACCGGCCCGACTACTGGTGTCACCCGCCAAACGCGTAATTATGTCTAATGTTTCTCCGTGTATTCCACACCATATTATCGAAGAAGCACTTAAACAAGAAGGATTTAACACAGCATCGGCTATTACACTTATTAAAGCCGGAGTTAACACACCGGGATTATACGCACATCTTAAGCTTTCGCCGTCAGTTTATATTAACTTAAAATCAGACGATAAGTTCCGGACTCCTTGCTAATTAAATGTAATGAAAACACCTTTAGAATTTTTTATCAATGGATGATTGAAATGTTACGTTTGTAAAAAAAGTGGTCACATTGCCAAAAAGTGTCCCACGTTCAATAATGCTACTGAAGTAATCACTACTGTGGATGTGCACTTTAATCCGGATTCGGTGGAGGTGCAGTCTGGTTTAGATAATACTGAAGAAACGGGTAATGACGCTGAAATTGAGGGCGTACACTCAGACTGAGTTCGGTAAAGATATTACCTATACCAGCTACTGCAAAAGAAACTTATAATAAAACCAGTCTATAGATAGTAGGTCGTCAGATTCGAAGCCGCGACCTTGATGAAATTAGTATCTGTGCAAGAACAAACTTCAGATCATATAGGAAAACCAGACGATTTGAATTTTCAGCCTCCTCCCCTAAATTTTACAGGGAATGAGAAGCTGAAAAGACCAAACAGGATATAGTCAAATCAGACAGTGAGGTTTTCCCTGAGTTTAAAGAAATTTTTGTAGACAAAGATATTAATTTATGATTTATTTTGTAAGTTCCTTGATGAATCGAAAGGGAAGCATGATGTTGGTAGCTGTTGCAAAGCACCTGAATTTTTAATTGTGACACCTTGCTCAGGCTATTAATTGAATGTATACATAAAGTTAAGACAAATTATTAAGGTCACGTTTAAAACGTATAGTAAAAAAACTTAAATCTGATGGAGACTTACATTCCACTCTCTCGCAGGGTTATGCTTCTGACTTTAGTTTATGCCAAGATTATTCAGATCAATCGGAAGGTTAAATTGCTCGTACGTTGTTTTTCCCCCCTTTTTTTTTTTTTTTTTTTACTTTCATCTTCAACTCTCTACGCAATGTGAATAATTTAAATATTATACAATGGAACAACACAGTCAGCAACAGCTAAAAGAATCAATTTTAGAATACATTATGACAAAATACCACGCGCATATAATAATATCTTAAGTGAAACTTGGTAGCAAGCCACATCAAAATGTTACGTTTAAATATTTTTAATGTTATCAGAGAGATCGTGCGGACGGCTTTGGTGGTGTTTGCCAATCCTTATTACATAAATCTATTAAATATAAAGTTTTAAATTTTACCGCCAGCATCTAATTCCAAATAATTTTATGATCTGTGGCATTAGCTTAACAGATTATAAATTTTCAATTTTGTTCGGTATATCGTACTCCGAAATGTAGAATCTTAGCCTTCTGAGTATACTGATCTTTTTTTACAATAACCGAGCCATGCGTTGTTTGCGGGGATTTTTAATGCTCACCATACTACTTTCGGTTCTTCAAGAAATGATAGTGCGGGTAATATTTTAATTAAGGTGTTTGGATGATTAAATTGGGTTTTTTTAAATGATGGGAGTCCGACCAAAATTAATCGTCCGGGCGAAAGCTACTCTGCAATTGATCTATCTTTATGTTCTCGCTCCTTAGTTAACAAACTGAAGCTGGTCTGTTTTGCATGACGCTTATACGTCTGATCATTTTCCGATCCCTCATTACCGGTACAACATGATATAATGTCCCAAGAAAATCTTTCCTAAATGCCGCTGGAAAATTTTCTAACAATAAATATCATCATTACTCGATTCTTAGACAGCAAAACATTGCCTTCTTGGGAGTTCAGCTCCGCTAAAGAGAAAACTGATTTTCTTCGTTAAAGTCTGTCAGCGAAGCGGCCGATTCCACTTTAAGATCAACCATCCTTTCACACCTAGAATAAAGGGGTTCCACCCTGGTGGGATGAGGAATGTTCGGCCGTGATTAATAGGAGAAACAAATTGCTCTTAAAGAATTTAGTATAAGCACACATTAGAAATTATTTAAAATATCAAGAAATCATGTCCTTCTCAAAAGATTCTTAAAGCGGAAAAAAGAGATAGTTTGGAAAAAATTATGTAATGGTTGAACAAAAATACACCAATTGGCGGACGCTTGGAAAGCAATAAAAAAATTAACAACAGAACTTGGGAGGCGGACAGTGACATAGATGTACATACAGGCAGTTTGATTTTGCGTAATCTAACACCCGATTTGTGTAACAATAAGCCAATGAGTTACGTAGCATGCAACACTGACCATTTATAACACAACTTTTACTATCAAAGAATTAGAGGCTACCTTGAAAGTTGTTAAAGCTACCACACCCGGGGCTGATGATATTTATACCTGATGATCAAAACATTTACCTACCAAATTAAAAGAATTGCTGTTGGCCATTTTTAATGAATATGTGGCTCAAAAAAGAGGCAAGTGGAATGCCTTAAAACAATATTAATAGTCCCCATACTATAAACCCAAGAAAAATCCAGATCTAGTAAAAGCTCTTATCGTCCAATTGCCCTCATGTCTGTTTAGTTAAAACCTACGAATCTATGATTAAAAATAGACTAGATTGGTGGCTCGAATCAAAGAAATTTATTGCCTAATGGACAATATGCTTTCAGAAAATCAAAGGTACTCTAGATGCCCTAAGTGAATTTGTTACTGATATACAGATCAACCTTTCAAAAAAAACAACAACTTGCGCCATGTTCCTAGATTTTAAAAATGCATATGGTTGCGTCGACCTAAATGTTTTACAAAATAAAATGGTGGAGATTGGATTCCGAACAAGCGCAGAGTGCATTACTAATATTTTCCGCAACGTTAAAAGTTTTTCTAAGGCTAAAAAATAACGAAAGAGTCGGTCCAGACTTTCGTTCTCAAGGTCTTCCTACAGGATCTAGCTTAAGTCCTGTTCTTTTTAACATATATACTTGGATTTTCACGTTATGTTTGCCCCCTATTAATATTATTCAATACAGCTGATTTTTGCTTATATGCGAGTGAAGGAAATGTTAAACAGACTCAATTCACTTATGTCGAACAATGTCAATAAACTCAGAAACTGGTTAAACCGCAATTCACTAGAGTTAGAACCCTCAGAAAACCAATGTTATGTATTTTTCTCGTAGCAGACCCTTCCTACGAATAATAGAATTAGATCACTGCAAATTCCGATAAGACAAGATGTGAAATATCTGGGTTTACATATAAATCACAAGTTATGTGGACAAACCATATAAATGCGATAATAGCGAAATGTGAAAAATGCGCTTAATTTGATGAGGGGATCATCAAAGTGTCATGGGGTATTGATTACAGCATTGCAAGTAAATATCTACAAGTCTTATTATAAGGTCCGTCTGGACTCTATGGCTGTACAATTTATTCAAACCACCAACAAAAATAATTTACACAGACTTGATATAGTGGCAAAATAAAGCCTTAAGATTGTGTGTGGGGCCATGAGATTCTACCCCCATATTGGCGCTTCAAGTGGAAGCTCATGAGCCTCCTCTTTTTTTCCGCAGAAAATATCTTGCCGTAAAAATATATATACAAACTGAATTACAAAACGATCGCAATCACCTAATTGAGCAATTTGCACCCTATCTATTGAGGATCTGACTAACCCATATGGTCAAAGAGAGATCCCCACTTTTAGCTGCTGCATATCAAACTGACCGCCAATATCGTCCCGTATGTGCGCACCATCTACACTGGATTATCAATATATAGAATTTTACATCATCTCCAATTATTCATTTTCCAAAGATATATGGCCAAACAAATCATGATCAGAAGTGTATTTTCTTCAATCACCAGTAAATTGAAGAACACGTTAATAATATATACTGATGGATCTTAAAAGTTCAGAAGGGTGTGGTTGTGCTTATTTTTAACGATTAATGAGAACAAAGAAATTAAAAAACTAAGTTTAAGTTGGACCCAGAAACTAGTATCTTTACGGCAGAAGCAGTAGCAATTTTGCCAAGCGCTTAAATAGGCTTAACATCCAAACACTCGAAACATACGCAATTATGTCGGACTCAATGAGTGTTTTAAAAACATTTACACAAGACAAACACCTTTACAACATGCATCCGATTATAGTAAATATTTTTAACATTTTTAAAAGACCTAAATTACATTCACGACTATGCAGAATTCTATTGGGTTAAAGCCATTACCGGACTAAAACCAAATGAGATATGTAGACGCAACTGGCCTAAGCCAAGCATCATTACTGACAGCCTTATTTTACCTACTCTCTTGTAGTCGGACGTTATAACTACAGCTAAGCAAAAGCATATTCATTGAACGACTGGGATACGCATTGGATAAATACATACACAAATAAGAGCACACAATACGCTTATATACACCCAAGTGTAAGATCCAACTCGTGTATACTGATTACAGGGTGTCACGTTATTACCGCATGACCATGGCCCGATTGAAGTTGGGCACGGAAGATACCCGGCCCATTTGCATAAAATTAAGATTCTCGAGTCACCATCATGTGCATGTGGTATAGATTATGCGTGTTTAAATCACATCTTTCTAGCATGCAGCTCACACAGGACAGTATTAATGATTTTATAAGTTTTCTCATTTCAGAATTATTCCCCTTCCGAACTAGTATTGTTTCTTACTGGGCTTCAATAGGAAGAATATAATGTGATAGGCTAATGAGTTCATAAAGAAAGAAAATATTTCTATATAGTTAACATATCTGTATGGAACCCTTCCTTGCAATTCCTTTGTGGGATACGATACCTGTTTACCGTTGGCCGTTTTCTTGTTTGTTTTAAAGTTAGTCAGTTCGATAGGCCCCGAACGTGAATGAGTGTCCTGTACTTCCTTTTCCATACAGAATAATTTCTTGGTGGCAAATGGGCTATGATCCCGCAGGCCATGCACATATAAAAAAAAAAAAAAAAAATTAAATTTCAATTTAAATTATATTTGTTTCTCCACGTGTAAATTATAGTGTGGTTTAAATTTCGTGACCGCGTGGATATTTTTTGTGTGATTGAGATTTTTCTTCTGAAACAAATCTTCCATTTTGTTTTGTTAAAGGATTTGCATTGTCCTTTGTAAATGTAAATTCATGCAGGTTTTGGATTTGGCCAGGACTTTTCAGTCTAAGGTTTTTATTTTGCCTGTTAATTTTAATTAAGTGTTTTTTTTTCTTATTTTTCTTTTTGAACAATAAAATTTATGATTTTAAATATCATCCAAAATTACAGTTCTTTTATTTTTTGAATCAACCATTTCAATCTTTGGAGATTTTAAAGAAAGTCAAATTTTACAAACGCCCACTATACTTTTCATGAAAGTTACTTCTGAGATCAAAGAATCTTTGCGCCCTTTTGAATTTTTATCTGCTGAGCTAGCTAAATTAATTTTTCACTTTTCATTATATGCTGGTACCATCAGTTCACAGCAATACGTATACGTACTTACTAATCTCCCGTAATACCTAGTACAGTGCCTAAACACTTCCCTCCTATTTGGAACTGAATTTTGTATACTAAACCTATACTGTATAATTTCAAAAATTGGAGGTTAGGTATACGTCAACAAGGTAACACGTGCAATCAGTTTTGTTAATGCGCATGTGTCCATATTACAACAACACACTGGCACGAGACAACACGGTGTCTCTGATTTGGGTGCCGGGACATGAGGATATAAAGGGCAACGTAATAGCCGATGAACTAGCCAAGGAGGGCTCTAAGAGACACTTCATTGGTCCAGAGCCCGTATGTGGGATCACTAAGGACTCCGCAGGAAGGGAGATCTGGACCTGGTTAGATAAAATACAAAGAAATGGAGGTCGACTGAAGGTCAACTCCATACCAAAACGCTGATAGGGGATGGGAATGGTAGTTTCCCTGATAACCTACTCAGGCGCAGTAAGGAAGAAGTTAAGACCATTAGTGGGTTGGTAACTGGGCACTGTTCCCTGAAAAAGCATCTATAAGTACAACACAGGCCGAATAAGCGAACCGTGGTGTAGAATTTGCGAACTACAGGAGGAAACGAGTTTACATGTAATCTGCACTTGTGAGGAACTTAAGGTACTTAGGCAGAAGTACTTCGAGAGAGATCTATTGGAGCCCTCGAAGGTCCTCAAGTTCCCACTGGGCAAGATACTGGGCTTTATAGAGAACACCAAGCTGCTCGAGTGGAAATAAGAGGATCAATAGGGATGGTACAATGAGCACCAAGCTCAAGTGCCCGGACATCAAGTGCCCACCCTAACTTGAATGAATGAATGAATGAATGTGACCTAATATTTACAACTTATAGTAATTTCTTATTTCTTTAAGAAAAGAAGATAAATATTTACATTGTATACTGAAGTGATACTGCCAATATATTTTTTTCTCTGTGATTCAAAATTTGATTTAACATAATGCGATCATGATGTCATGACAAATTATAATATTTACGAAATTGACCTTTCATTCGAAATTCGGCGCTTAAATGTAACCCACCCCCGCTTTTTTCTTAAACTCTACCGTGCACCATGGCAGGAAAAGGAAATAATGTTAGCATTCGAAGATGGGTATCAGTAATATTAGATTTCGCTTTCTGATGTTTTTCCCTTTTTTTCGATTACTTAAATCTCCATTAAGAAGATACGCCCGCAATGATAAATTCCCGTCCAGAAAACCTAACCACATTGTACGTTACCGGATTACCGGGGAAAAGAATAACCGATACATGTATCCCCAGAACAGACAAGAAATTAAATTTTACTTTCTCCGACTGTTTTCAAGCACACAAAAGAAAAAAAACTGTATCATTCCACCCATATACATAAATAATATTTAAAGAGGGAGACATATATTTTCCATTTTTCAGGTCCTCGGTAACTTCAAAGAAAGGTATCATACGTACTGGATGGAAATGGAATTTTAGGTTTTCTTTTTGTTACCTGGCGGATGTTGCTCGCGGCATTTTAAAGTCAAACGAAGCGTTTAACCTTACGCAAAGATATGCGTAAGCTGACTGTTTGTTTGGACTATTATACGGTATGAGTAGAACAAAAGTGCCGAGACACTTTCATAACTTTTGAATGGGCCTAGATACAAATAAATTCGGCGAAATGGTATGGGTAGGGTGATGAGAGTAACTTTATAATAAAGTAAATGGCACGATAGGTCAAGCAATACCCCAATTGGAAGGTGCTTTGAAGATGAATTAAATATTTGGGTGTGTGTAACGGAAATTAGGATTTTCTATACTTATTCTCTCAGTAGAGAGAGAAATTTCCTCAGACCTCCAACAGGCGATTAACGCCATTTGTACTTGGTGCAGCAGGCAAAACTTGAGCATCAACCCGCACAAGACCATAGTAGTACCGAACGAACACCAAGAAGAAGGAAGTGGTACATTTGACATCACCCACTATTCAAGGTGTAAAGCCTCTTTCACACGATACGGATTTTATCCGGACCGGTTTTATAGTTTTTTCCGTGTAGTTTGGTAAAACATTACCGTGCAACCTCAGTCGAACCATCCGGCTGGTATACAACCATATACGAACTTATTCGTGTCGTATGGTGTGTAATTATGCATTTAAAGTAATGTTTTACCAGACTACACGGGAAAAAGCAATAACACCGGACCGGGTAAAATCCATATCGTGTGAAAGAGGCCTAAAGCCTGTTATTAAGCCTTATTCAATAAGAGTTTATTGTCATCGTCCGAAAACTTAGACATTATCATCACATACAATACAGATAATGGAAGAGAACGCATATAAAATTCAAAAGCAAAAATACGTATATCACAATAACAAACAGATAACAGACAAAAGGACAGCTCTAGTTACTGAGGAATTCCTCGATACTATAAAAAACATACTTCAGCAAATTATCAGCCAATGCTTTCCGAAATAATCCCAGAGAAGTAACATCCTTCAAGGCCCTAGGCAATTTATTGTAGCATTTTACTGCCATGTAATAGGGGCCATTTTTCAAATAATTTTGTATTATGCATAGGCATGCTCGGGCGGTGCTATGATCTTGTACTCATAATGCAATGGATGTCTTTATTTTTCCTAAAAGTATTTTCATGTTTTTTTTTTGTAAAACGTTAACAACTCGTGTATATACAAAAATGGAAGAGTGTATATTTGCAAATTCTTAAAAATATCACGACAAGATTCCCGCAATCCAGCTCCCACCATATACCGCAAAATCCGTTTCTGAGATACCAACAATTGTTCCGCATGCGGAGAGCATCCCCAAAACATGATGCAGTAACGGCATAATAAAATGACTAAGGAACATTAATATCACAGTGGCGTCGAAGATTGCAGACCGCGAATACTGCCGAGCATAGCCGAGCATTTAGGGCAACATAATGGGACTCCCACTTCAGGTCACTATCTATGAGGGTACCAAGAAATTTACAAGTAGAATGTTCTGGTACTGACTTGCCATTACATTTAATGTATAAACTGGTAGGACCACGGATTTGGCCATCTTCAAACTGAATTAATTTTATCTTTGTTTAAGGTAGGTCCATGATCATCACACCACGCTACCACACTATTGATGGTATTATTCACTGAGTTAACTACATCATATATAAACCCAGCCACAACGCAACTCGTGTCAGCAGCATATTGCGACAATAAACACTTATCAAAATATCGAGACCGGTCATTAACATAAATATTAAAGAGTACGGGACCCAAGACTGACCCTTGCGGTACTCCACATGATACATTCCAGCATAGAGAACGGAATGGCCGCGATATATTGCCCCGTTCACCCGTTATGCTAACCAAGGATTTGCGATTTGTTAAATATGATTTAAACAATTTGTAAGCCACCCTACGTATACCAATTCCTAGCAGCAAAATGTGGTGATCCAGAGTATCAAAAGCCTTGCTAAGGTCAAAAAACAACATCACCACACACTCCTTCCGATCAAGCCCACTGTACACCGTATTCAACACATTAAGAATTGCGTCACAGGTTGAACTGCCATTAACAAACCCAAATTGCGTAACGCTTAGTACTTTGTGTTGTGTCAAATAAGAGGTCAATCGATTATTTATAATTTTCTCAAAACTTTTAGTAAATGCACATGGCAGGCTTATTGGTGGTAGTTTTTGATGTCAGTTAAGCTACCTTTTTTGAGTACCGGAATGACTTTAGATATTTTTAAATCATCAGGAAAAATACCGTCCCGCATACACTGATTTACTAGGTGAACCAAATGCCTAGCTCGGCAGTGCATATTTCAGAATAAAACAAGGAATCTCATCAATGCCTGCTGAGCTCTTTACTGAGATTTCTTTAATAACATTTATTACTTCTTGTTAATCTGTTGGAAATAAGTACATACTACTGGTCATATTGACAATTTTAGTTCCTGTCAATTTTGCATTTGTGGGTGTAATAGTAAATTGTTCTTTGAATAAGTTAACTATACTTTCAGGTTCAGCAGTTAAGTTACCATCATACCTCAATTTTTTTATATATCTTTTTTAATCCCTGCGTGTTACTTTTTTGACTATATTCCACGACGTTTTTGACTTATTTTTGGAATTCCAGATCAGGCTATTATAAAAAATAATATTAAAGTCGCCAGCAATAATTACTACATCGCCAAAACCATTAATCTCGTCCACAAAGCAAGTAGGCTCTCAAAGAATGTACTAATATTGCCCGAGGGTGGTCTATAGACCCACACCACCAATGATCTACCACCACGTGTCTCTAATCGCTTCCTAATACATGCAAATTCGAATTCCTTCTCTATAGATTTTACATTAAGGTGATACGGATAAGCATCAGCCGAACGTTCGACATAAACAGCCGCATCTAGGTGTCTTATTTGATAAGACACTATACAGGAATCCACATTTGGAAAAGATCACTCACAGTGCGAACCTATCCTTATGGATATGCCGAAGGATATATGGGAAACTTTGGGGGTATATAAACTAAGACTAGTCTATTAGCTCTATGCGATGATAGTAGGTTGAACCACACCTATGGAGCAATAGCTTGGTGGCAAAAGAATGACAACAAGCCAGAGTTACAGCAAACCTTACGTCCATTCAAAGTATTGCAAGTGTGGCAACCACGAAAGCAATATCTTCTTCCCAATCAGGGATCCTAGAAGTTCTTCTGCAACCACCACCCTTGCACATTGTTTGTGGAAAGGGACGCCAGATTAACCGCATTTTAACTATGGCATATAGGGAATCAATCGTCAAATACTCATGTCTGCGTGGCCAACAAGCTGCTAGAATCGGTTACTTCCAACGGCATGCTGAGAATGGCTTCGGATATGATGTACCTATACTCGATCAATGATCGATTCATACTTCACTATCTCCTTTTCAAATAGAGAAGAATGAAAATGCAATGAAAAAATATTGACGCAGGCAGACACCTGCTGATTTACAAACGTTTCGAAAATCGAGTAGAGTGTGGGTGCAGAAATGTTTTGTTGGAGTCCAAGGGTTTGAATATATCCCTTGGACAACACACATAAGCTTCCAAACTGAAATCTATACCACTGAGATGTGTGCTAGAGCGATTTTGGATAGAAACTGACAACACAAAACAATCAACATTTTCAATGATGCTCCAGAGGCGCATAAATGCAACTGAAAACTGATCTGGAGGTCTAAACATACATACACATAAATACATTGGGGATGACTAGTAATCTATCCATAATTTGGATGCCTGGAGATTTACACTCATTCTCGAGAATGAAGAAACAGGCATCCTTGCAAGAAAGACTGCTGCGAAGCTTATGAGCCGCACTTTCCCCTACCCCCACAAGATTTCAAGCTTGCTTTTATTGTATCTAGCAATTTTTTTCTTCGCCCTACATTTTTTCCATTTCCCTATTCTCCTTCTTTCAATACTGTTCTGGCATGTCTGTTTTTCGGTATCCTACTCACACCTCCTGACCATATCGACCTCTGAGATTTAACGTAAGTACTGAACTATGTTGCTGTGCCCATATGATTCCCTTTATTTAAGGTTTGTTCTTTTTTTTCCAACCGGCCTCTTCTGTCTACATTTTCCCAAATATACTTATTATGTGTAAAGTTACGTATACTAAATATAGATACAGCGAGTATTTAGGTTGCCTATATGTACCATCTTTAGCAAATTAAATGCGAATCTAAGCTCCACAAATCTCCAATTATTAAAGCAATCGAAGCTACAGCACACTGAAGTCGTAATTAAAAATTATTTGCAAACAATTCTGAATTACGTATTGCTCGGTAAGCAGTACTTGTAGTTTCGGTTGCATACATAATCGAAGATTTGTGAAGCTTCAAGTCGCATTTAATTTGTTGAAGGTGGTACGTGCTATTTCTTATTATCTGTCATTCCGGTTTTTGTGCACGAGTAGTAAGTATACAGTACAATTACGTTTATCTTACCATATACCTAGAAATAAGTTGTAATAAACACTTTTATCTTATTAAACGGTGTATCACTGCAAAAATACAAATTCGGATCCGGCCTGCCCACTTGGACACAACAATACTCCTTCTTAAGTTTATTACAGTTAAAGATAAGAAATACATTAATTTGTTATTTTCAAATTGTAAAAAACTTGCAATCTTTGAATATTTGCGCGTCCTGCGCCTTCAACATCTTAATCGAAACGTAGTTCGGTTAAACGCTCGCATCATCATCCTACTAGCTTAATTGGTAAAGCGCTCATCCGGCAAACGAGGTTCGGTTCGAATCCTGCGTGAGGAGAAAAACATTTCGTGGGAAAAATTCCTCCTAATTATTACAGTTAAAAGCAGAAATACATTAATTTGTAATACTCCTTAACATTTCATTTATTTCACTTGACAGTTTAAAAATAATATTATGTACTTGTAACGTGCAGTTACATTTTACTACATTTTAAGTTAGCAATTTATTTTTACAAAAATTTGTAGTTCTCTAGATTAATTCTCCCACAGTTCCAGTAACATTACAACCACATTTACTTATTAAATTGTTTTTTTTTTGTAACATTTTGTCGGCGCGTCTGTTAGTTCAAATTCTTAGTATACCGCATCGCGTTGTATATTGAGCCTACGCATGTTTGAATTCCTACTTGCGCTGCGTGCTTATATAAGCCGTACATTTACCGCAATCATGCGTCAATACCTGATCTTAGATAGTACCCGCTCTTCGCGTGTGACACGACAACAGTTTTCTCCGTTCCTATTGAACTATAGATCGTAGTCGCCCTACGGGTGTGACACGACAGTAATATTTCCGATCCATCTGATTGTACACCGTAATCGTTCCACGAGCGTGACACGGTGCGATCCTCCGTCTAGCGTTTGGTTGAAGCTCGTACACGCCCCGCCCCTTATTGTTTATATTAGTTTTCACAACGAATGTCAAAACTTAAATTTTAGGGTGATTATATACTCCTGTATTATTCTGAAATCTATATTTAATATACTTTCCCCACAAATATACCGAAAACTCCGTTAAATAGATAGATAATTTTATTTTGAATACTTATATATCATTGTATGTTTTAATTAATAAATGTTGCTTACCTGTATTTACATATCCATCATGGATCATTTCTTTTCTCTTCTTTGGGAAATAAAAGCATAAAACCAACTATTTGTTGCAATGATTTATTAAAGAAAAACTGTTGCGTACATCACGAGCAACAACTGACAGCCGTCTTAGCTAGCGCCATTACGGAAGAATCAGAAAGCATGAGCACGCTGTTACAAAGGTAATTTAATAAGTCTATAAGGGAAAAGTAATAAGCGCATTCTTATGCAAGAAGTTGTACCGTGAGTAACCGCGCAAAAGATTATCCTAGCAAGCAAACCACGAAATAAACAAACGCCGCTAAACACTTTCCTGTCGAATTACCTACAACTTCATTCAATGACTACTACAAACTCTAACAATTCGATATAAGTCAAACATCGCCACCCAAACCAAAACCACTTGACTTTTCGCTTCTCGATTGCATTCTACATACATCAGAGTAAGTACCTCCATATTGTACGGATAACAGATGTGCTGAAGTAACTCTAATCCACTGCGCCTTCCATTTCGGTCAATTTAAAGTCCCATACGTCTCGCTCGCGGGCGGTTCGCGAGAAACCGCAAGCAGACACCGACGGCTCCAGTTTAGAGTTACAGGTACCTGCTCCTTTGCCACAGCATCGTTGCAAGTCGGTCGAATTCATACCGCCGAAGGATATGGCGGGTGTATTCTCTTCTATTTCGGTAATAGAACACTGAATTCGGTGCAGCGGTACCGCCAGTAATCGATTACCGCCACTCGATTTGGATAATGCTAGAACATCTATCGATTCTGGTCTGGAAGTTACGGAAACCAGAGCACATTTGAATGGTTGATATGGGTATTCACTTTTCGCTCTCAGAGTTGGCGCCAATGTTATTGCGAATAAATTTTAGTTTAACATAATAAATAATATGATTTCCGCCAGTGCGTCAATATTTGTGGAATATGAGTACATATTGCGATATAATCTCTTTGTGAATGTTTATTTACAGCAATAATAAAAGCTTTAAAGTTTAATTTTATTATGATGATTAGAGACCGGATTATATGCAAAGTGCATATATTTTATTTTTTGCATATCTTTAATTATTATTGGATATGTAGACGTATTACACTAATTGAAGTTAATTGGCGCTAATTAGTGATTGCATATACTGCATATTTAGGCATTTTTATGCATATTTTTACAAAAGTTGCATATATTACATATTTAAGATTTTTCTTATCCTTTCTATTAGTAAAAATTCCTAGTAATTCCTAATGTAGATCGACAACCGACAATGCTCAGAACGATAAATTTTTTACATTGGTTTCTCTAATACTTTTTTTCCAAGAACTGCACGTGTTTAATTTCGCCTAGCAGAAGGGATGTGGAAAATACGTTTTATTATTATTAATTCCCAAATAAACTATTCATTCATTGAATATCTTTGAGCGAAACAGCATGTATGTGTGTTACATTTTTAAATACTGTGCGTACATACAATGAGTATAGCGAACAAAATTTCTTTATGGATTAAGCCATATCCTGAACTGGTAAAGGATGGCGACAAAATATTTTGTCGAGCCTGCAGTAAACTAGTAAGTTTAATTTTACTAAAAGCTTTACAATTGTTTTTAAATTCTTTAACTTTTGATATAAAATGGCAATTGTTGTTGTAGGTGTCTTCTGAGAGAAAATACCTGATTGATCAACACGCTAAAACTCCATCACATATTGGAAAATGTGAAAAACTAAAGCGATCCGCATGTGTGTAGCAATCTATACGTCAATGTGTAGAATCAACTTGACGAAATTCAGAACAAGAAGAATATAATACGGATCTGTGTAACGCATTAATTTCGTCTAACATACCATTAGCAAGATTTAAAAATGTTAATTTGAAAGCATTTCTGCAAAAATATTGCAAACATAATATACCTGACGAAAGTACCTTACGAAAAAATTATGTCACATCTTGTTACCAGCAAACAATAGCAGAAATTCAACAATCGGTAGGGAATAATTTTATTTATATCATGGTAGATGAAAGTACGGATAAGTGTGGCAGTTATATTGCCCATTTGTTAATAGGAATTCTTTATGAAGATATTGTAGGTAAATCATATTTAATTTATTGTAAAGAACTTCAAAAAACAAATAATGTGGCAATTGCCCAATTCGTTCAAGAAGGTTTATCAAATTTCTTTTTACCTGGAAGTGTACCTTGTAAAAAAAATTTACTAATGTTAATATATGACAAAAGCCGCGCATAATTTTAATTTTTTTTATAGTAACATCATTCATAGCACTTGTTTAGCTCATGGGTTCAATCGTGTCGCCGAAGACATTAGGAATCAATTCCCAATTAATGATTTAATTAGCAATGTCAAAAAAGTATTTTTAAAAGCACCTTTACGAATCCAATTTTATAAGGAGCGACTTCCCGGTGTTAAGTTGCCTCCTGAACCGATTATTACAAGATGGGGTACATGGTTAGAGGCTGCAATTTTTTTCGCCGATAATTTTGAAGGAATAAAAATGTGATTCTTGAAATCACTACTGACTGCATTGCTCTAGAAAACTGTAAAAAGGTAGTAACATCAACAGAATTGCTACAAAACCTTTTGTATATTAAGTCAAATTATAGCTTTGTTTCAAGTTCCATTCGTAAACTAGAATTCTATATACGATAAATTTAAAAAAGTGATAAATAAAAATGCGGGGTATTTGAAATTGAAGAAAGTTAAGAAAATTCTGGAAGATGAAGCAGTAAACGATTTCGACTTTAATTTTAGTTTAGAATGTATTGCAACGTTAAAAAAATGCACCAATTACATCTACGGATGTTGAAACAAGCTTTTCTGTTTCGAAACATATGTATTCTGATAAAAGACAAAACTTTCTTTTACACAATTTTGAAAAACATTTAATTATAAAATGTTTTAGAAATATATTGTGAAAAAATTTTGTGCAATAAAGTTAATGTTTAAATTTCTGCTCTTATTTATTTTATGTAAAAATTTTGCATATTGTCGCAATTTTTTTGCATATGCCCCAGGTTTATGCATATTTTCTCAAAAATCGATGCATATATATGCGCATATATTCCAGTTTTTCTTCCAGAGTGCTCCGCAGTGATCTGGGGCGTGAGATAAATCAACATCGAGTAATTGGTAAAACATAACCTAAATCATATGCAACATGAAAGTAAATATGAGAGCAGAGTGTTTAACGGTGCTAGAAATTCTGTCATCTGGTGGCAATGACATTTTATTTGAAAATATAGTCTTTTTGGAGTGATCTCAGTATGGGCTAGGAGCAATTAAATCGAAAACCTTATAAGAGTAACCAAAATTTAGGTAAAAACAGGTGCAAAATTCAAGCGAACTAAATTGATCTACGAGTGTAATTGTTAGTTTAGTCACTGCAATTAATTTTTCTCTAAATTGTATTCTCTTGTATTGTATGGACCTATTTATACAGATGATTTACCTATCAGTGGATTTTAATAAAAAAATCGTCAATGTTGTCACTTTAATAAAAATATGATTGGTGTGTGTGTTTTTTATATACCGAATTCAGTCGTCGCGGAAAAGCGGATCTCTTTTCGCATGTTACACATTTACTTCTCATTACTATTATTATAACATTGTTTTCATTCATTGCGTTTCAGTTAGCATGAGTTTAATCAATGTGTACATAAGTTGACTAATACAATTTATCTTAAATTTTAATAATTATTTGATAACTTTCCAAAAAAGGGTGACACTTTTAACCGCCAAGTGTGAAAAATGTAGACCATCTAATCTTAATCTAAACTTCTGTGAATGGTGTACGCACTTAAACATATTTTTTGCGCTTACTGAATGGCGCTACGCATATGTTCCAATATCTTGGTAAAAAAATGTCTGCCCAATTTAATCTTTATTTTGCCAGGCAACCCAATATGCAAACAAAGCAGGCCCCATCTATAAAAGAACGTGCAAAGTTTGGAACTGTGATGTTTCATCATGGACGAAAATTGCGGCTCATTTCTTCTAACTCCCAAAATCTTTAGAACGGAGACTTATTTTTCAATTTCTTTTCCCTTAAAATAATCTATAAAAAATTCCGCTTCGAATGATGTCTTTCGATTTTCATCATAAAAAAAATCTCTTTTATTCATAAAAGAATCGTTAAAAGAAAATCATCACTCGATGGACAACAAAAACATTAATAGGGAAAAAAAGTCGTTACCCACGATAGGAATCTATAAAGCCATATCTCAGCCCTAAGAAAACAAAGCAAACACTCTGTTCTACAAAATGAATTCGAATAAATCTAAAGGGCAACTCGCAACCCACATCACGAACATTAACGAAAGGTTGTCTACACTTCGATGCACGCACATATCGCAAATTGATATCATTATTCAGAAATATCATTAAATTAACCTTAAATTATTACTATATACAACATTATTTATGTTTAGTTTGCGGTAAGAACTATTAATAGTGTATCAAAGGTAATTTTTTCGTGAGACACGTTCTGCGCTAAGAATTAAATTTAAAAATGAATGGTGAAGCTATAATGTTCATTTTATTTTGAACGGAAGCGTACTGGCATTTCATGTTCTTCATTTGTGTTGATTGAAATTCAGTTGCGTTGTTTAATAGTTTCAACATTCTGAATTAATTAAACAGTAGTAGTAATTAAAACAGTTCCATTAATTTCAGTTTAAGTTTTTTTTTTTTGCATTTTGATGATGAACATTTTTTTTAAATTAAAAGTATGTGTAGCAATCAGTTCCTATTAGCATACAACGCAGTTCACCTTACCAAGGACCTATAATTTATTATTACTGATATCAACTAGTAATTTGAGAGGTATGGAGTACCACGTCACCTTTTTTTTTACCTAACATAATTTGGGTCACCTTTGACTTATCTTTAAAAACATGTAGCTTATCTTTAAAAACATAACAAAGACAATAATTCTGAAGGTATAGAGTATCCAGTCCTCTGTTGTCAATTTTTTCGAAAATAATTTGCGTCATGCTTGACTATGTCAATGCACTTCAAATTATCTTAAACCAAAAAAAAAAAGATATAGGGAAGTCCCATCCTTGGTAGTTTACTTTTTTTAGAAAATAATTATTGTATTATCATAATAAAATTGTATAAATAACATTAATTATCTTTTAACCAAAAATTATAAATCATAGTTTCTGTAATATTTACAAAAAAAAAAAAAATAATCTGTGTAAGTCTTTGTAGGGGGTTACATTTAAAATTGGCTCGCAAAAAAAATTGCGTTCTCATAATAGATATATTTCAGTATCTACAGTTTCATAGAAATCTGCATTTTAAGGTTGCCAGTACTCCTTTTTAAGGAACTAGATTTCTTTTATATACGCAAATTGTATATGATTAATCTTTGGGCTCTTAGATGGCATTCATCTTTACAATCATGGATTATTTAATTTTAATTTAATTTCTTTTTATATTAAATCTTTTTACAACGAATTATGGATTTATGTCTTATTAAAAGCTTTCCTTTTATATTTTCTTATTTTTTTACACTTTTAATTCAACCTTGTAGAACGATGTGTGATCATAAATGATTTCTTAATGTGATTCTATTATAAACTGTACCCCACATCACCTCTATATTACGGCTGATAACATCTATAAATTTATTATTATTTTTTCAGATTATTGAACAAAATGACATGACGTTTGTTTGGACGAAATAAGAGAGCACACAAAAAAAAATTCAATTTAAAGAAATTTTACTTAAGAATTTCATGGTTTCATATATACGCAAATAAATATATTCCTGGCACAAAAATAATGTTTATTTAATTTTTAAGAAAAAATATCTTAATCCAAAAGAATCGTTTATTGAATTAAATAAAACTTACTTTTAGTTGAAACATTGCAGTCTCAACCTAGGTATGTAGATATCTTAGTATAAGAATATTTTTCATTGAATGAAGCTTTATTTTCTTGCAAAGAAATTTCAATTTTACTCTAAACAAGAAATACACTTTTAATTCAAGAGATTACCTTTGGTTGGGAAAAGAAGATTTTTACTTGAACTAAATATTTGTTATTTTGAAAGAAGATTGTAGTTTTATTTACAACAATACTACTGTTTTCTAAAATGTATTTTTTTATACGTATATAAAATCTGCCACTAACATCAAACTGGATACTAGATATATATCTCTATCTAGTATTCTATTTGGTATTAATAGTAAATTTTTTATATATAAAAAAACAATTTTAGAAAATATAGCAGTATTGTAAATAAAACCACAATCTTCTTTCAAAATATATTTAGTTCAAATGAGTCTTCTTTTCAGATTGTTTTTACAATTCTTTAGTTACCATAATAATAATATTACTACTATTAAAACAAAAAAGCTCTTCGGAACATAAATTTATTTTTTATTTATAATTTTTGCGTTATAGGAAAAAACTTATCACAGCACTATAGCACACACCTCACAAAGAAGCTATACATTTTCTAATTTTCCGCAAAGTGCAGTCAAATTTTTTGGATCCTTTAATCTTCAGCTGTTCTTCCGAATATCGGCAATCACTTGTTGCTCCTTTATTAACATTTCAAAATCTTGGGGTATCTGAAGAGATACATTATTTTAGAATGAATACATATACTTCACAATAAATAGTAGATAAGAAGATGTGGTATAATAGTTGATATATTTTTACTTGTTAGTGCAACTAAGCATTCGAATGTAGGGCTATGCTGTTTTTATTTTTATTTTTCACCTGAATTAAACAACATAATTATAATTATTTATTAATTAATTTATACAGCTTATGGCTAGCAAACATTCTATACTCTTCTAATTATTACTTTTAAAGATTTGTTGTAGACCAAGAAAGCTTAAGATTACTTAAATCAGGGAAATTAGGAAATTAGACAGGATATGTTGATTTACAAAAGAAAAACATACCTTGGCATGGCTAAAAATGCTGTTTATAGCTTCCAAAGTTGGTGTTTCCAATGCTTTTTGCATTTTGCAGCCCCGTTGGAGGCAGTAAATGCAGAGAAATTAAGAATTGGTAGGCAAATTTTAAATCTGTAATTAACTATACGTTAAGTAATTCTATAAATTAGCAAGAGATAATTACCTGCCAAAAACTTCCATTATCAAAAAGCTTAAGTACAGTTCTGCAGTTTACAAATAAAGCAGTTAAACCTTTTACTTACCGACTTCCTACTATTATACATACAATTTAACATATTTAGCACCACCGCAATTCACATTTCTATCTTCGATGCATGCACATAACCACTGCATCGTTGGTAATCGTTCGAGTGTCACGTAGCCAAATTCACTCCACCGCAAAAATGACATCATATTTTTTAAAATAAATTTTCACCTTCACATAAGTACTTATAAGATTTACCTCAAATATTAAAATCCTTAATAAAAGAATTTATTTTCTTAATTCAAATATCTGATCCACTCTTTCGTTGCCTCTTTTATTTCTTAGATCGAAAAATTTGTTTCTTGGAGAAAAATATATTTTTTTTAAAACATGCCCTATAACCAAGAATATTATCGATTACAACCAAGTAAAATAATTGTTACATATACAGATACAATACAGATATATTTGAAAGAAGTAAAACTTTTTAAAGAAATATATTTACTTAACTGAAAAATCCTTTTTATGTGTGAGTGCTTTTCGGTTCTTAATGTAATAATAAAAATAAATATTTGCTGACGGTCAACTTAACTATAATCCCAAATATTAAATTGATCACTGAATTATTGACACGATATAACTAAACTGAAAAATCCAAATGATTCGTCTCTGAGGGGCAATTTTTCCCGTGGCATACAGATCGAAATGGATCGTATTTCCAATTATTCCATTTTCGCACCTATTTCCATACGTGTGGGTTGGCCAGGATATAACTCGATCGAACAAGGCAACCGAATTCAGCTGCGTCATTTTCCATTACCCTCCAGCAACTCAGTCTTTGAACGACGTACAAAAATGAGTTGCTGGAAAGACCGCAAATTGGCGTGGATCTCTATCCCGTGTTAGCATACACCACTTTTCAGTACAGCTGTTTGAAATATACAGGCTGGACTCAAATTCGACGGTATGTGATACACGCAAATACAGTTTGCAACAGGGAAATACCAAAAAAAGAGGTAGGTCTAGTGATACAAATAATTATTTCTAATATTCTTGCCATTACACCAGTATTTTTCATGAATAATTTATTTTTTATTTTACCTTCAAATCAAGTTTCCACAAAATTTGTCACAACACAATATGGGTATTTCGAATTCAGGCCATAGAATTCAGGCCATGTTAACGCACTCTTAAACTTTCATAAGTAACAAGTTTTAGCATATCATGGAAATGAGAAAAGTTATCAATGTACACATGTGTATAATGGTAAATTTTTGCGGGAAACTCAAAATTTACGATATTGAAACTATCTCAAAATCTATTACATTTTGGAGTAGATTAGATTGGATTAGAATTGGGGTGCACTGGGAAAAATGTATGTAAAATTCAGATAGTAAAAGTAAAAATCAACCGGGATATTCCTCGATTTCGTACATAAAAAACGCAAATTTGCTCGAAATATTAGGTATTATGGAATTTCATGTATAAAATTCATGTAAATTTGTCATTTTAACTGATTTAAGTAATATTCACTGGTAAAATTATCATAGCAAACGTAAAGTTTATGTCAATACGTTAAATGCATGTTGGTAAATACGAATTTTGTCATGAATTTTAGGTGATTTTGCTTCCATTTTTACAATGAACTGCGCATGCGTCTTCTGTCCGTCATATCTTTGTATGTTATGATGTACATCATTGTGTTTAAATTCAAGGGTTTCAGTGAAAGTAGCATAAGAACTTAATTTTAGTAAGTATACTTTTATTTATTATACATACATATATGTGAATATTGTAATGATGCAGACAAACGTTATGAAAAAGCACTTGTTGATTAAAATAATATGCAGTAAGCTCGTTATGAAGATGGTGCATCGAACATAACCTTAGTTCAATGCGTATAATATTTATGTGCAATACTTTATTTATTATTACCGAGGCCATAGAAAGAACACTTATTGGTGATATAGTCTTTTTGACACTGTGTTATTGAGTTTGTAATATTCTTAATAAATATAGTATCTCAATCAAAAACATTAGGTATATATGCAATGTCCGTACATGCATGTTAACTGAAATTGTCCTAGTTTTTAAATATTACTTGCGCGACTACGGTTGCGATTTGTCGCGGCGACTGATTACATATGGTATACTTAATTGTGAGGTTAGGAGTTTATTTGTTTCTATCTTTGCTCACAAGCAGAGCCACATATCATAAGCTGTGTATACTGTTAACTAGTGTTGTGACCAATCGCAATCGTCGTTGCACCAAATGAAAATCGACATTTACCAATTTTTAAAAGAGATTGGTTAGGGCAGTAAAACGTCTATCAAATTTCTTTTTGTATTTGATGGTTTTCTTTCAGAAAAAATGTTGTTTTTTTTGGGAGATATGTAGGTACAAAGGTATTCGATGCTAATGTGGCGTATAATGATCATCAAAGAATTCATGGATTTTTCGTAAACGCCAGCTTCAAATATTTGGTGCACGATTACTGCAGAGTGTTTAGAAAATACAATAACTTTTACACGAATATTTACAGAAAAAATGGAAAGCCGTACAACATCGATGGAATTGAATTTAAACCTCTAATTGTAAGATGTATTAACTTGTGGTGCTAAAACTTTTCTAGCCGATAGAATGTATAGGACAATTTACTATTACTTAATAATTTGAGAATATTAATCGATGGCAGTTTCAAATACCTAATGATGTATTTTTTTGTAGAATGACGAGGCCCCTTTCAATATAAAACATTTAAATCCATGCATGTTATACAGACGCTGTAAGATTTTATTAACATATAGTTGTTACATTAATTTGATAAAAGTAGAAATAATTTTGTATGTATATAGAAGAATATATATACTTCATAAAGCAACTTCATTGTTGGATGCCCTACAATCATGATTAACTTTTGGAATTGGATTGTTAAAACAAGGTTCCTCATTTCGAGAATTTATTCAACGTTACATTGTTAAAATACATCCAGATCAGGGAACAAGAGCCAAACTTAGTCATAATCCAAAAAAAAAAAATATAATGTTGATGAAGAACTTAACCTTATTTAAAATGTAGTAGTTCTGGATTCTATGTAGGTATTTACTTTGTTGTAAGTATTAAAGTTACTTCATAAATTAATAAAACGCACTTCTTTTTAAATTTACAGCAAAACTATCCGTCCGATTTGAGTAAGAGAGAAGACTGAGCTATATATTAGCTCTTATTAATATTCTCTCTTACTCTAACTGAACACATAGTTGTTTCTTTTACTGTACTTTCCTAGTGAAAATCACCAATGAAATTTTACACTAAAAATCACCTATGAAATTTCTTACTAAAAAACACCTATGAAATTTGTAATTTTACATGGTAATTTTACTTTCGTACATGAATTTTACATATGAAGTTTTTACTGTGTGGCCCACGACCTTTTCAGAATTGTTGTGATCTTTTTTCCTAGAAGACGCTCTCTAATTTTGGTCTCTTATTTAGGCCTGTCATCATTGAGAGCAGCTTCTTTGTGTAGCTGCTAGTTATGGGGTTCCACACCCAGTACTAGAAACCTTGTCTTCGCAAGGTCGTCGCATTGGCACAGCACATGAACTGGTGTTTCTTCCTCCTTTTGGCAGAATATGAAAGTTGCGTCATCTACCAAGCCTGTGTTATATATTGTAACACTGCAGGGTAGCATACAGCCCGGTACAAAAAAAAAAACATTAGTTATATATATTAGGTTTTAATTAAATTCATCATCCTAATATCATCTATATTCATTTCTTTTTATTCATAAGTATGTCCCCTCAAATGTCAAATGGCATGCATAGTGAGAATTTGTGATTGCAATGGCATAGAGGCCGCTCCGACATTAAAAAAATTACGAATGGCTAGATAACCCCTTATTATTCTTCAGTAATGCCCCAGATGCTGTAGTAGTTATATTGATATAATGTGCAAGAGATACTGGTACATCAATTATGATCAAATTTGTACGATAAAGAAAAGATTTAAGTGCAAACAAAATTGGTTTTATATAATAAAGATCTAAATTACAGAGTGAAAAATAGTAAATAAAGTAAGTATTCAGGTACGTTAAGGGTTGTGCTTCTTGGATAACAATTACGTTTTAAATTTTTCAGTTTTTGCAATATTAAATTCATCATGGCAAGTCAAAAATTAACTTTAAATTCCCGCGTTTCGATGATCATTTCATCTTGTATCATTCTTGCTTAAATGATGGGTAAATCAGAATGTCCAACTTTGATGTTGAATATTGCTGGATATTCAGTTTGGCCGTAATACATATTGACTAGTACTTATTACTACATCCATGAAAGTTTTTCCATCAGTTCGCAAAACGGTTCAGCGGTTATTTACAATTCCTACAAAACAAATTATTGCCAATATTAAAAATGAAAATTTCTTATAAGTATTTTAAAATTAGATAAAACTAACGTTTATTTTCAGGTGTATGGACGCAGAATACCTTTGGATACTCAATCAGCAGGCCAAGGCAGCAGGTTTGATCCAGTCAGGCATTAATGGGGCTCTTGTGTTTCGATCACGAGAATGGGCAGAAGAAGGAACATATCTCGGAAAATCGTCTTTTAGAAAATTGCCAATAATTTTAGGTAAATTTGGAAATAATTAATGTGATAAACTATGTTTAACAATTAACCATCATTTCTAGAGTGGACATTGGAATTTCTCAAAATTGCTGTTAAATTTTATAAAAATAAATCGAGACACGTCCGTCTCTCACGGAGGTTGGCTAGTGAATCTATTTGAATTGGAATCCTCTAACAGCCTTCGATAGTAATTGTCTTTCGTCAGGGAAGCAAACTCCCTTTGAAAAATCCGTTACCTTAACAGGAGTGAGGGGAATATAAGATATTTAATACATGAATGAGAATGCCCATGTGATCAAATTGAACTATGGAATGTTTACACTAAATTGAAATAAATAATTATTGCAAAATTCTGGAATCATCTTACATTAATTACAAAATAAAGGTAGGTATCTCTACGTCATGGGAAAAATAAATTTAAAAATTTTCGATACTTATTACTATGTTAAATTAACAATCTTAAAATTAATTACTCTACAAAGAGTATGCAACCTTGCATGCACGTCAATTTTGACCAAACCGAATTCCAGCAATTCTCCCTGTCTTTCTGTTGACATATCAATGCATTTGGATTGCCAATACATATGAAACCATTATTAGACTAAATTTAAATAAAATAAGTACACTGTAAAAAAATTAAAATGTTCATTTGAACTGAAACTTCTTCCATCTGTCAATATCTGTTATAAAGTGTAACGCTACCACGAGTAGCCTACAGCCCGAATTAAAAAAATAAATTTTAAGAAAAATACATTAATTAAATTAAAAAAATCAAATTTTATACATCCCAGTGTCATCTATCTTTATTAATTTTGAATTAGAAGTGTGCTCTCTCACCAGCCAGATGGCATGCAGGGCGAGAAAACCCAATAGAGGCGTGTTGACATCAAAAAAATAACGAATGGCTAGTTACCTCTCTTATTATCTCAGTGTGTGTAGAGATTGTGTGTGAGGATGTTGTCAAAAAATGTCCTCTGCTTCAATTTCAATGTTAATGACCAGTTTCGAAGCTGTCATGGGCACAAAAGTGTTGTCTCTATGGTAATCAATCTCTCATGTGTAATGAAAACATTTAAGTGTGGATAAAAGTGATTTTATTTAATAAGAAAATTCGAAATATGAACCAGTGTAAAATCAGACATACATCTAAGAATATTTATTTATCTCAGGTAAGTACGTGAGTCCGTTTAATTAATAACACCAAAGTTTCATTAGTAATTGCACTTTTTGCAATTTAAATTCATAGTTTCAAACGTGTATACGTCTAAATTAAATTTCAAAATTCCCGCGTTTTCAGACCGTTCAAATGGAGTTAAGCTAGGCTTAAATAGACGTGTGAGACAGAATGGCTAACCTTGATGGTAAATTACTGGATATTGGTTCGTAAAGTGAATACATATCAAAATATAATTATATTTACCAACTTATACAAATTTCCCCAAGTAACTGCAAATCGTTCAGCCATGATACAAACAATTTTCTAACCCCAAAGTTTGTTGAACGTATAGAAATGAAATTTCTTATAAGTATATCAGATCACGGTGAATGGCTCGAACAGGACAGGAACATTACTCGGGAAAATCGTCGTTGAAGAAAAATTACCGAAACGTAATAGGTAATTTGGATGATACTTATGTGATAAACTTTGTTTAACAATTAACAATTATTTTTAGGTTGTAATTTGGAATTAAATTGGATTTTATCGAAATAGCCGTTAAATTTTACAAGAAACAAATTGGAGACACGTCTGGCTCTGACACCGGTTGGGTAGAGAATCGTTTCGAATTGAAAAATTTTAACTGACTTGGAAGCGATTGTCTTCGATAAGTGGTACCACAGTCACAGAATGTCCGTTAATATAACCGAAATGAGGGGAACATCCATTGCTTTGTACATGAGAGTGCCCATGTGACCGAATGGACTGTCGAATGTTTAAACGAAATAAAAATAATAATAACTGCAAAATTCTGGAATCACCTTACAATTGAAATATGATAAAGGTAGGTGTCTCTTAATTATGAGAAAAATACATTTGAAATTTTTAAACACTTATTACTATGTAAAATTAACAACCTTAAAACTCATTACTGTACACAAAAAGTAGGCAACCATTTATACACACGTAGAATTGTCACAGAACCCAATTTCCAGCAATTTCCCATGTGTTTCTGTTGACATATCAAAGCAACTGGCCTGCCAATGCATATACAAACATTATTAGCCTAAATTTAAATAAAATAAATACATTGTAAAAAAAAATAAGAATGTTCATTTGAATTGAACTTGGATCCAAATTTGATCTGTCAATATCTATTGTAAAAATACACTATTCAAATTCTAATATTCATTTTCGATGTGTAGGTATATCATTGCTGATCATCTTACTTCCTGAAGGAAACATTCTGAAGGAAAATGCCCCGAAGGACTTGCCAAATGCAGAGATCTCCTACATCACCTGGACATCGTCTGGCTGTCTGCTGCTACATTTTATATCCTTTTCCTTATAATATCTAATTAGTTTTAAAATATAACTAAGTAAAACAGTAACTTTACCTTTAAATAATATCGAGTATATGTACCATAACAAAAGATATACTATTCAAATTCGAATATCTAATTTCGATGTTGTAACGCTGTTTTCTTTCTTTTCGCTTGTACTGTTTCTATTTTTCCTAGCTGTACCTATTTAACGTTCCTTTATTCGGAGTAACCTTGGGGTGTAACATACTAGTCGCTTTACGTGTTACATTTCTGTTTATCCTCGATTTTGCTGTGGTATTGTCACTAGAAGTGGAGGTTACGTTAGCATTGAGTTTTACTCATTCTTACTACCTTACCGGGGATATTTCCGATCTGTGTTTTGTTCAGTCTTATTTTACGTGCCTTTTCTCGGTCGTTTGTTATTTTCCAATACTTTCTTCTGTTTCCTGGAAGAGTTGGTGAACCTCGCTTGTTTTTGTTTTGTTTACTTCAGTTGTCAGATGTTTTGACAGGGCGACCGAAGTTATCGCGGTGTTCGGTAAGTCAGGGTTCACCTCAGTTCATTTTCATTTCTAATTTCTCTTCAAGTTATCATATCTGCGGGTATTTTGTATTGTCTAGGGGGATATTTAGAGCGTTTTGTTTTGTGGAGTTTTATCTACATCGCTTCCGGTATCGATTATTCTAGATGTCGTCGATTTATCGGAAAAGGTTCGAAACGATCTTCCGTTTTCGAGACACTCCCGTGTTGGCTCTATAAGCGATCAGACCTGCGATTGGTTCGTCCGCAATTGCCGTTTGCTGTTTGAATTTACGCATTTCAGTTATGCCGATTTAGGGGCAAGATTGCGTGCACTGCTGGTTGAATCGTAATTTATTTGATGGTTTGGCGCAGGTCCTAGTTGGAAGTATTGCGGTTCGTATCGCTTAGGCGGATTTTTGGCAGTCAGACGACCTTCGTATTGCACCACCCACGTTTGTCTGAACTCGTGTGGTTTCTTAAACCTTGGACGCAAGGTATGAGTAACTTTCTTTCTCTTTACGTTCTCTAAGACTTAGGTAATCGTTTCAGGGGTTCTACTTCGGGTTAACTTTCGTTTATATTATTTTATGCTGTGGGCCTATAATGGATATTTTACCGTTGCAATATTGGATGGGGTGATGTAACTCCGTAATTGGATCCTTGATTCAACCATCTTGAGCCTGCCATTCAGGGAATAATCACCGCCTAAAATTTCACGCTTCTTACGAGTATACAAGCTGGAGTCAGATCCGTAAATCCTGATCTGGGGTGGCCGTCAGCACCGGAAGTCGGCACGTATTCTCGAGGACACCAGACGTAGGGGAGGACGTCTTGGAGACGAAACATACAGGCTTGTGCTTTTGAATTTTACCTTTTTTTTAACTATTTTGTATACTCGTCTAATATTGCGGAGTAGAGTCATAATATTAGAGTAAAGTAGCCAATTAGGCATCGGGGGCTCTTGTTTGTATTTTCTTTTTGGGGGTATCGAGTGTTTGTAATATATATTTATACTTTTATAAACGTTATATAGTCGTCGGATGCGACTGAGTTTTAAAACTCATCTTGTAGATTTATGTTTAGCTAATACATTGGTGATCATCAAGGTAACGCGTACGAAAACCCATTCCGATGTTGTCAAATAAGATTACTATAAGTAACTTTGGTGCGTATCATTTTATTCTTTTTAGAAACTCGATATTAATTCGAGGCCTAATCATTATAGTAACTGTTTGCGTTTATGTATTTGGTCAACCCTAAAGTTTTACCTGGGTGAAAGTACATATTTTAACCCACTCGTTAGTTTTTTGAAATATTTACAATTTATATTTTATTTTTTTACATTAAGCTATACTCAACTTTTACAATAAATTTGTTATTTACATTTACCAAGCAAACTCGTAGTTTCGTTAATTTTTTTTTTGTTGTTACGCTGATTTCCCCCTTACTTACTATCCCCGAATTTCCCGTTTTGACGGACGCCTCGACAGGTATATTTTAAAAGCGGGTGGCGCCTTTATTTTCGATCTCTGTTGTTAACCCACACCCGTCTCCACTGAAGCCGGCGGGACCCTGAATGACAGGTAAGATCTTTAGCCCTTTCGGAGGAGTCAGCAGTAGTTTGTTTTTTTTTATTTTGGCGAGAAATTTTGGTGGCGTCATAATGTGTAGGCATAATATTTAATTTTCACGTAATTCCGCTCATGCAGCATCATTTGTAATTGAATAGAAAGTTGCCTGCACCTAACTTCACTTGTTACGAGATTTTTTATGTGAAAACCCAGCCTTAAAACAAATTAGGAAGTACTTTTTTTTTATTTACTTACTCTTCCAAATAAATTTTCTCACCTAATTATGGAATACACTAAATCACTATTTCTTTATACCTTAGATTATATAACCCTACTATCCTTGTAAATTGCTTGCTGCTTCGGCATTCGCTCTCTGAAAATTGAAAAGAACGCGAAGTTTTCCGTGCAATTTCAACCGGAAAATGAATCTACTACACGCTTTTTTTGCTATCGAGCATCGTTCGCCCGTCGAAATCAGAAGGAATTTTACCATAGAGCGAGCAATCACCATAATAAGTACAGAAGCGACGAAACATTACCTATGCAGTTCCGCGAATGAATTTTCTCGACTTGCAACGCGCTAGGATCGTATTTACGTTCCGAGCACGCTTGTTTGCAGCAACTATACGCCAGTGCAGTAGCAATCGCGCTTATAACGAGCATACGTTGGTCGTGGCGGCTACAGGCGAAGTAATTTTCCACCTATTCCGTTTATAATAAGCCTCGATTTACGTAATAAATCTACGGGAATATGCAATTGCGAAACTGGAAAGCAGGGGTTTTATTATTCATCGTTTGTTCTGAAGAAAAATTGTTGCGAGAATGCAAAACAGCAAGCGTTGGTTACATAGATGAACAGTACAGCGAAAGTAGCAGTAATATACCTTGGAAAATAATTGTAATGTAGAGGCATTCATTAAGCGAAATTGTATTTTTTCGGGGTATATTCATTTCAGAACAAACCGTACAATTTTGTTTCATCCACCATGGAACTTATAAGCGCTTAATTTCCACTAATTTTTATTTGTTTATCGTTCCTTTCATACATCTACATTCGATTAAAAATAAAATGACATATTTAGTATCCCAAGGACACTTAAATAATCGAATCGAAACCATGTTCATTAGTTTACGTTCACACAAAATAATCTATTATCAAACTAAATTTTTTTAATTATTCAGAAATCGAAACTTAATATACAGGGTGTATCAGATATAGAGGTAAATATAATAATATGTAGCAACTGTAATCATATACGATCAAAAAGTCTTAATGCACAGGGGGTCTATCTGTAGGCATTAACGAGAAAAAAAATATTTTGTAAATGCCGTGGGCTAGAGCCGCACCTGTGCCCTACCTAAATGCTCTTCCGAGTATACCCCCACATGCCACTATCATTCAGTCATTACCGCTGTTAGTTTTGTGTGGATCGCCGCTTGGAATGCAAGCCACTTCGAACATTTTATTTAAATTCTTCCCGTCTCGAAAAAACGATCCTCTTCAGGACCATCATGATTTCATATAAAGAAAATCGAAGCTTGATGCATCGGCAAAACGTGGGAGTGTATAGATTCATTTTCGCGCGACATCATAGTAAAAAGGCGTGTTTGCAAATTTCCTGTATCTACATTTTATTGTCTGTGTATTTTCGATTCAATTCATTTTGCGTTATTTGATTAAATAAATCCAAAAGAAATAACTCAGATTCATGTGGTACCATTTATTAGCAACTAACTCTCGATTCGACAAAGCAAAAGAAAAATATTTACGTTTTTTGTAAGTACTGAAATCGCATATCCGGTGAAACTCGAACGTCTTATCAGGATATTAAAAATAATGCTTTGTAGATTTACAAATGGGGAATGTTTATTTTATAAAAAGAAGAAATTTAAAATGCCTCAGTTTTGCTATTTTTACAAGGGCCTTTATTTATTCAGAATGACGTTAAATGAACTTACGGCATACCATTAAGGAATAATACTAAATGAGTGCAATGTATTTATACATAATACCACGTTTAGCAGGGGCTAACATGACGTTTCCTTGCATCAGGCCCGGACTAAAGAATTTTTGGCTCTAAATTTTACTTTTTTTTTTATTTGAATGATGAAACCCGGTTCCGGCGGGTTTGTGCTTTGTATGTCGTGTAGTTAACACCCAAGCAAAATTTACTTTTTTATTTGATACACCCTGTATATACGCGCATATGTTAGCTACTTCACAACTTTAAGCTCACCATCCTGATGAATGATTTTGTTAAGTTTCAATCGATCTGGCTACACGCCATTTGATACACCCTGTATATTTAAACCAACTAGATCTTGTTTGTTTATAACATAAGAGTAAATTCTCTGAAAACACAATATACTCTTAGAACAAATAGTATAAATATTTGCATTGAAGTATACTTCCTCCAAATGAACATTGGTATTCTTGTAAGGAATAAATCTATGCAATCATAGTGAGAAAGTCTGTAGATTCAAAATAAATCCTTATACGTTGGGTATAATGAATGACTATATAAAATTATTAAATGTTTTGTACTGAAAACATGAAATATCAAATTGAAATTACCATAATATTGAAACATTTGAAACGAATTTTACCCCACCATTTATTGCACTAAATTTATCTGTCATTGATTCCCTCTTTTTTAGGGGGGTTTTGCATATACATACGCTTTACTTGGCGTCATTTTTTGACTAGCCGTTTCACAGCTATTTAGAGAATGGGGTGGAATGGGGCTGATGTACAGATGCTACCATTAAAATATTCGAAGGTAAGTAGATACGTATTATCTAATATTAAAGGATTACTGGTTTAAAAAACTTTGAAATAATACTTAGAGTCAGCGCCATTGTGTCGATAATATATGAACATGGTAGGTGTGTACATTAACAAGCATATGTAGGTATTTGCTAGTTATTAGTTTTCAGTAGGTAATACCAGCAAATTATTATACTGATTGAAATTATATCAGTAACCAACGCCGACTAGATACCAGGTCCAGCCATTGAGTGAGAAGTATCCCGAGAACACCAGTCGCAACGACGGATACTCATAACATCTATACCTCTACGCATTAATATCCCGTGCGCACTACTGGAGTACCCTGATACACTACCTTCTCCCAAACATTGTAAAATTATAAAGTATGACAGTAAATTTATTTAATTCCGTAATATTTCTTTATTTATTAATTTTCCCTTACCGAGATTTTTTGGTGTTACAGACACAAAATTAGTAGGTAATTATTACCCTTGAATAGCAGAAATGCTTAGATTAAGCAGGTAAGTATTATCAGTTCAATATACTTATATTTTGGAAGCAAATAATGGCAATACTTTAAATCATACTTTTATATACTTCTATCAAATGTACATAAATTATTAAGGAATAAATATGATAGTGGCCAGTTGAGAAAATCTATTTACTCAAATCTAAAATAATTATTCTTGTGGTGAAAATATTATATGTTTATAACGATTTTTGTATAATGATTACATTTGAACTAAAAATTTGTTTCGTCTAACAAATTCACGGGTTTGGAAAACTGAACAAATTTTATTCTCAATATAAATACTCTTCTTGCTTATATAGGAAGTTATGTTACATTCAATGTGATTCATTTATATTCAACTTGAGTAATTATTTTTTGTGTGGTGAACTGTTTCTGCATGAAATGTGACGCATTTTATTTACGCATTACTTAGGGACTTATGCAAATGTTTACCACAGTCACTGTGGTATTAAATTGCATTAATTTAAATAATTCAAAATTGCAACGTATGAGGTCATGATATATTATAGATGGTAATGAAATAAAAGGTTTTGGTCATGTCTCATAATCTCTAACTGATTCATCATCAGGCCAGCTGGCAGCCAAATAACAATGGAAATTTTGAAAATAAAAAAAGTACAATAAACTTGGCTGAAAGATCAAATTAAGTGCAAAAATCAATTTTGATGTTAAAATATGAAATAAACAAATAAAAACTTACAGTTATAATCAAGTATTTGAAAGGTATTCTTTTTTTTTTACTTTTGATTCTGTAATTGTGTGTATACTAAGGAACACCACAACTGTCAAATTTCGAGTTCAATAGAACTCTACAAACTGAAAGAGTACCATGGTAGGAGCACCACGCATTCTTTTTTTCTGTCCAATTAACCAATTTAGGGTTACAACCTCCTTTAAAGTTCGCGCAATTTTTCAATTTTTAGGAATATTTCCGAAATTATAACAGATATTGAAAAACTGTTTTAAAGCAACTTACAGCAGATTACATGATCCAGAAAGTGATGCAACTTATCTTCGCAAGAGCCTAATAATGGGAAAGGGACTATCCTTTTCCCTCCATTTGTTTTTTTAAATAATTTCTCTTGTCTTATCACTCAGCAACAAATTCAGTTTTATAATTGTTGTAATAACGTCAGTTTTCTGAATTTATGTTTGACGCATTCAAGAGAACGTCGTTTGGATATACCGCTTTTCTAGTACTCTACAGCTCTAGTTTTATAATCTAGGTCAATAACACTTCCGCCTACTTCAGGTATGCATATCACATCTCCCTAATTATCTTCTTCATCTTCTGCCGATTCTTTCACAAATTGCGCTTCGTGTGGTTCATCACTCAAATCTCGTTCCATTCTCAAAGGAAAACATGCTGTACTCTGGAGCAGTTGCAATTATACATATTATGCAAAGTATTATATAACTTACGTTCTTCTGATGTCAAAGGAATTACTGTGTGGTACATCACAAGTAACATATTCAACACTAAATTAATTACTGGCATTGTACTAAACTACAATTGTGTGCAGCACGAGATATAATACATCATTTGAAATGATTGTCTTACCTATACACACATACCCAAACGTCTACGTGGCTTTTCAAAGATTCATGTTTAATTACAGATTTAATAAATCTTGATACGTTTCTACAAAATGGTATTGTTTAATACATTACTCTATAAATGCGCAGCCTGGCGTAATTGATCGTATGTGCGAAGAGCTACAGAGTGTCCACTGTAAATTATATACACTGCACGTTAAGTAAATTAATAAATCAAAATATAAATCTCTGTACGTACTTTTCTGAGGTAGTGGAAGAATGAATGATATTTTATTAAAAAATATATACAGGGTGGACCACCACATTCGCGTCGGTTTATATACGAAAAGTGGTAATATATTTTCAATTTTTTTTGTTAAGGGTTATACAGGTTCAGAAGGAGCATTTCAAAATTATTTTGAATTATACAGGGTGACTCAAAGAAACGTTACACACCAAAGTTTTGAAAAATTAAATGGAACAACCTGTATATTATGGCATATTTTAATAGCAGATACTAAATAAAGGCAAGTTAGTGTTAGGTTTTTTAGACCTAACTCAACTCGTCTACGAGATAATTAACTATTCTCCAAAATGCAGAAAATTTAAGAGGCATGCTTGTCATGCATATTTAAGCCAGATATTTTAAACTGTATTTATTTTTAACTAAAGCTAAAGGTTTGATATTAAAATAGAAGTAATGCAAAAAAATTATACAGGGTGAACAAAAGCATTAGCAATATTTTTGGAAAATATACCTATATTTTACTTTTTGGGCAAAGACTTTGGTCGCAATTAGGCGGTGCTCCTGAGCACTTGGCATTCGGGATGAATTAGATAAGTAGTATCCCAATAGGTACATAGGCTGCGGAGGTCCACAGAATTGGCCAGCAAGATCTCCATACCTAACGAGCCCAGATTTTTTTTATGGGCAAACATTAAAAATATTGTTTATGACATACCACCAACCACGCCCGACAATATGAAAGAGCAAATAAGAATGGCGATTCAATCTATAACAGCAAAGGTTTTGAACGATGTTAAAGAACTATTTTAAGAAAGAGTACGCCTCTGCATTGAAAACCACAGCCATCATTTTGAACACTTTCTAAAGCATTAACAGTTTTTATTTTCATATCAGTTTATCTGTTTTAATGAAGTTCATTTCTGAAGTTTACTTAGTTATGACTTTTAATTAGTACATAGGAAAACCCAGTTGAAGAGTTAGGCTGATGAATATCGTCTACCTATGTTGAATAATAAAAAAGAAAATTCTAAAAGATATAGGTATAGTAAGCATGAATACAATCTTAGAGACCGTTAAAATTAGAATCTAAATAAGGTAATAAATACAGGGTGTTCCATTTAAAATAAGAAAGCTAATTTAGCCTTTAAAGGTAGCGAAAATGAAAAGTATGTTTTTGTTCACCATGTATAGTTTTTTTTGCATTACTTTTGTTTTATTATCAGGTCTGACGCTTTAGTTAAAAAATAAATACAGTTTAAAATATCTAGCTTAAATATGCATGACAAGCATACCTTTTAAATTTTGGTGTACATTTTGAAGGATAGTTAATTATCTCGTAAGCGAGTTGAGTTATAGGTATAAGAAACCTAATACCAACTTGCCTTTATTTAGTCTGTACTATCAAAATATGCCATAATATGCAGGGAGTTCTATTTAATTTTTCACAGCTTTGGTTTACCACAATAAATCATGTAAATTTTGTTTTACATCTTTTTTCTAGGATATTTAACATGGAAAAAGAAATTTCGGTAAAATTTATAGCTATTTCATGTAAGTTTAAGATGTAACAAAAATTCAAAAGGAAAATACAGGAAAAAACATGCACAATTTTGTGTTTATTATCAAAATTTACATAAAAGTGTAAAATTGACAATTTTTTTTGGGTATTTAGTGCACTTTAAAAGCAATTTTACTAGTAGACTAATAATTTTACTGCACAAAATATGAGGATCTTTTATATTTATTTGTTTTTACTTGAATTTCCGGGTAAAACTATAGATATCATGGAAAATAAGAAATTCATACGCCGCAATGTGATTGGTTATTGGGTTATTTATCTTGCGCGTAGGTAATACTATTCGTTTGTCGAACTTATTATTGGCTCAATGATATCACGTGGTTATGTAATAGTGATGGGTCACAAACAATCGTAGGTTTCGCGTAAGCGTGTTCATTCTTGATCCCTGGTTGAGCGATTGAGTGTGACTTATTAGGTGCTATAAAAGAACTAGGTAAGTTAGTTTTATAAACACGCATTTACAGATATTTGTATATGTAGTTATCAATTGTTTTTAAAATTTAACATAGCACTTTGAAGGACATATTAACTTATAATCAAATAGGTACAAGCGTAACCGTAACGTGTTTTCAGAAGTACGTATACATTATATTTTCCAAATATAAATACAAATAGATTCTAACCAAGAGAGTAAGGATATCGGAATTATGATGTAGTATGTAGTATCTATTGCAACTTCATATTTTGAAGTTAATATTTGTCACAGATGAAATTACGTAGATATAAATTGTAAACGATTAATATTTGTGTCCATTTTGGATAAATTCAAGAATGAATCTTACCAATTTTAGTATTAGACATAACCATTTTAAAATAAAGAAGTTTAGGAGGTTATGTCAGTCTGAAATCGGATTGTCAACTTGAATCTGAACGATGTATAGATAATAATCCTTAGTATCTATTGTAAATGACTATTTAGTCATACATACGTTATTTTTTTTATTTTAACTGTATGTATTGTGTATAACAATTTATTAATTTCTTTTCGTTTTCTCGGTTTTTAGGTCTTCAGAAAAACATGGAAATGTTCAACGACGTTTCGCCTTTATTGTAAAAGCTTTTTCAACTAAAAATATATAAAAAAATATAAATCATAAAGTGGTAATGAAAATTATAAATAAATTTATTGTCTAATAAATGACAAAATCACAATTGTTTTGTTTACTTTACTTTAATTTTCAATATATCGTTTTGTTTTATTTAAAGATTGTGTATCAATGTAATATGTTTTGATTATTTATTGTTAAATATGTAAATATTATTGCATTTTGTAATTAAATAGACTTTTACAACATATTACTGTGTTTAGTTATAAAATTAAGTTATATATAGTTTTGTGAAGTATTGTACCTCAATTTTATGATCAACTGCGTTTTTTTGTTTATGAATTTGAATCATTTCAAGTATATTACGTGTTTTTAAATTTGTTCCTTATTTAAAATGTTTATATCGTTAAAATCAAATGTATGATTTAATTTATTTCATGTTTTTTAAGGTTGTAAGATTTTGTTTATTTAATATTCTTTTATTCTATCTTTTAAATATTTATGGTTTTCAGTTTGACAAATTACACATACAAACACACTTTTTTAGAATATTTAAATTTGATGTATGAAGAAGATTTTAAAACTATAAAACGGAGACATCAAAGGAAAATAAAACAAAATACAATCCGATAACCCAAATACCGAAAGTATACAAAACAATAATTGGGTAACCAATATTTTAAATACAATAATACTTAATAATGTTATCAATGTATTATCAATAGGAACAAATTTTGCTTTAGATTATAACACAAATGAAATTCCTACTAATAATATAATAGCTACACAGACTAGGCTTTCGAACCTTTCAAAAGACAATTTCAAATGTTTTTTTCTCCTTTAAAATTGTTTAATGAAAAAAATCATTGCGTTAAGTTTATACATTTGTATCTTCTGAGTGTTTAATAAATAAAAAACCTAAAAATATCTGTTCACGCATTTTTAGTTTTATTCATATTATTGAATGTTTTGCATATTGTGCAAAATGCTTTAAAATAGACTGTTATTTAAAGTAAGCTGTGATTTCTATGTTACCAAATGTATATTGGAATCGTTGGCTAGTGTAAATAGAAATTTAATTTAAGGTATAATACGCTGCAAAAATAATAGGCCTTAATATTAATTACCCCTATAAAAGAATATACATGTAAATCTATTAATTTAGCCTGTACAATGAATGAAATATATTTATACACGCGATATTCCATTCTTTAGTATTTTTACTTGCTTTCTTTATAAAAATACATCTGAAAATTGCTTCAGTGTTCGGTAAATATACAGTTCATATAAATATTACATACGAATTTTACAGTACAATCTTTGAAAAATACATCAGCATGTAAAATTTACTAGATGGTAGAAATTTTACCTTATGAAGCAAATTTACATGTAGAATTGTAGGCACCTTTGTTGCCAACGATTTTACATGTAATTTTACTAGATTTTTTTTTACAGTGTACCATGCCTTCAGTCTGTAGAGTTTCATGGAAATTGGAATTTTTAGTGAAATAGGTTCGTCGGGAGGAGCTAGCTTTATCTTAATCTTTATCTTTTTTTTTGGAAATTTCGAATCTTTACAGTATTTCATACAGTCCCTCTTTAAAAGTCGAGGTATAAGTTTGTTCAAAGTTATTAATAAGCCTAAGTTTTATTCATATCTATTATTTCGAATTTGTTTTAATGTGGAGATCCACAGGCGATCTCTCACATCTGAGGACCTCCTTGATATTCACTCACTCCTTTGTCTTCTAACCATGGAGCAGGGAAAATAGTAAATGGCCATAGTGCTGCTAAAAGGAGAAAACGCCATACCAACGACAGTTAACGTGAAAATAGTCGGCTGCTGTTAATGAACCAGAATACGCATCAAGATTTTTGCTCAAACCATAGATAGCAACTCTCGTTCGTTCCGATAACCTCCCCCCCCCCCCACTCATTCCATCTTATTTTCCACGCCAGTACCTCCCTCCTTCACCCACATCAACGCAGGCAGGATATAAGGAACGGGCCTCGGCTCATCATTCTTCCATTTATAATGGAAAACTCGATTTATCAAAGCCGGCGATACGGAGTGAGATGAAGATAAAGATTGCGAAGGTGGTGGGGGTATCTGGCGTTGCGCGAGGGCGCCGCGAACGGCGAAATTATGAAAAGAAGATCGGGAAAGGGCGGAAAACGACGTCTCGAGAATCAGACGTAGAAAACGCGGCCCGACTCGTCGGTATATTTAAGCGAATTGTTCGGGGAATTACCGAACAAGCGGAAGATGAAGATGCGGACTTAGGGCGGGCAATAAATTCTCCGGCTGTTATTATTATTGTTGTCGGGTGTTGTGGAGGGGAAGAGGTAGCCTCTCAGGACGTAGCTTCGGGAAGAGGAAGAGTAGGGAAAGGGGAGAAGTTTTGGAATGCCGTGTTTCGTAAATTCCATATACTAAAGTGTGCTAATCCTTGTGAGAGGTGTGATGAGGGAAGCGTTCCCCAAAATCGAAAGATATCCTTTAAGTTATGGTATACTGATAACCTAAAACAGCTATCAGATGATTTGCAGGCTCTGCATGAACTACGTAGACGTTCTAATCATAGAAAGCATAATAAAGTTAAGGTAAATTATAAAACCGTGTAAAACAAACAAAAACGAATTATTTTGAGGGCATGACACTGCATTATAGAAATAAAACCGAAAAAAAATTGTGGCATTTGATTAATAAAATCATAAAACCTAAAGAAGCTACCAAGCAGATATTGAATTATGGGCAATTCGGGTATTCAAGTCATTGAAATAGCGGAATTATTTAAGATGATCACTATTAAATTTACATTACAATGAGAAAAATGGGCTAAGTAAAGTATTACTTATGACTACTGGTACTGTATCTAACTACACCACATGGTTAGTAGAAGTAACAACAATGCTGATCGCTATTAAACTCATGTATTTTCTTAAATGTAATGTATTTTCGCCTACTTCAGGGATACCGCAGGGATCTAATCTTGGACCAATCTTATTTCTGATATTTATAAATGATATTCAAATGTGATTGAATGCGAGAAGCTCTTATTTGCGGATGATCTCAAGATATATACTAAGATTCATAAACGATTGTCATCGTCTTCAAAGGGATCTTCAAGCAATTGAGACTTGGTGCCACAGAAATCATCTCTCACTGAATACAACGAAATGTAAGGTGGTATCATATACTAAAAAACTTAACATAATACAGTTTGGCTACTCGTTGAATGCTTCTATGCTTAGCCGTTGCCCTACAATAAAAGATCTGGGAGTTGTGTTCGATACCAAATTAACGTTTGTCGAGCACATAAATTCAATAGTGGCGAGCGCATATAGAATGTATGGATTTATTTACCGAAACTGTCGAGACTTTACTGATATTAGATGTCTCTTAAGACTATATTTTGCGCTTATAAGATCTAAGCTTGAGTATGCGGCTCTGATATGGTACCCGATCTACCAAGTGCATATAGATAGTATTGAACGGGTACAACGTAAATTCTTAAAGTATCTAACCTATCTGCGTGATGGTAGATATCCGGATCGGGGATTGGATTATTTAGTTTACTTGAGAGGTTTTGATGTGGTATCACTCAGAGAGAGACGTGCTGTTTTAAGTGTAAAATTCTTATATGGATTACTAAACAATACTATAAATTCCCCGTGGTTGCTAAGTAAAATAAACTTTTATATACCGAGAATAGGCAATAGATGTCAAACTACATTCTATTGTGAAATTAACAAAACTAACATATTATTTAGGTCACCAATTTCTATAATGTGCACAAATTACAATAGATTATCAAACGAATGTGATATCCATACTGATACATATAAGGTGATAGCTAGTACAATTCTTAATAATCAGTTAAGTATAGTATAATTACTTTGGTAAAAATTGGAGCTTAGTGGTAGTTTTTATATTTATGTACTCGTTGATATACTCTGTGTACTTTTATTTTCCTGTACTTGGGTTTCTACCTGTTGGAAATATACTTATTATTATTATTATTATTATTAAATAGGTAACAATTTGCCACAACTACGATTATTTGAGTTTTGCTGCCACCCCGTGATTGTTTTACTATTTCTGATTGGCTAATGCGGCGGATTGATAAAATAGTCCCCAAGACTGCTACGCGCGCAAGCGCGGGCTAGCGTCAAGTAAGAGTTACGGACGTGCGAAAAGGTCGTCAAAAAAGAGTGGCCAAGGAGTACGGTCATTATAGGCCAGTTGGAACGCAAATACATTAAAAAAACCGGGTGAGTTAACTCAAGCCCCATGCGTATAAAGAATCCTAGCGAAAGAAGAAGTACCGAGCCTATAAGCAATCGGTTGTTTCAAGATTGCAGTTTTAAACCACGTGGTAGGATATTTCAATTCCCCATCATTGTGATGATATCTGCGCCCGCTGATGAAGTTAAAGTGTGGATGCCGTCGCTAGTGATCCGACAATCCAAGTGTCATCTGCAGTTAGGGATACCCCGACGAAGTAGCCGTTTTCGAGGCGATCACCGGACATAAACGTCACGGATGCCGACAGAGGATCAACTCACCGAGACAACACCCAGTGCAAAGAACCAACAGAAACCGCCAAGTTTACCGCCTATATTATTTCTTTGTTTGTTATTAGTTGTAACTTCAAAGCCATATTTCTCTTTGTCCTTTGTTTAGATTTCAATAATTTCAATAACTAAATAACGTTTCAAGAGAGGGGGAGGGAAGGGGGGGGGGAATTAACCTTATCTTTTATTATTGCTTTGTTCATTTTTCTCATTATTAAGGAATACATTTTATGACTCATTATGTTGTAAATTGTTTAAAAAAAGAAACTGTTGTTAAAGTGAAACCAATATCTTTCATTCATATCAGTAGTCACTGTGTTTGTCCAATACAAAATAAAACACTATTACTAATAATACTGCTTTTTACTTAAATTTATATTAAATATTCACTAAACTTCCCCGTTTCCTGCACTACCTATAAGTTGAACAACAAATTTAAGGTAAGTATATTGTATATTTATAGAAAACCAATATTATACCAATATTAGTATACTAGAGTCGTACCGCAGGGAGTCACTTGGTATGAAATTGGATCGGAATCAGTAGGATATACTAGCACATTTTAATAAGGCGATTCTTAAATAAAATTTCTGCATTTACTAATAATTAAACAGTTATTGCTAAAAAAGCATTTGTTATGCATATTTACAGCGGTAATTGACGGCTTTAAGTAAACAACGTCTTGCATTGAATTATTTGTTGTCAAGTAGGTACATTTGTATATAACTCTGCCTAACTTTTTTTTTTAACTTTCAAGCTTTAGTTGCTAGAAGAGTAGTAGGATACGAAAAATCTCGTATTGACGTTCATAAACGTGAAATCTACAAGGCGTCGCCTTTGTATGATTTTGTAGTAAACACGTTCGCCTATAAAAAGTGCGGTTTCCGTAAAAGGCAAAAGCCCTTTGAAAAGTAATAATTCTCATCAGCAGTTTTTAGTACGTGCGATTATCTTAATAAATGTATCTTTGTATATTTGGAACCGAGTTCAAATACAAAAATACTTTTTAAATGCTGTCATTGTTTGGTATAAAAAATAATATATTATCTGCGGCTTCAATACAAAATATCAAATATTTTTCAATGTTTTTGTAAATTAACATCTGGTTGTTAGAGCCAAACGAAAATTGAATTGAGATGGTTACAAAATATATTTAGTTTAACTTGAAATTTAGTAGTGGGTTTACCTTTTTTTTCAGCAGAGCTACCATTTTAAGAAAAAGTACAATAAATTAAGATAAATATATCAGAAAATTAATTATAGGTAATTATAAGTAAATTATTGTAACTTAATTTCCTTCATGAATAGGGGTAGAAGTGTCGTGTGGGATATTTTTTACCAAATCTTCCAATGATAAGGTAAAGTGTAAATTTTGCAGCAGCGCATTTTCCATAAAGGGCGCTTCTACTGCTCATTTACTACAACGTATGCGTCAAAAACATCTACAGTTCAATTTAGCATCGAGAACAAAGCCGGACAGAATTGGCCCACAGCTCATTCATCTACACCAGAACCAGCAAAGAACACTCCTGAAAACGAAATAATATATTTATATTATTCAGTGGTATTTACCACTACTTCCGTTAGTTCTTCAAAGTCTGTATTTGCCCAACATTACTATAAACAGCAAAGCATTAGCGAACATGTCAATATATCAATAGACTATTGGCTACAAAAAAAAAATTGAAATAGATATGCAAGAGTCACGAATCACCACAAATCTATATGAATCCTTTGCAATATTTCGGTACGAATCGTATTATACGAATGTTTAATTTTAAGAGTGATTAGGATTCGAATCACCAAAAAGATTCGAATCGCCCAGCGCTAGTACGAATCTTTTACGGTCTTTCAGTACCAATCTTTTTATACGAATCTTTAATTTTAGAAGTTATTGGCATTCGAATCACTGAAAAGATTCGAATCGCCCACCGCTAGTGTTTACAGTATGTGTAATAATTTATTAATTTCAGGTCCAGAGCTTTAGGAGAACTTCTTAGTGGTTTATCGGAGTAGAGCCTTTGTTTCGCTTGCGATCGGTTTATCCACTTCTTGAAGTTTTTTAAAAACATCATAATTTCAAGTTCCTTCTCCACTTCTTCTATTCTTACTAGTATTTGCTTCTTCTTCGGTTTTATTTTCCACATCCTCCCGATAAAATATTTTGTGTTCTGGTTTTTAAGCGGCAATGTCAAATTGGACAACTAAATTTTAGCTTATTTAAGAAATATTTATTTACTTAAGGCGAATCTGGACGGCCTTTTAATGAGATTCTCTTCCAGTAGATGGCGCGGATTTTTTTTCCGCTGTTTTTAGACATACCAATCAAAACATTTTAAATTTGATAAAGAGATTGTTTTGAAAACAGTATTTAAAATTGCGCCAACGTTTTATTTTTTAAAATTTTCTTTTTTTAATTTTTTTGTTTGGTTCTATTTGGCTTCCAAAAAGGAAAAATAAAAAAGTGGTCAAGGGCGACGGTTCAGCGGTTCTTACTAATACTAAAGCATTTTTTTTTTCATTTCATTCTGATAGCAAATAGCGTCCGAAAGAGGAAAATGCGTTTTCTCTTTGATCTTGTCCGCCGGGACAACCATAACTAGGACGGTAGCACACTCGTCGAATTGAGTGGCGTACAGAAATGATACTGGTTCGAGGTAATCAGATCTTTTTAAAACATTAGTTAGTCTGTCATATGAACTTAAATGTATGGGGTAACACTATTTCATATGGTTTTTTAGAAAAATCAAAATTAAAATGCAAATTACTAAGATATTATCACCAATTTTATTTGATTTACTAGGCTACAAAGAAAGCTATTAATTCAGAAATACATAATTATAGCACTGATAATATAATCCGTACTATGAATCAATAGAATCAGTGACTCATTTTGTAAATTGAGTAACTGCTGTTTTCCGAAACTGAATTATCTCGAGGTATGCACAATGTGAGAGCATTTGTAGAACACGTGATTGCAGGAATAAACCTCAAGCGATGGTCAGATCGAAAGAAAGATACCTCTTGTCTTTTTGAATGGTATGAATTTTTGCTTTCATATTACATGTGCCAAATCAATTGCTAAGATTGTCTAGAGTATTCGCTACTGTATCTATGATTTTACATAATACAACTTCCTATAGGGTGACTTGTGATAAATGAGTCAGGGTGCCACACACTGTCACAAACATACAAACCTCACTCAACACACACACAGATATCGCACACCTGTAGTCAAGTACCTCTAAAGTTTTTTTCTCTGGAACTGACTTAGCAGTGCAGTTATTGTATGAAGAATATTTACTTTCTTACAAATAGCAAACCGCAAAATTTATTGATGGATTTAGACGCAAGCTTTTTAAAAAGAACAAATTTTTATTCCTTTTTCGAAGACAAGTTTATACATTCGTAATTACAAATAGACTGAATTATATAAAGTAATTATTTCGCACGGTCTCCGTAGCGTTATATCTGGTACGTGACTTATATCCGCTTATATCTGTTAGATTCTTGGTAATCTTGCGGTAGCGTTCATGTTACACGCATTATCTAAAAATGGATAAAAGATACTCGTCAAAAGGCGAAAGCATCTTCGTATAGCGCGAAAAGAAAAAAGACCTTTTCTAAGATTTAATGTTCTATTGTACAAAATATAAGTACCATATCTACTTACCTAGACATTTTATTACTTTGTCATTGCGTATTTCAGTGCGCCAAAATCCAAAAATAATTCTAGGGCGCTCAATATAAATGACTATGATACAAGGTACGTAATCTAAGCAGATATAACAGAAATTGTAATTTATAGGTACATTTTACGCAGTCGAAAAAATGGCTGTGTACAATTTTCTATTTGCATTCTATTGATGTAATACCATTGGCATCAAGGAAATTATTGAAGTGGTTTAGTATTTATAATTATGACTTGTTAATAAAAAGTAGATACATTATCTGTTATTAACATTTACACATTTTAAGAATTTTCCACGTATTTAAACATAGGTAGGAAGTAGGTTGGGTTGTGTAAAATACACAAAAAGACAGTACTGAAGCAGAATTGAATATCCTTATATTTAACTTACGTGATTCATAGCAGACCATCTGTACGTAGATACGTCCTCAAAACAAACATCGTTCTGTGCGTTAGTTACGATAGAAGCCGGCGGCCTGTCGGCATTTGATGGAAAAAAGAAAATGAATATTTGTTTCGGCGTTATTTATTAGTCCAAAATTCAAAAATTCAAAAAGTTTTGTCATTAAGACATTGTCTTCACATGCGCCGTTGAGCCGAATTTAGAAATTGTTTTTAATAACAAACTTACAACATTTAAAAATTTAAATACATAGAAAATAAAAAAATTAAAATGTTGCCGCAATTTCAAACATTATTTTAAGACAAATACAGTTTAAAATTTAAAAATAGGTCGTACCGTTTTCCCAAAAAGCGCGGAATACTTTTCCGATATATTTATCTCTGTCGCACACTTGGACGTGCAGATTCGCCTTAATATATAAATAAACCTCTGAAACAAAAGTTTTACTTATCCTATTATGTTGCTGCCTGAAAAGACATTTTAATCTTCCTGTGATGGCAGTTAATGTGTTTTATAATTAAACTTAATAAACTTATTGTCCCGACAATCTGAGCCTCTCCTCTATACGTAACAACGGCAACACATAATAACAGAAAGAAAATCGTTCGTTTCTCATAAACTCATCCACGTCTGAAGCAACCTCGAGGCGGTCATTAACAATTACCCGTCAAGAATTTCAACTGTCATCACTCATACGTGACTAAAAGCTGCTCAGTTGGGAGACGCTTTTCAGAAATTTGAATTCAACCACCGGCAATCTCTTCAGAAATCTCAATTTGCCTGCAACCGACCATCTGCCACAACAATGAGAAGAGTTAATCATCCGCGGTAAACAGAAATTTCCTCATCTCGTAGCAACGAAGATATATCTGACAACGAGGCGATTACTTCTTCAATCATAATTTGCCGTCAAGTTTAAACTCAATTAAAAGCTTATTTTAATGTTACATTCAGTACTAACTCTTCCCATTCGCTTTCTACAGAGCATTTCAACTGAAACGAGCCAGGAGTTATTTGAAACTCTTTACTATGTATGTATGTATGTAGATAGGAAGGTGATGCTACACTGCGACCTAAAAGATCTATTGTGCCCCCTATTCTTGCTGTTTTACAGCTGGCCTTCCAATCCTATTCCTTTCAGAAAGTGTAGGATGTCAGAGGGCCCCAGTCTAGGTAAGTCTCCGTCTTCGATTTCACATGCTCCCAGGTGCAACGCCCTCGAGTTGCACAGTGCTACGCAGTTTGAGAGGAGGTGGATGGGTGTTTCATCCTGTTCCCCACAAAATCTGCATTCAGATTCCTTTTCCAATCCAAGCTTATTCAGGTGTCCTTTCAGTCTACAGTGGCCTGAAAGTATTCCAGTTAATATGCAAACATTGTTCTTACTCAGGTTGATGCATTCTGTAAACCTCTTCCGGTTATAAGTTCCCAAAAGGATTTTACTTTGCCTCATTCCCTGAAGATTTTCCCAGTAACTGGATTTTCTCTGCTCCAATTCTATTTTTAGTTTCTTCAGTATTGTATTGCTACTTAAACCGCAAAAGGTTCAGCCCTACAAAAGGCATTCCAGCCCTTTTTTTGCGAGTTATCCGTTATTTCGTTTCCTTCCACTCCTGTGTGACCCGGAACACAGAGGAGGGCTACTTTATTTCTTTTGCCTAGTTCATTTAATTTCCCTAGGCGCTCCCAGACCATCTTGGAACTGATTTCATATGAGCTCAGCGCCTTGATGGCTGCTTGACTATCAGACATGATTATAATCTCCTGCTTCCGATAGTTTCTATCAATATTGAACTGAACACATCTTTCAATAGCGTGTATTTCCGCTTGAAATATACTTGGATATTTTCCCAAGCTTTTGAAATATGTGGTTCCAGGCCCATATATTCCTATTCCAGTTCCTTCTGCCGTTTTGGAGCCGTCAGTATACCATTTGATGCCATTTCTATTCAAGTTCAAGATGGTGTTATGATCCCACTCGCTCTTGTTACTAAGCTTTATGATGAATTCCTTCATAAAGCTGATTTTTTTAACATATCATCCCGGGCACATCCCAGGTTTGTTCACCATCAAAAGATTGAGGCCTATGCCTAATCATTCCTTCCTTGACCATTCTGGGTGTGGTTCTTTTTGCCGCGCCCTCTACTACAATATGGAGGGGGGTAAGATCCAATACTATTCGATAGCTGCTGTTGGGCAGGTTTTCATAGCCCCCGTTATGCATACAAGCAATACGTTTTGCTCCATGCTACTGATGCGTAAGTGATGATCGGTCTCACCATCGCTGTATACATCCAAAGCAGTATTTTTGGGTTGCATTCGCAATTTTTCTAATCGTGTTCTAATATTTTATTGCAATTAATAAAATTGCAATTACTAAAATTGCGAACTGTAAAGCGGCCTTGACAGTGCTATCTCGGTGTTGCAAGTGTATATACTGTAATGCTACAGAGTAGCATTTAGCCCTGTATAAAAAAAAAATAAAAATAATACTTTAATTAAATTAATAAAAATCAAATTTTTAACATCCCAATGTCATCTATATTCATTACTTTTTAATTCATAAGTATGCCCTCTCAAATGCCAGCTGGCATGCAGGTTGAGAATTCCCGATTGGAACATCAAAAAAATTACGAATAACTAGCTACATCCCTTTATATTACTTCAGTACGTTAGGAGATGGTATGTGAAACCAAAATGTTCTATATTTTAATATGGGTGTACTTGTACATCAATTTTGTATGATGAAGAAAACATTTAAGCACAGTATAGTATATAGGCAGTAGTGTCAAGAGCTGTCGGCACCTTTGAAGTTTGTGAGTCTAAGCTTTTCTCGCGCAACCTGCCAGGCTCATGAGAGCGGCATTCTTTACTTACGACTCGGGCCGAGCGCTGTCGATTAGTATGCATTTCTTCGATAAATCATGGCGGCATTTAAGTTTAAATTTAAATGAGAAACTATAAGAACAATTAAAAATAATAGTGCATAAATAAACCGGGTGCAACTAGAATGTATTTTAAAAAAAAACCATGTAAAATTCAGAATCTACAATTATTTATACAATTAAAGCAAGGATAAAATAAGGAAGAATTGAAATCTAATACCATTGATTTTTTTTCTGTAACATATGCAACTATTTAAAAATAACCGAGAACAGATTATAAATATAGTACTACTGATTAAATATCACTTAGAAAATAATTACTATTTTTTTTAGGGTTACTTTTGAGTAGTTGAGGATAAATGTTGTTCTTTTAAATAACTTCCATTTCAATACTTTATATGTAAGGAGAATTGTTAGCTTGGTTAAATTTATTTTGCCTGTTCGTGGTAGACTGATTGTCCATGGCTTTCAAGCAGCTTAATTTTAATATTGCAAGATCACACTTGTTTCCTACATAATTTCTACTGTGTTTCACATCGGACCAATGTTCTACGTATTTCCTCTATTCTTTAATGTGCAAGTATTTCAATAGATCTAGAATCTCTGATGCTTGTGACATTCATAATAGTTTTAAATTACATACAGAGTTTGCATATAATTTGCATTAGTCTTGCTCGTAAGAATTTATTGTAATTATTTTTATGTAATTTACACATTTGTAATATGTATTGCAGATGTGCGCATTTGTATTTTCTGTAATTGGGTTTTACCTCTCGCAAAATAAATTATTATTATTAATAGTAAATTGTAAAAATACGCTATGTTGCACAAAAAATATTATTTACAAGTGTCAACGAATCAAACACAGAGAGTACAGTAAAATCCGTGCTGCAACAAAACATAATGTTACAAATGAGGTTATTGCAGCAATTTTACAGAATCCAGTCGCTGTAAAGAGTCGTGGGCAAATAGAATTTTATTATCAAATCAAATGCAGACGTAACAAAAAACCACCTACAACAAATCTTATGTTAAAAATGAGGTTATCGCAGTGCTTGTAGAGAATTCGCTTACTATAAAACGAGTCAGTCACTGCAAACAGGAGAATTTTTAATGCCACCAGACACAGACGTAACAATAAGAAACACTACAACAAAAACTAATTGTTAAGATATTAAATTGTTGACAATAAATGACTAATTTACTTACCCCAACATTTACAATGAAGGTAATCAGATATGGAACAGGTTACAGTTAGAGCTGTATCTCCGTACAACAAACAGCAATTGTATTGCCTTAGTATCAATAAATCTAATAAAAAATAAATTATAGAAATATGTTAAACGCCAGCACAAATACAAATAGCGCCATATTGCCTGCTTCGCGCAGCTTTCAAAAACAGATACAAATATTCCCTTTCTTGACACTACTGGATAAACACTATACTGTGATTTAAGTGTGATTAAAAGTGGTTATATTTAATAACAGAATTCGAAATCTGAAACTGTGTACAAGCAGCATAAATATAAGGATATTCTTATCTCAGGTAAGTTACGTGAGTTCGCTTATTCAATAACAATTACGTTTTGTTAGTATTTCCACTTTTTGCTAATTCATCATAGAAAACGCGTTTTCTGAACGTTCAATCTGAGTTATTCCATGCTTGAGAGACGGGTGAAACAGGATGTCCAACCTTGATGGTAAAATTACTGGATATCGGTTCGTACCGTAAATACATATCAAATATTAACATAGAAAAGTACCCAACTTATACAAATTTTCCCTCAATGATTGCAAACTGTTCAGCGATCATACTAAAATCCTAACCCTAAAATTCACCGAACGCACAAAATGAAATTCCTTATTTAATTTTAAATTAGGATTAAAATAATACGTTTATTTTTAGGTAGATTTGGACGAGGAATACCTTCGAGAGGGATGAATTCGTTATCCCAACCCTGTATATAACTTGTATTTTACATTTTATTTATACTAGTTTTTATTTTTAGGTTTTTTTATTGTCAATTTTTTCATGATTTTATCCAAGATATTGTATTTTTATATATTGCTGTGTACTGAAGGTACAAAAGAAAATGCAAAATGAACAAAAAATGAAAAATTCAATCAACTAGCTCAGCGGATAAAAATAAAAAGGGCGCAAAAGAACAATTAAACTCAGGGTTACCTTCGCAATTAAACTTTGAATTTAATTCATGAACAGTAAATTGTGGGTGAAAAAATCTGATTTCTTTAATTACTCCAAAAATTAAAAACTTAAATCAAAATAAAGAACAGAATTTAGATGACGTTATTGACAATCAATAATTTTATTAAAAAAAAAAACATGTGGTTCAAATTGCAGAAAAAAAAAAAAACCACAAATAGGGCCTGGCCGAAATCAAAACTGCATTAGACTCTAATTTACAAAAAGGACAATGCAAATCCTTAACATCAAGTCCTGTTTACGAAAAAATACCACGTTGTTCAAAATAACCGAACTAAATTAATCGTGGAGAATTCAAGTAAATTAATAAATGAAAATAAAGCAAACCAAAAGATTCTATTCACCCAACCGAGGTGATTAAAATAATTACAAATTAGTAAAAATAAAAAAAAAAAACGAAAAAATAACTCTTAACTAAATATATACTTCCTGCACGAATAATAAAAGATCTCTATATCTAATTTGTGCACACAATAATATAATACCAAATTATATATAACGAGTTCTTTGATAGATGAAATAATTTCAAAATTACGCGAGAACAATCTTTAATAAAATGAAATACCAAAATGGCAACTAACAAAATAAAATTACATGTACATACACGGCATCTGGTCAAGAACGGCCCCAGGGAAAACATATCGATACATAAAAAATCCTACAGCTGCGTGCGCTGCAACGCACAAAAGATCATAGAAGAACTCTCAAAGAAGGACATAAGATACATGAGCATAAAAAATAATTAAAGAGTGCACAACAATTTCAACTGAACAATGTCTAAGAATTCGAAATTTCTCATCCTGTATAATACAGATTTTAAATTCATTTTCTTAGTCGATTATAAAGTACCGTGGCATTAAAAAAAAAAAACAAGGCGCTGGCCTCGCCGGAGACGACAAATCTATCTTCTTGTTTAAGACTCGCGTAATTAAAAATAACATGGTAAACATTGAAATTTGTTATTTATTACTTGTCAAATGTATGTTATCTAAACACCGGTCGCCAATCCATGTTACGCTATAATAGGTCGTCTAAAAGTCAGAAAATAACGCCTTCGGTATACTTGCGCCTTCTGTGAAGAGAGGCCGAACTAGTTATCGTGCAAAATGACGTCACAACAAAGAGTTAAACAAACCCTTAACATAGCGGTTTTGAAGTAATTAGTCCGCGGTCCTTCCAAACTAGCTTCAGGGAATAAGCACGGTCTCCTTCGTCGAGTGTTTCCAAAACTTAAAATTAAACTTCCCTTTTCAAATCTTGTAATCAAAATTCGCTTAAATTCGGGAACAGGACAAAAGCTTCCTCGAAAAGTGTTTTTTAGTGAATAAAATACCTGCAAATTCCCCTTTCTTGGCTTAAATTTTTGTGAGTGCGTGTAAGTTTGTGCCTAAAATTAAGATTACATGAAAAATCATAATTTCCCAACATCGGCCGGTAAGATGTTTAAAAATCTCTGCTTAAGACTAACCATTGCAAAACATGAAAACCGTAACTCGTTGCCCTGCTCTCGTCTCCTCAAAAAATTAGTATGTAAAATTAATTCATTAGAATATTGATGTTTTTGTTACTATTTTTGTTGTTCACTTGTTATCCCTTTAATTGTGTAGACTTATATAGTAATAAAAGCGTAAATATATAATTGAAAATATATCGTTCTTTTATTTCGTCATCTAAAGAAGTCAGTTTGAACCCTTAGTGAGTCCCGAGAGGAAGACAGACTAGTAAAGAAAAGCCGACGAGAAGGGTAAGTCGACCATCTTTAGGCTAAACAAACGGCCCTGCTCCGACGACGGAGGAAAACACAGTTGGAAGACATATCTTGGCTAAAAATACTAAACATTCGCTACCGAACAAAAAGTTTGTTTCCAAGCAGTGGCCGCCGGTCAAAGAGCAGGTTGTGGTTAATCTGTGAACAGAGTTTCCATTGTCTTATTTGAATTGGGACTGGCCATACCCAAAAGTCTGCAGATAGAAAAACCGTTTTCGTTACAATTTAACTAACTAAATTAAAAAATCCAAACATCAACTAAATCTTATTTAAAAGTAAACAATTAATTTCTAAGAAAATTTGCTCGAAGCATTGATAAAAACAGATCGTAGTAAAATAAGATCATTGAATTTACAAAAACCCGGTGCCAGGCCACAGCAATATGTATACATATTGGACGAGTTATGAACTGTGATAAATAAGCTACTACTACTACTAAACAATGCAAATTAACGAAATGTACTAATACCGCATAAAATAAATGCCTAAAGCTGTAAACAGGAGTAAAAAAGTGGAAAAACGACATTAAAAATTATACTTAAGTAAATGTGACAAAACAAGCAGTTGTTACGTTGGTTACCACAAAAGCCATTGAAGCCATTTCATTCTGATCGTGTTTTATTGCACAGGTTGCAAAATATGCACTTTTGTATATACTGAGAGAACAAAATGTGTTAAGTTAACAAAAAAATTGTCTATCCAACAAAAAATTGGGTAAATAACGTCAAAAAAATTTTTTGTCAAGGTGAACAAATGTGATTGTTACTATAATTGTGAGATTAGACAATATTTTAGCATTGTCTTAACAATCAAGGTAATTTTGATCTGAATCTTTGAAATTGTTCGGCAACAAGTGCCTTGGGTTAAACAAACATTATTTTAGTTAAGGTTTACCAAAAGAATTGATTAACATTAAAATTAGAAGTTGTTAGGTTAACTATTTACTTTTGTTTGTAGTAAATATGTACAGTTGTTAAATCAACGAAATAGGAATGTTGTTCCTATAAAAACAAACTCTCTTCAACCAAAAAAATGTATTTATTTAAATATGATTTTTTGGGTAAATAATGATAGTCGTTTGGTATGGATAATCCTCCGTATAATTGCGTTATACTGTACCTATACATTTAGTTACACTTATGCAGATGCATATTGTGGTTGTTCAAGCGAAAATTATTAAGTCTCAAATTGATAATTTCTTAATACCTTAGCTTAAAATTCAATGATCAGCGAATCATTTTATGTCGTGATTATAGCTATTATTTTAACTCTATCATCGAAAATGTAATTCAGCAAATTACTTGAATTTAATCTCAATATTACAAAACCAAAAATTTGAACTTAATGAACTTCGACTTGTAACAAACGATCTACCGATACAATTGCAATATATACATACACTAAATATAAATGGAGAAGGATATTGAAAAATCAAAATAATAATGAAATCATTTATTCCGAACGTTAATGTGAAAACTGTTAACAATAAATTTGAACTTGGTTCTCCCACCATATATATGCAATTGCATTATTATACACTAAATGCAGAATATTGAAAAAGGTACATAATGTTCACTATAGATAAATACTAATAAAATGCTAGTAATTCTAATTGTTTTATTGATTTTACTATCAATTTAGTTTCGATAAAATCATTCTCAGGCTTACGCAGACTCCGCAATAGGCAATATGAACTTAGAAAAAACTTATTGTGAGCAGAATGTAAGTATATTGTTAACCGGACATTCGCGGGCGAACCTTCTCCAATGCCCGGTCTATTACACGGTCAAATAGACATGTCAACGAGCAAGTCTGAAGATGATATTTTAGTCGAAACTATTTGCTCGAATTCAACACAGAATTGGGAAATACTCCGCAATATTCACACATGAAAATTTAAATACATACACATTTTGAACGTATTGTCAAAACCGTTACATAAAATGACATATTAATGCTAACCGTAAGTAAGATATTCATTAAATTTAAAAAAGTTCCTAGGGACAATACAAACAGCCAAAGCTTAAAAAAACAAATATGTTATAAAGCCATTTGAATACATTTTCGACCATCTGATAATGTATGAAGGTGAAAGGAATTATTTTCAATTAAAGCCTGGATTTGAACGCAATGTAGGTACTTCATCCGTTGTTTCTACAATATAAGATTGAATAAGTTCATCAAAATATTGCGTTTTACACATTCGTAATACAAAAAGCACATTCCCCTCATTTGTAGATAAAAGTCTTGAATGTTTCCAAACACTGGAGCGAAATTGGGTAAAGCCCAATCACATTACAAGTTCGGCATTGATAAAGCGTCCTCCTTTGATCCAAGTACGAGAAAATATGTTCGGGTGTGTTTGTCAAATGAAAACAATTTTAATAATGTCATAATGCAGCATTCATGAAAATTTTTACATGAAATTATTGGTCCTAAGGCCACATTTTCGTTTAATCCAGTTTTAGCTAAAACTCTATAGTTAAAACGTAGCTGGTTTTTTATTGCTAAAGGAAGTCTTCAAAAAGTCATTTCTTTTTAATCAGTATACTGATTAAATGATCTGATAATGTATGAAGGTGAAAGGAATTATTTTCAATTAAATCCTGGATTTGAACGCAATGTACTTCATCCGTTGTTTCTACAATATAAGATTGAATAAGTTCATCAAAATATTGCGTTTTACACATTCGTAATACAAAAAGCACATTCCCCTCATTTGTAGATAAAAAGTCTTGAATGTTTCCAAACACTGGAGCGAAATTGGTAAAGCCCAATGCCAGATACAAGTTGCATTTATAAAGCGTACCTCCTTTTCTGATCCAAGTAAACGAGCAAATATGTTCGGGTGTGTTGTCAAATGAAAAACAATTTTTAATAATGTCATAATGCAGGCATTCACGAAAATTTTTACATGAAATTATTGGTCCTAAGGCCACATTTTCGTTTAATCCAGTTTTAGCTAAAACTCTATAGTTAAAACGTAGCTGGTTTTTTATTGCTAAAGGAAGTCTTCAAAAAGTCATTTCTTTTTAATCAGTATACTGATTAAAAAGAAATGACTTTTTGAAGACCTTTTGAATGTGTGGTCACAAAATCCATCTTTCCCATTTCAATTTTAAAGGTTGGGCCTGCTGCGCCCTCACGAATAATTTTAAATCGGCAGGCCCGTCATTAAAGGTTGTCCCCCTTGATATGACAATTGACAGGTTTGTAAACCATAGCAGTTAAAAAGTTATTTGATGTGGCTCGTTTCAAATTGAAATGCCCCTGTATATAATGCGTAGCGTAACATTTCTGACGAATACGTCGCGGTAAAGGGACGAGGCCCGGCTTCCGGTTAAATCGGACGTGAAATCGATAATGGCGGTGGAAACCCCGAGGGCAAGCAGCTACCCTCTCAAGTGGCGGGGTACGATTTCCTTGCCATACCGCCTATCCACTTCAACCTCTAGAACGGCTGTCCGCATCTCCCGTACGACGAAAAGAAAACAAGAAAGTAAGTGGTGTACAGCGAGAAGTGGATGGGTCCATTAATCAGAAATTGGACGGATAAAAAATGGCGGATCGGGCGGGAGTTCGCTTTAAAGAGGTGAGGGGCGGGGAGGGTGCGTAATGGGACGGAGATAAGACGGAAGATGTAAGATATGAAGTGGGGAGAGTTGCGGAGTGGAGACGGACGACGTGAGGGGAAAGGTGCGGCGTGGTGGGGTTTTTGGAATTTAAATTTGTGGCTGAGATGAGAGGTTTTTGATAATTTGTAAATGAAAATTGGTTTTAAATAGAAGGAATGTCAGCGCGGTTTATTCTTGATATTATACAAAGATATCCCACGTAGCAGATTGACGTCACAGAAACCGNATTTGTTAGATTTAAAATCTTACGATTGTTGAAATTATTTGTTACTTTAAAAATAATAGACTCGTTGATTCAACTGACCCTCAATTTTAATTTAAACAATTGAATCGTTAATGCAACACTTCAGTTTAGTTGAGTAACACTGGTTTGATTTGTCAATACAGCTCTAAGTATGTGAGAACAACAACAAAAAAATGTTTTGTTTAACGAGCATGCTGCTTAGCCTAACTTCCAAATGTGTTAAAACTACAAAAATAAATTTTGCTTCAATGCAATATTTATGGTTACATTAGCAAATAAACGTGTTGAGCTGCCACAAATAGTTAAGGGAGTTTCAATGCAAACATTTTTTTTTTGGTTTGATTTGAAGCAAAAATTGTTCATTCAAATAATCTCATTTGGACCTTTTTGGAAATTTATTAATTTACAAGTGGGGTTTGATAAACAAAAGATGTACTAACTTAGGTTCAATATATTATTAATAACTCCACAAACAGTTATAAAATCCAAATATGTAAGGTACACTTAAATAATAGTAGGTATAAAAAGTAACGCCTAAAAAATATTTATTACAAATACATTTGAAATACACTCCGACCATCTGACAACGTATGTAACATAAGTGAATTGCATAAATGAGTCTTTCATATAAATACAAACGTGGTTCATCAGTTTGTGTTATAATAAATGCCTGAAAAATGATCATTATACTTCTAATTTCGTACACTTGTATTTAAAAAAAATATCTTTTTCATTTGAGTCAAAATTTTTGGAATACAAGCCAGAAACGGGACAAAAATTATTAAAATTCAAAGGATATAACAAACCCGATTTGAAAAAACGCCATATCTCTTAACCCAGGACAAGAATAATACAGTTGTTCGTTGGTGCTACACTTCTACACTAACTTGTGATTAAAATAGGATTAGAAATCCACTCTTAGTAATCTGAGAGAGATAAAGATGCACCAGTGTAATGGGCCAACACTAACGAACAAACCTACGTCTGCCACACTTTCTGCATCAAAATAGTGCTATTGCTACTATTGATTTCATAAATGTTTGAAGAGATAGACTCCCTAAAGCAAATTTTCTTCAAATCTGTTTTAGACCAAACTTTATAATTAAAATTAAGTTGACGTTTTAATGCAGGGTATAAGGAATGTTTATTCTAGAGGAAACAGGTTTACTACCTAATTTGAATACGCGATGTTTTCCTTTCATATAGTATACAGGAAATATTCGCAGAGGTCTACAACCGTCATGATCGAGGTAGTGAACTAAAAAAATGATACTTCGGTTGAGTTTCCAAAAAGCTTAAGATTACAATGTATTATCTCTGCAATTAATACTTTTAGCAATTCGGCGTCCTTTAAAGTAATTGATGCCTGTCCAACAAGTTCACAAATTTGTCGCAGAGTTTATATAATTCCCAAACTGGGTCATTCATCGGTATAAATTCTCCAACCAACACTGCAAAAACTCGTAAAAACGCCTTCATTTCAGCGGCTGAAAGCACAATACACTTATTACTTATCTGTAGGTTTGTTCGCTGGTGTTACACCAATTACACTGGTGCATATTGTCTCTTTCTCAGATGCATAAAGAGTAAATCTTTTATCCTGTTTTAAGTAGGAGTCAGTGTGGAAAGTGTAGCACCAGCGAACAAACCTTAAATATTTGAAATCTCTGGCGGTTTATTTTCATCGTTAAAACTATAATATTTTAATTTGGAATTAAAGTGACGCAAAGTAAATAATTTCCGTTCGTTTATGTAATAATGCAAAATACATCCCATATCATACCTATGAAAATGTATTCTACAACCTAATAAACACGATATATTCTCGATCTTAATATATCCGTTCAAACATAAAGTATACCGTTGCATTATGTTGTGCTAATAGCTAATATGGCGTTCGTTTGCAAAAACATCTATAAGAATCAAAATGTGCTTACCTGCAAACACTGAGGTTAGATATTCAAATCCCCACTGAATTAACAATTCTTTTACTCGTTCGTCCCCCATCCCATGGCTAGTATTAGAACTCACAATATATCACGATATCACGAGCCACGAACGAAGACAATCTGATATCTGATGGTTTGCAACAGCAAGCAACCGATCAAATCACGCCACAACATTGATCAAATAAGTATCTGACGGTATAGGTAATATACATATGTACATTAATATAGGTACAATCCATAATATACAAATACTGAATTACTAAATTGTATTACAACCTAAAGTAGAAATAATATACATTGTAATTATGATATTGTTTTCTAGAAAAGGACTTTCTAATAATTACTGTACATAAAACGTATAACGTAGTACCTACATACCCATACTTTTAAGATCTACATATGTAGATGCGCAAAGCGCAAAACATCTTTTTTTGGTTAAGTTAACCATTTTTTAGTTTCAATATTATGCCATGAATGTTTTCCGTCAACTACTAAGATTTTTTTCACCATCACCATTTCGGTCCATCCAAACAAAAATCTTACCTCCAACCATCTAAGTTTCTTCAGTCAACAAATTTTTTTAACAGAAATAAATAGTTGCGCAAATGACTCATTTTAGTTGGATTAAATACAAAATTTGTTGCATTAACACCTTTTGTGTTAACATAGTAGTTATTGTTAGGTTAACGCATTTCTTTCTCTCAGTGTGCTAGGAACTTGAATATTTCAATTTCAGATCCGAATACATCCGAATTCTGAGTAGAAAAATCAGTTTCATTGGAACATCCGGAAACGTAACCACTTGTTTCGTGTATACTAGTGATCAATGATTATTGGAATAAATGTTGTAGAAATATTAACCCTCAATTGGAGAAGCTGCTTTGCTTAAACAATATTTTCAACGTAAAATGTACCTCCAATAGTGTTAGTGATGATCCCAAGCTTCATAATTCAGGATTAATCAGAGGAAGAACGCTGCCGTATTTGGCAGCGAGAGCAGAATTTTAGCACATCTACATGGCAGGAAATTCAATTTACCTTTATGACAAATAGGACAACCTGCTACTTATTCAAAATATCTATTTACTTAAGGTGATCGTCAGTGATAGCTGTTACATATGACAACAGGTGATAGATATAAATTTAGATTGTAGTTATGCACTTAAAATGACAACTATTACAGATATACAGCATTCATTCATTTCATTCTTGGTGGGCACTTAAAATCCGGGCACTTGAGCTAGGTGCTCATTGTACCATCCCTGTTAAGTCTCTTATTTCCACTCGAAAAGCTTGGTGTTCTCTATAAAGCCCAGTATCTTGCCCAGTGGAAACTTGAGAACCTTCGAAAGCTCCAATAAATCTCTCCCGAAATATTTCTGCCTGAGTACCTTCAATTCCTTACATGTGCAGATTACATGTAAACTCGTTTCCTCCTGTAGTTCACACCACAATTCGCTTACTTGGCCTGTGTTGTATAGATGCTTTTTCAGGGCATAGTGTCCAGTTACCAATCCAGTAATGGTTTTAGCTTCGTTCTTGCTGCATCTGAGTAGGTTATCAGAGAATCTAGCATCCCCATCCCCTATTAGCGCTTTGGTATGGAGTTGACCTTCAGTCAACCTCCATTTCTTTGTACTTTCTTTATCTAACCAGGTCCAGATCTCCCTTCTTGCGGAATCGTAAGTAATCCCCCATACGGGATCTGCACGCTATGTTAGGCATTATTATTCTTACTATTATTACATATTATTATTGTTTATTATTATATTGTTATACAACTAAATCAACAACAACAATTACGCCGTAAGACACCACATCGCACTTAACCTTCCACAAAACTATTACTATCTCTTGCTGTCACGAAACGATATGAGAGACGGCAATAGATTCAGGTAGGTACACATCGATACGTGTCTTACGACTTAATTGTAATCTTCTGGTTTTATTATTATTATTATTATTATTAAGTAAATGAGAGTTATTCAGATGCACAACCTCATAATTAATTGCATTTAATATCTATTATTATTATTATTATTATTATTATTATTAATTATTATTGCTGTTAACAGTTAGAATATTGATATTTACCTAACAAACTAGTAAATAAGCTTTTAAATCATAATCACAATAACATCATAATCTACTTACGGTTTTACAATGATACCTGCTTCCAAAACCCAATTTCATAGTTAGTAATTATTGTTGATTCCGGGTTATTACAAATCGAAAAAAAAAATACTCAGGCCCCAAAACAGCATACTAAGTATCAATATAATATAACCGTGTTCAAAACATATGTTTAACAATGAAAATATTGTCCACTATTAATAAAGTTCGCGTTTTCGAGGTTTTGGATCACTGTGCGTCGCTCGGAAAGCGTCATTTACGGAAAACTTCTAGATCCCCCACCACAAACTGCACTAAACTGGATGTACGTTTCAATAGCAAAGCTATTATCATCAGTAGAAACACATAACTCAGGCACTAAACAGTTCAATGTTTTTGCTGGTGATAGCTTTGCTATTGAAACGTACGTCCAGTTTATTGCAGTTCGTGGTGAGGGGTCTAGGAGAAGTTTGCGGTATTACCAGTGCACAGTTTGGAGTATTTTTGTCGTCATTTACGGAGCTGGTATCGACATTCTTTTTAGCAACAGTTGCACAGTACAATACAACATTACTGAGTCTTTTGTAGTAAACACATTAGTACAAAACCTGCGTATTGCCAGTCTCTCTTTCAAATGTTTGAGAAGTAAATGGGTACTCCCTTAGAATCTCTGAATTTAATTAAGAAATGAGAGTACTTTCACCATTTCAGTTTTATTTTAACTATATTTAATTAGAACGACATCTAGTGTCAGAGGATCAAAGCTTTGTAGTGAGTAATCAAGGAAATTACTTTAATTTAATTGCAAGTGTGCTTTAAAAGATCAGCTACCCTAATTTAGTAATTCATTAGCCAGTAATAATAATTAATTAAAACTGAAAGATTAAATTTTGGAATTGCAGAAAGAAGCTGGAAGTGTGGAATGTGGTGCTGAAGAAGTACAGAATGATTATAAACAAAAATAAGATAAGGGTGATGGCACTAGGAGGAAAACATGAAGACCTAGACCATAGACAGCACAAATATTGAACAAGTGACAGAATTTTAATACCTGGGAATAATAATAGAAAAGAATGGAACACAAGAGAAATAAATTAATAAAAGAATAAAGAATAGAGAAAGCGATGCAACTATATCTGCAATGAGTAGACCTTTTATAAATAAAAAGAAATATGAAGAGAACAAAAATAAAAGTGTTCAAGGCCGTGTACAGAGCGGTGCTAACGTACGGATGTAAGTTGTGGTTGATGACGGAGAGACACACAAATAAGATAGAGGAAGTGGAAATGAAATACCTAAGACGTATCAGACGAGTTACAAAATTAGATAGAATGAGAAATGTAGACATAAGGAAAGAGCTTGAACTAATATCAACACTAGAATTCATAGAACAGAGGCAGATCAGTTGGTGGGCACATGTATAGCGCAGCGTATGGTAATAACACGACGAACCAAAAGAATTTTGGAGGCGAGAGTTATGAAAACGAGGAAAAGCAAGGAGGCCAAGACGATCATTGTATATATTGCTCTGTTTTTCAGAACAAAAGGCCCGGAATTTTAAAATTCTAATTTTGTTTAGTTCAGTACAATTAAATATTATTATTAAATTCAGATTTTCAATTTATATGTACATTGTTTGTCGTATAATTTTTTTCCTTCTTTTTTAATAAAAATAAAATACAATAATGTAATAGTTTTTATTCACCTAGCAGCCTCTCAGATAAGTGAAAGAATACTGTGAAAAGTAACCTGCTCCCTGCTAGGTGGCACTGGACACCTCTAGGAGCACCAAATCACCTGTCAATTTAGTATTCCAGGCGCTTGCTCACGAATAGGCAGCTTTCTTACCTAACGGACGCGCCCCCAAAGCTCCTTCTCAGATTATTAAAATAAAAAAAAAATCTGTAATTATCAAATGTCGTTGTAAAAACACCAAACGTACAAATAAAAAGATGTTTTAACACAAAATAAGCTTCTCTTTATTTCTTTACCAAAATGCTATGTTTTACCACTTTTGGGACTCTTAAATCACAGGTGCGTATGCTGGAATCGTAAATACTATATAAAACAATTTATTTAATACAAAAATACGTATTCAAACTTTCCTGGCACTTTAAAATAAACGAGGTTAACGAAACGTCAAAAACATCGAGTAAAATTTGAAAATCAGAGCCATCTACCTGTAAATGGCAGAAACTAAATTCATACGAAAACTGTTATCCGGGTTATCGATATATCTAATAATAACTATCCGTGTTATCGATATACTGGGTGAGTTTTTTTTATCTTGAGACAATGGAATATCTCTAAAACACTGCATCATATCAAAAAAGATAAAATTTGTTATAATGTAGGGGACTCACTGAATAGTGGCGAACTCTATTCCCCACCTCATCCCCCTCTCCCCCCAGAGTGGGAGGGGAGACAACTTTGAAATCTTAAATGGGAACCCCCATTTTGTATTGCAGATTCGGATTCTACGCCATCAAGTATGTATTTTTTGTTTGACGTCTAGAAAAAATGTACAAAAAAGAGAAGCAAGCAAACATGATTTTGGTGTGTTTTTTTTATTTTAACATTAAATCATTTTAAAAAGCCATTCAACAACGAAGAACTTTACTTTATCATACCCATTTCAGAAACGTTATACCCTCCAATACACTTCAAATATTCAACACTAACTAATTTGTATTGGATTGTTAATTAATAATCTAAACGGGAATTGGATAATGTGTAAGCGTTCACAGCTTGTCAAGTACTGAATAAAGTACGGTTTTGTACGGTTTCGGCACCATTCAGTGAGCCCCCTACATTATAACAAATCTTACTAAGATTTGATGCAGTGTTTTAGAGATATTCCGTTGTCTCAAGATAAAAAAACAGCCTGAAGAAAAAACTGAGTGAAAGTATCGACCGAACTTCGTTAGGAAATGAAAATAATGTATTATGGGTAATTCGGTCTGTGATTAAATTAAAACTATTTGTTCATATAACCTCAATATTTCCTTAATTTGTTTTTGACATCTTCAGGAGGTAGCTGAAATAATTATAATAATGAAACAATACTAATTAACAATTTAAAAGAAGAAAAAACTTACAACTGAAGCACTAATAATTAATATCCATGTGAAATTTACGACACAGTCAAATAGAATGAAATGTGATGATGTATAAATTAAAACATATGGATACACAAAAAAGAGTGTTTGTCCGAAATAAAATTGAATGAATATACAAGGTCTAAAGATAAAATCCTCGTTATGAATTTCGGTTTAAAATATTACAATAAGTTGTTGAGTGTCTGTTTTAAAATTGATAGAGTCCTGACAACCCATTATATATGTCATCTCGAGAAACAACCTCTTCTTATAATTACTTCCCGTTTGTAAGATAGTGGTATTTTTGTAATCAAAATCATGGTCTAAGTTTTGAAAATGAAGGGCTAAAGTGCAAGAACGTTTTCCAATCCGGCTATCACTCTTGTGTTGCGTTAATCTGTTTTTTAAAGTTTGAGCTGTTTGGCCTATGTAACAGCCATTACAATCACGACAGGGAATTTTGTAAATAATAAATTTTGTAAATTCTACTCTGATTGAGAATTGGAGTCCTGTCTTTCGTTTTTGAAAAAAATACTAGGAACAGTCAACAGTTTATCAGCCTTTTCAGCTTCCTGTTATCTTTAAATATGTTGATGACATTATTTGTGTTACATTGTTTGTTATAACAATCGGGCTACGAATCTAAGATATAAAGAGAATAAAAAATTAAAAACCCTGAGATAAGAGTTAAGTTACTTTATTTATTATTTTATTATTGCAAGTTAATACAATATACAGGGTGTTTTGAAACATCGTTTAAAGATTTTAAGGGCATGTAGTACGATCGAAAATAAGGTTAAAAGTCATAATAAACATATGTCCACAAATTAACTGTTTACGAGATAACAGCGAGTGTTCCTAGTAGTACATGGATATAACATATCCCAGTAAATAGGTGCTTATCAGCTATTGTTTTGACGTTTTGTGCAATTTGTAGCAATCACAATGGTTGCGTATTCTAATGCTGAAATGAACGATATGGTATTCATGTACGGTCGTGCTAATGGGAATTCTTTACAAGCACGTCGCTTCTATGCTGAAACGTTTCCTGATCGCCAACTGCCTTCGCATGTGATGTTTCAGACGGTGTTTCAACGACTAAGAGACACTGGTTCATTTAAGAAGCGGTCTTGGACTGAACGGCAGAGAATAGCATGTACTCCACAGATAGAAGATCGAATTTTGAATATTATTGATGAAAATCCCGAAACTAGTGTTAGAAGAATTTCGACTCAAGTGGGTGTAAGCAGCAATCTTGTTTGGAGAACTCTTCATGAGCAACTCCTATACCCCTACCATATCCAACGGGTACAAGCCCTTACTGCTCCAGATTATCAAGCGAGAAGGGCTTTCTGTGAATGGTTTTTTCGAACAGCTGCTGATCGGCCAGATTTTGCTGATAACATCCTTTTCACTGATGAAGCTGGTTTTACTAAAAAATGGAATATTTAATTTCCACAACAATCACGTTCGGTGCGACGAGAATTCTCATGCTACCGTTGAAGTCAGGCACCATCAACGTTTCTCTCTAAACATCTGGTTAGGCATGATAGGAGAACGGTTGTTACGACCGATTGTTTTTGCCACAACGCTTAACAGGTTCTGCATATCCCGAGTTCTTGGAAAATACTTTACCTGAACTTTTGGAGGATTTATATATAACTCTAAGAGTGAACCTCTGGTTTATGCAAGATGGAGCTCCACCGCACTTTACGCGTGCTGTTAGGGAACATCTTAACAGTGAGTTTCCTGAGATATGGATAGAGCGAGCAGGTCCCATTGCTTGGCCTCCAAGGTCTCCCGAATCTGAAACCCGTTGGGACTTTAGTATCTGGGGTTATTTGAAAAGTTTAGTGTACGCAACACCGGTAAACGATCTTCCAGAGTTGCGCCAACGAATAGAACACTGTTGTCAGATAATACGATAAAAACCCTTGTTTTTTGAAAGAGTGCGCGCTTCCTTTGAAAGCAGATGTATATCCTCTGTCGAAATGGAAGGACGTCATTTTGAACATCTTCTTTAGTTATAATCTATTTTATGTTAAAATGTAATACATAACATCTTATTAAAAACCGCTAAAGCAAACTTTTTCTGCATTTACGATAAAATCGCTGTTATCTCGTAAACAGTTACTTTGTGGACTTATTTTTATTATGACTTTTAACCTTATTTTCAATCGTACTACATGCCCTCAAAATCTTTAAACGATGTTTCAAAACACCCTGTATATAAGTATGCATAACGTCCTAAACCATTTTGGCTTTCATTGTGGTTAGGCCTCGTGTCTTATAGAGTGGAAGATACACAGTCAAGAATAAAACAATTACACTGCTGTTTTTTCAATGATACTATTATGGTTTTTCACTACTGCAAAAAATATACCATACCATGGTACCAAAAAAAAAAAATGTAGAGCTAATCTAAATCAATCAAAAAGAAAGTAGCCATAAGAGGTGGGTTATATTTTGTGAATGGCGCTTTCGAGGCGGACGCGGCCCTTCTAGTCATCTTTATTGAATTAAGTAACAACACAACAAGGCACAAACTACACAACAATAAATTGAATTGAGAACGTCTTAGTAGTTGGAGATTGATTCACCGTGTTTTCTTTCACCATTAGAGAACCGAATGATAATAAAAAAAATCCCAAAGGTTTGGAAAAACACGGCGTCCAAATAGTTTCAAATCATAAATTCCAAACTTCAAATCTCCTTAGTGCTCGCTCGCGTATAAGCGCCCGAAAAGCGAAAAAAAAAAAGAAACACGATAAAACTGAGAAAACTTACGAACGCGCAACTTTCGCCAAACAGGAAACGCCGAGGAAACATCGAAAACTAGTTAAGAAATCCATCAAACCCCCCCCGCAGACCGTAGACTGTAATCTACTTACCTTATCGCCGAGATCCGAAATTACCACTAAGTTTCGCGGAAATACAGCGGAGGAAATACGTATAGAAGGGAGAAAATAAGGATAAGATGAAACAAGTAGATAAATATATATGTACACGGCGGTTTCCCGTGTTTAAATAGTTCTTAAGTTGGCGATCAATTCGCTTAAACGCTGACGGATCAAGTTTTGTCGGGGAAACGTCAGAGGGCGCCACGCCCAGTCCCCAAGCGGAAGTCTGGAATTTTGCGTGAGTAGAGGAAACGGTATTTACCAACATGACACAGCATCTTTGACCTCACTCCAAATGCTGAACGTCCGTTGAGGGATATTGGAATGTTGCTGGGTTATTTGTGGGGTATGTTTGTTTATCCTTTTGGGGGTGAGAGCCTTGCTAAATATTTATCTGTGATCCCTGGGAGAAAGTTCCAAAATAAAAAAAAGGAAAATTCAGAGTAAAAGGACATGTGTGGGACAAGATTAGGTTAGTATATCTTTGCATCGTTTTCAGTAAATACTCGTTCTTACGTGAAATTTGATACAATTACGTTGCGTTCATAGAGGCTGTCCCAGTTAGAGTGTTGAAAACAAACACTGGGATATCGTTAACGGTAAGAGATAGAGCATTGGTTAAATGAGACAAAATCTGTCTGATGTCAAGGCCTAGTTTTATACTACTTTTACTTTTACACTACTCGGTAAACAATTAAACGTTACGTGCATTATAGGGGAAAACTAGACATCGATAATTAAATTTTGTCACATAGCTTATTTACTATAAAAGGCACTCCAAAAGTGTTTTGATGAGCCTTCAGAATTTTAGTTTTTCGTCATCTCAAATGATTGGAGAAATGCTACTAATAGATTTCAGCATAAAACAATATGGCAAATCAATAAGATACGTTTGGATTAAAGGACACTCCAATATTTATTATAATGAAAAAGTAGATAGTTTGGCAAAAGCGGCATGTGGTGAGAAGATCTCAGATGACATTCTACTTCCAGATAGCGACTTTTTCGGCACTTACAAAAAAGATATTCGTAATGAATGGCAGATTCAGTATTTCAATCTTTACAAAGATAAGCCAACCAATTATTTTATGCTCTTTCCAAATTTGAGAACTGCTCGTTGGTATGATAAAACTAGAGTCACAAAGAATATGCTGTCGCAAATTTTAAGACTTTCATTTAATCATGGAAGATTTCCTGCACATTTGTATAAAATCAAGCTAAAAGAAAACAATAACTGTAATTTCTGTGAAATCGAGTGCGGTGATGTCAATCATATTATCTTGGGTTGTAGCAAACACTTAGATAAAATCAATTTATTCCAGTTAGATCTATTAAATATGGGTATTCAGTTCCCAATTAACGTTAATAATCTGATATCGTTGGACAGAAAAGAGATCAATTCAAAAATTTATTGTCACATGAAAAATATAGGTTTTAATATTTAGTTTAAGTTTTTTCCTTTGTATTACTATCCTATGTGGGTTCTCCCTTTGTTCCGTTGGCCTACCTGTTTGTTCTAAGTCGCCCGATCGGCCCCGGGTGTGAAGCGTGTCTAATGTTTTCCCTTGTGTTCATACGGGTTGCTAGGATTTTGATTTTATTATTATTATTATTTTTTTTATTTTTATTTTTTTTATTATTATAAATGATTTTGTATATATATATATATATATATATAAAATATGTACGTGGCTAATGGCTAACGCCAAGGCCAAAACAATAACAACAACAACAGCAACTATAAAAGGCACTAAAATAATAGTCTGATATTGTGCAGTAGTGATGAGCGATATTTCACGAACTGTGATTCTTTCACGGTGATTGGAGAATCACGGATCACGGCCGTGAGTGGAGAATTCTAAAAGCAGTGATTCGTGATTGCGGTAACGATCAACGGCGGGGCGCGATTGCGCACAGCAAATCGACGATCACTGCTTGGCCATTGGCAAGTGAACAAATAATATCGGTGAATTAACGACCCTAAAACTGTGATTATCGGTTGCCTATTGAAAATGGAATATATCAAACCGATGAATGAACATACATATTATTATATCAGCTGGAAATGACGGAGGTTATCTTCTTACAATATATTTATGTTTTTCAAATGTAAATATTGTTTTCTTTTATATCATTAATTATATCTGCAAGTATATAAGGAATGTGTATTTATTTTTACCTAATGTGTAATGGCTCCTAGTAGCAAAATTTAAATTTCCCGCAATTATTTTTAGGAACTTCAACATTGAAACACGAAATTACCAATGATTTTGTATTAGATTAGTTACTTTGATGTCTTTCTGTTGAAGTTACTAAGGATAATTGCGGGAAATTTAAATCTTGCTACTAGAGGAGATATTGTGTTATAAGGTTAAATTTATATTATTAGTTTTAAAGTACTAATTCAAAAACAAAAGTATTTTTATGAAATTGTAGGTAGTAGCATTAAATTACAGCTTTTTTGAAATCACTTTAAGAATTATATCTGTGTTTTATCATTGTAAATGTTACAAAATGAAATTAGCTTTATTTAATTTTTTATATTTACTATTTGTCATATTTTTAAAAACAAATGTGTATACAAATCTTTGCGTTAATGTTCTCCTTAGAGAAATATGTAGATTTACAATATTTTTCTCTTATATGAATTTTATTAATTTTTCCACTTTAAGTCAAATTTTACTTTGTCTAATGCTGTGTTATAATTATTATTAAAACATAAAAATTGGATTAAGTTTAAAAATCATAAAAAATATTTCTGTAGATCTAATTGTCTGTATTTTCTCAAACTACGTAATGCACCCCAGAGCTTGTATACTGGACAAAACGTTTACGAAAAGCCCGTATAAATCATTTTAAAATATAAAAAATCTCTTCGTAATAAGCGAGATGAAACATAAAAGGCAATATAACGCATCTTTTTTCGTAGATGGTGTATCAAGCCGTCGCATTACCTCTAATGGCTAGTGATATATACTAATATTTATAACTTGCTTTATTTCTTCAGCGTGCGCTGCACTTTATTTATTATATTACATACTAAAGGTTTAAGGAGAGGTTTCTTCAAAAAAAAAAAAGATGTAATAAACGCTGCTGCCGAAAAATACTCCGTAAAACAAACTCGCAGTACAACTATAGACAAATCACAGGAAGATGAAGATGATTTCTCAATTTAGAAATCATTTAATAATAATAATAATAATAATAATGTATATATTGCCATGAATTCCACGGGAACATTGACAGTGTCACAAAATACAAAAGAAAAGAGTGTATAACACATCACAAAATATATATATATATATAAAGAAATAAATACTAACATCATGTATAAATAAAATAACATAAAATAAGTCACAATATAAAAAGATATATGAACTAATTAATTAATTAAAAGATGGCTACATAAGGCAACTAGCGATTTAGGTACTCACCGACGGAATAAAATAAATTAGTTCTCAGATAGGACATCAATTCGCTTTTAAATCTCGAGAGAAAAGGACATTCTTTCATTGTTTGAGGCAAACGATTGTAGACAATTATTGCCCTATATCTGGGACTTGTTTCGTAGAGGTGAGTACGATGGTAAGGTATAGATAAATCGTTGCGATTCTTTGTCGGCATGCTCTCCGAAAAGTCGCTGTTTCTAGTGAATAGAGCACTGTGTTTTTTGTAAAACAACAGTATTTCATATATATATATATATAACGACGCTAGAGGCAATATTCTCAGTTGTTTAAATATAGGTCGACATGATGTCCGTGTACTTGCCCCAACCATACATCTAACAATTTTTTTTTGAAGAAGAAACAGCCTGGTGACATCAGGGGACGAATCCCAAAAAATTAAACAATATCGAAGACGCGACTCAACATAGGCGTAATAAAATGATTTTAGAGAACATAGGTTGACGCACCCACGTAAAACTCTAACGCCGTAAAGTGCGGAGGAAAGTTTGTTTTCAATACTTGCGCAGTGCTCTCTATATTTTAAGTGTAAATCGACTGTCAAACCCAAAAAACTACAGTTGAGGAGTTCCGGTATGGATTTTCCGTTTATTCGAACATATGTGCTAAGGTGGTCGTTGGTAATAGTACGGAAACGTATCAGACTGGTCTTTTCGTAATTCAAGGTTAAATAATTGTCCTCGCAGTACTTCACCATGTTGGAAACAACCTCGTTCATAGAACTTGAAAGCCCCAATATGGACGAATCGGCAACTACGCAGCTTGTATCGTCAGCAAATTGGGACAAAATATCCGGTCGAACAGTAACGGAGAGATCGTTGACATGAATAAGAAACATTGTTGGTCTCAACACCGACCCCTGAGGAACACCGGCGGCAACACTAATTACTTTGGAGTAGAATGACCTAACGGTGTTGTGTGTATTACCCCTCAAACAAACGGTTGTTCTGCGATCTGTCAGGTATTGCTTAAAGAGATCGTGTGCCACGCCCCGAATGCCGATGCGCGATAATTTTCGAAGCAGAACAGAGTGGGAAATAAGTCTGTATCGACAGCACAACCTCGAGTTACAACTGCATCAAGTGCAATAATCGAAATTCAGCGTTACCCGGAAGACAAAATAATCCCTAGAAATATAGATGCATTGCAGTAGTGGTCAAACCATAAATATAATTACCCAAACCTTTCTTTAATTATACAAGAGAAGTTTTATGCTTTGGTATCATCAGTTCCGTATGAACGAATATTTTCAATTGTTGGACAAATCCAAAGCGACCGTAGAAATCGCCTAAGTGAAAAAAAGTCAAATATGTTACTTTTTTAAACTCAAGTTTTAAGTATTGTTATATTTTAACATTTAAATAATATTTTTGTTAGTTAGCAGAAAAAATTAAAGTAGTAGAAGTATAAGAACTTATAGTTTTTAGGACCATCCCAAAAATATGTATGTTAGTCTTAGGAAATGCAAATGTTAATTGTGCTGTTATATTTAAAAACCACGGAAAATTTACAAATTTTATTACCATAAAACCTGAATTAGGTTGTAATATTAACTGTTTATTCGAATATCGAATATCAAATTTGTAAAAATATAAATTTGGGTTTTTCTTTTGATATATAAATGTTTTCCAAAACAGAAAATGTGTATGGTAAAAAAAATATCGATGAGTCAATACAGTGATCGCAATCACCGTTTATAATCACCGTGATTTATAAATCACATTTACGACTCACGACGTGATTTAAGAATCACCGTTTCGCTCATCACTATTGTGAAGGTACAGGGTGTCCGCTCATATTTTGACTCCTATTTACTGACCTATTACCTTTTACAATTTTCAAAGTTGATATTATCACGTAAATTGGTAGACAAATGAATACGCCGTGTGTTTTACATTTTCGCAACTCTACTGTTCATTTTTTATTGGAGTACATGAGTTGGAGCGCACCTTCTGAATACGTACCTACCGCGCCGGAAAATTTGCCCAACTCTATTTATAATTTAGGTCATATTCATGCTTTTTTAACCCTAAACCTACCAAGGTGTGCTTTTGAGGCACAATTGATTTTGAAATTGCTGGAACTTTGTAAGTTAACTGCCCACAGACTGGAGGATTTTAAAAAAAAATTAAAAATATTTTTCCTATTTTACTAAAAAAATTAAACATAATTTACCGACACGTCCTACCAAGGTGTGTCTTTGAGCACATACTGTTTATATACTATAAAATGCATTGCTACGTTATTAAAACTAGTATGTGGGTAAATCCCCCGTAATAAGATATGCTTTATATTTCGGGACTTTCCCCTTGTATGTAAGAACTTCCAGTTGCATATGAAGGGGAATTCCCTAAATGTGTTTTACTAAAACAGTCAGCTTATAAACTGCATTGCTATCAGTGTATTTGTGACTTTCCTAACGAACGCATTGGCCGTTTTAGGTGTCTATTGGTTAATTTTATTTCTTTTACCTAGTGGAGAGTATAGTATAGACCAGGAAAGCAAAATAAAGTTTTGATTGACCCCAGTAAAAATAGATTTGTTGTTTTATGTTATTTGGTTTTGAAATTTATGCAGAAAGTATGACCGATTGGTTGACTGACCGACGCCGGCCACTAACTGAAAAGGAGTTGCTCGATGCATGTACGAAAGTGATGAGGATTTGGGAAGGATGTAAATGATGGTGAAGATGAAGCAGAGCCAAATGACGAAACCTCTTCTAGTGAAGCGATTATCAAAAACTGGCGATGAAGAAAGCGATGAACAAGAAGGAAGTGACGATAGTGATGCTAATGATGAACCGCCCGGCCATTCGCAAACTTTTATTGGAAAAGATGGTACCGAGTGGAATGCCACGCCGATTGCCAAGGGAAAACACGTGCACACAAACATAATTAACAACTGCTTTGAACAAAGTGAAACTTCCACCTGGAGTGCATGTTGATACTCCTTGTGACGCATTCAATGTGTTTTTTGATGATACGGTTATTGTATTGTGGTTACTTTCACTAATAAGGAGGCGTTCGTATTCCTGGCGATTTGTGGAAACCAGTGACGACGTTGAAATCCGTGCTTTTTTGGGCCTTTTGATTACTGCTGGAAGAAATAAACAAGGAATGGTGGACTATAATGAGCTATGGAATCCTTTATATGGAAATCCTGTTTATCGAGCGTGTATGTCACGAAATAGATTTACTCAATTACTAAGATTTATTCGTTTTGACGATAAAGCGACCAGAACCCTCCGAAGGCAAAAGGACAAGTTGGCACCAATTAGAGACCTGTGGGACCGTGTTAATACAAACTTGCTGAAATATTATCTTCCTGGTAGTAATCTAACCATCGATGAACAACTGGTGCCTTTTAGAGGTCGTGTATCTTTCCGACAGTACCTGCCAAGCAAGCCAGATAAGTACGGTATGAAAATTTGGTGGATATGCGATAGTGGAACTAGTTATCCGTTACGTTGGTATACCGTACTTAGAAAAGAAGGTCTCAACAGAGCAGAAAACTTAGCGCAAAAGGTTTTGAAGACCTTTGTGAACCTTTTCTGAGAACTAAAAGGAATACTACGTTCGACAACTTCTTCACCAGCTACGAGCTTGCATCCAGTTTGCTTACCAAAGGCCTAACTTGTGTAGGAACGCTCAGAAAAAAAAGCGCTGCATACCACCAAATTTTTACCTCACAGGCGACGGAATATTGAAAGCAACTGTTTGTTTTCAGAAGACAATGACTTTGGTATCTTATGTACCTAAGAAAAATCGCTGTGTCATATTATTATCTACAATGCACAACGACTCCACCATTGATGAGGAAAATAAAAATAAATCTGAAATCAATAAGTACTACAATTCCACGAAAGGAGGGTGGATACACTTGATCAGATGGTACATACATATTCAGTGAAACGCAAAACTAATAGGTGGCCTTTGGTCTATTTTTCAATATAATTGATGTGTGTGGAGTAGCTTCATTTGTCATTTGGAGAAATATCCATCCTGACTGGCATATTTCCAAAAAACGAAGACTTTCGCAAATTTTCTTACGAAATTACAACAGAATTAGTACTGGGGCAAATTAGACGTCGTAGTTTGGGTGCTTGCATAAAAGTCATACTTCATTGTACAAACTACGTTGAATCAAGTACCAACCACAGGGGAGTCTCGGCTCGAGAAGTAAGAAAACGAAAACGGTGCTACATTTGCCATCAAAAAAGCAGAATGTCAACACAGTTATGATAAAGTGTAAGCAAACGGTTTGTGTGAAATTCGGAGAAATACCACGTGCACAAATTGCAAACTACATAAATAACTTTTAAATATTTTACTATCTTGTACTATTTTTATTATATCTTCTGACATACAATATTCTTTCTATATGTTTTAATCTTACTGTATACCTACTACATGAAATAAATAATGCATATTTTGCTATTATTTACATCAACAATGTGTACAAATAGATGTGTGCCTGTGAGGCACACCTTGGTAGGACACGTTACGATAAAACGTTGGTAGGTCTAGGGTTAAGGCAGTTAAGTTAGTCGGTGACTTATGATTTTGCACTCTGTTTTTCAAATATTGTTTCGTTCGTATTGCAATCATACACGGTATTGAGTAAATTAAGCTTAAATTTTTCCAGAAGTCTTTGGTTTCATTTTACTAAAACATGATCTTCGATTATTATTGTTTTTGTAAGTCACATTGATTTTATAAGGTTTAAAGATAGCCGTAATCCTTTTTTTATGTAAGGAATTGTTAGAAATTTGTTCTTGTTATATAAATTGGCTTTCTTATTTTTTGTGGTATTGTTAAATTTGTATAGTCGTTGTTTTATAACTTTGACAATGAAATGTAATGCATAATTATTATTCTCTAGTATATTCCTGACATAGTTTAAACATGAGGTTTGAAAAAGGTTTATAAATAAACCGAAACGTAACCTGCATTATCGTTTGAATTTGATTCCCAGCCATATTCCAACAAACGAAGATAATATTAATACATTTATTAGGGCTAAAAATATACTAGAAGATAGTAATATATACTAGGTGAGTTTTTTATCTTGAGATAACGGAATATCTCTAAAATACTGCATCAAAAAACTTCTTCGTTGTTGAATGGCTTTTTGAAATGTTATTTAATGTTAAAATAAAAAAAAAAACAAAATCATGTGTGCTTGCTTCTCTATTTTGTGTATTTTTTCTAGACGTTCACAATCATGTTTTTTTTTGCGATTACAGCGCAATCTGTTACGAATCGAAAAAAAAAGTTTCAAACAAAAACTATATACTTGATAGCGTAGAACCGAATCTGCAATACAAAATGGGGGTTCCCATTTAAGATTTCAAAGTTGTCCTCCCTCCCACTCTGGGAGGAGAGGGGGTGAGGTGGGGGATCGAGTTCGGCACCATTCAGTGAGCCCCCTACATTATAACAAATCTTATTAAGATCTTTTTTTGATTTGATGCAGTGTTTTAGAGATATTTCGTTTTCTCAAGATAAAAAACTCACCTGTATACAGTGACCGGCAGAAAATGTGCAGCATATGGGAATTTTTTTTGTCTTTGAATTTAGTAAATATTTTTTCTTACAGTTTACCTCTGCATGTCTTGAAACTAAAATAACACTCATCAAATCTGCTGAAAATTTAATTGTATACGAGGGCAGGTCAAAAATATGAAATTACGCTAAGAGTAAAGTATCTCAGTTTTTGAGTTTAGAACATTCCTTTATTAATAAATATTGTTTCAAATTAAACGCTATATCCAAATATAAAGTTTCGCTTTATTTGAACAAAAAATGAGATTTAATCGTTTTTTCGGAATTACCCTGTATACAAAATTGATTGAGATCATACAGCAGTCATATCCTATTCTGTGTATAATTTGTGAGAGAAAATCATGCATGCTATGCCAAATTAGGTAGTTTCAACATTTTTATAGCCTTCAAAAGGAAAACTTTAAAATGGGATTATTATTTTTGCTGCACAATACGCTTTGTTTTCAAATGAAGCAAAATAATTGCATCTAACTGAAATTTTGTGACTTATAGTCACTTTAACTTCGCCTTTCTTTTTAAATAGGTCCAAATGTTAATCACCACATGTAAAACAAAAAAATAAAACGCAATGCATTTACAAAAATGTTAACAACAGATATTTATTGGCGTAAAGAAACACTAAACTTCTACATGTCGCCCATTGCTGTTAACATTTTTGCGAAATTGCATTAAAACACAAGCTTGCAATTCTTCCACGTTATATTGTGCAATATTGAAAGTGCTTCTGACAGTCTCGTGGCCAAAAATTATAGTACAATTCAAACGCAGATGTTGCCCAGGTAATTTAGTTATAATCGCTGGCGAATATTTCTCAGATAGAGTCACTATTCCTGCTGAATAGTTTTCCATGTATTCCACTACCTGTAAGCATATTTTTTTAACATTACCGGGCACTCTCACCGCAGTTTCAACATAATAAAGAAACCAAAAGTTCCTAAGCAGTGTAGGTAAACCCATCGACTTATACTATCTAAATTTCTATAACATACGCACACTGTAGTAAACAGCATGTGGATTGACATTATAATTTATGTAATTTATATAGACAGCAAGTCAACAAAATTATTATAATCTATTTCATTTTGGGCATACGTAAATAGTATGCAGATGCAACATACAAGGAAGGCAACTCAATAAGAACGTCATTTGCTGCAAATAAATTGCTAAAACCACATCCTACATATAAGTGCTGTGTCATTTGTAAGTCATGAATATCTGATAGCTTACGTAAAGCATGCTTACCACGGTATGAATAATAGAACGACAGTAACTAGAATTTATAATTAGTTCGTCCGAAAGATCTGCGTATACTTAGGACTTGTGGTAACATAAAATTGTTACATCTTTATTTACTCTTAATTTAATAGATTCTTCAAGGATGGGGTAAGGTCCGTTAGTAGTCTCAAAGCATGATAATATCATCATCAATAATTACTTGACCATTAGAAAACTTGACTCGTTTTCCCGACTTGGTCTCTTGCGACAAAAATACGCTTTATGACATTTGTGTGTTAATATACTATCTGATAACTTTAAAATAATATATTACGAAACTAACTGGTCAAAAATACTGTTTTTGGAAATGTGCTATATCAATAAATCTATTAATTTCTGTGCTGACGTTAACACCTGAGTCACAAGTATTCATTTATTGCTATTACATTTAGGCAATAATTAAAAAAAATACTTTCTCAACAACAGGATTACTTAGTTGTCGATTATCTTTTAACACTAGTGTATCCATTCGCTTCTAGATATTTTGTGTTTGTGATGGTGGTTGCCCCCTACATTGAGAAAAATAATGAACATACAAGACATTACGAAATTGTTTTAGTAGTTTTGCGAAGCTTGTTATGTATTGGTATCGAAAAAAGGCTTTATTGATTCTAATGGCTAGAGTTGGGCATTTGTCCGGCGGAGCAGATACATATTGCGACGCGGGTCTCAAATAATGTAATATAAATAAAGCAGATCAATCGTATTATAAAAGATGTTATATTAATAGAGTTGTGCAAATTTTCCATGGGGACAAAATCGGACAAAGCGAGCGAACAAACGGGCCACCCTGCGATGCATTCGCATTTTATATCACTACATATTTAGATAAAATATTTTTTTTTTTACATTTTATAAGAAAAACAGGGACTGTTGTTACAGACTTGCAACTCCACGGTTCATCTGCTTTATTGGAGTACATGAATTGGAACGCACATTCTAAATACGTACCAGCCGCGCCGGAAAATTTGCCCAACTCTACTAATGGCTGCTTATTTGGTTTTATCTCTAAATTCGTTTATTGCTGTGTTCCTTTTTATCGTTGCTTTTTGTTCATTATTTATTTACTTATAATTCAGTTGGAGAAATATGATATACTTGAGGCATATTTTGTATATAGAAAGCACTGCAACAGAGTCTTGGAACGTTGGAGAGAAATGTTTCCAAACAGGATACTTTTAACTATTATTTCGAAAATTCCAAGAAAATGGATTTTTTTTTGAGAAAAGCCGAACGAGAAAACGAAATACTACACTGAAAAGAATAGGCTAAGTAAAGTGTTTACTTGATAAAAAGTTATTTACAATAGATAAAGTTTTACTTGGAACTATTCTCGTTAATTAATACCTGCAACTAAACCCTGTTTCCTGAATGCAAGTTGTTACTGTAAATAATGCTTTTATTAACGGCTATTACAATCCAAGTGCCACCTGCAGTTAGGGATACCCCGACGAAGTAGCCGTTTTCGAGGCGATCACCGGACATAACCGCCACGTACGCCAACAGAGGATCAACTCGCCGAGACAACGCCCAGTGCAAAGAACCAACAGAAACCGCACGTTTACCGCCTAGGTATATTATTTCTTTGTTTGTTATTGGTTGTAACTTCAAAGCCATATTTCTCTTTGTCCTTTGTTTAGATTTCAATAATTTCAATAACTAAATAACGTTTCAAGGGGATCCCATTTACCTTATCTTTTATTATTGCTTTGTTCATTTTTTCATTATTACGGAATATATTTTATGAGTCATTACGTTGTAAATTGTTTAAAACCAAACTCTTGTTAAAGTGAAACCAATATCTTTTATTCATATCAGGTAGTCACTGTGTTTGTCCCATACAAAATAAAACTATTACTAATAATACTGCCTTTTTTTCTCAAATAATAAGTATTATGTACCATCTTTAGGAAAATAAATGCGAATTTAATCTTCAATTATTAATGCAATCGAAGCTACAGCACACTAAATAGTAATTAAAAATTATATATATATAATAAATAATCGAAGATTTCTGGAACTTTTTTTGTACTTTATCAGTTATTCACACAGATTACACAGTAAGCTACTTAATAAATATTCACTAAACTTCCTCGTTTCCTACACTACCTATAGTTGAACAACAAATTTAATGTAAGTATATTGTATATTTATAGCAAACCATTACCTTTTATATATCAGGTATTTAGTGAACTTCAGTTCAATTATCATCAGTAACTTCATAAGTTACCGGTATGAAACAGGCCGTAAGTAACTTAGATTGCTTCTTGTTAGTATCAGTGTTTAGGATCTCTTTTTTACTAGTGCTAAGTAATCTGTGCTTTTGTCCCCTATCCAGCTGAACTTTTTACTTACGATAATTGTATTTTTATTTATGATTATTAATTTTTTTTTCACAGTGTAGCTCTTTTATTTTTCATTTTAAGGTTATACTATTACAATAATATTACATGCAGAAACTGATTTTCAATCAATTGGTGACCAAATATACAGGGTGGTCCATTTAAAAAATAAAGTTATCTATCTCGTATACGCGATTTTCAGTTGTTTTTCTGATTACACAATTGTAATCAGCGTAAAAAAAACCCTACATCTTTGATAATTTAACCAACATCGTAACTGCAATATTAACAAAGTTAGCAATAGTGTGCCGGTAACTTTGAGCAACTTGTATAGGCCCAGAACATGTTCTAGGAGTGTCTAAAACGACAGCGCGAGACCATGTAAGAAATCGCTTCAAAGAGAAGCACAAAGAACACTGAAATAATACAACTGCGCAAATTCATGGTGAGACTTTATTAAGGGACTGTCAAACCTGAGGAACTGCTGCAATTCAGTAGGAATGATCTTCACACCGCAGCAGGTCTAAGGATCTAGGGCTAAAAAGAAATGGGGCTAAATACAGAATGCCAAGGGGCTAAAGTGCTTCTGGAGGCTCCATGTCAGGCGGCTCCCACAATAAAAAGGAAAAAACCATAAGTGCTTCTGCAGTGTATATAATAAATAAATTTAATTTCGAAAAACAACATGTGAAGCTTCATGAGATTTTAGTACAACAGTTTTCGTCTAAATAATTTCCAAAGTTTGATGCTTTAAAATGTTAAATCAAATTTATGTATGTACATACATATTATTGACTCAAACGATAGTTAAATCGTATCCACGACATTTGCTTATTTCCAAACGTATTTTAACTTGTTCTAATCGAGCCTTATAAGCGATTACAATACATGGCAATAGAGTTATTATCGTTTAAACATTTTCTCGGCGTAATATCTTCAATAAATATTTACAGTCTCAAATTTATGTGGAAAAAAAGTGGAGGCACATACTGATATCTACACACACAGTACAGTCTCGTATAATTATTGGTAAATATTAATTTGATATGTATGCATAGGCATATGTATGGAAGTGTTTGCAAATGTAATTTGGTTTGTATATATGAAAATATAATATACAGTTAGTGTTGGTTTTGGTGTGTGTATATACAAATTATATTATAATATACTGTCACCTTGTACAAGGTACGTTTTTGACAAGCAACATAACAACGACCAGTGGGTGTGTAAGAATAAAATACTTACCCAATTATCACAAAGTAAATATGTTGCTCGTTATTGCCATAATAAAATTCCCTGACAGGCATCCAGCAAATCTAATTTGGAGTAGGTTCGTTGAGATTTGTTGGATGATTTACGGCAATAAAGTTTTCATTGGGATGATAGTCAGAAATGATAAGATTATTATTAGTGTTTTTTCCCTGCAAATATTTATTTATTTATTCTTCAAATACAGACCTGTGGTATGCATCGAATAGAACAAGAAAAAGAAAACTTATATAATACATGCATAAGTATATGGGGGTTACTCTCGATGCGAACTGAGCTGGAAAGATCACTTACAAGGGAACCTCGCGAACTGTAAATCGCAGATTTTGATGAAACTTTGTCAGTTTATAGATTCTATGGAGTGTTACTCAAGGACGCTTTCCGTTGCTGCGGAACGTCAACTTTAAGGGGTGCAATTCACCCCTTGCAATTTGGCCCAAATTGGGTTTTTCCTGAATAACTTTTAAACGGTAAGAGATAGAAGAAAGTTTCAATGGCGGACTTGTACCGTTTAGTCAGCACTTTCGATTGGTATAGATATTTGTATACATGGTGTTCCAATAAACGTGGAATGACGTATGTTGTGCTTATTTTATAGAATTTCAGAAATCGATTATAATGGCCTTTTTTGTGATCAAATAGTCTATAGAAAGATAATTTAAAAAGTTATATAGCGTGTCCACAAAAATATAAATTTTAGCATATTTCCTTATTCTAAATAGATACTCTGTTTACTATTATGTGGCTGCATAATATGTCGAAAATAAGTGTAAACTTATACCAGGCGCTAAATGGTTATATGTAATAGTTTTCGAGTTATACGCGTTTGGATGTATGTAAGATTAAATTATCCTCAACAGCAGGCAGATGAAAACAATAGGTCGCATAGTACACCAATTGCTTGCTTCTACTATTTTTGGAGAGATGTGAGTAGCGAACGTCTTACTTGCAGATATTTTTATTTTATCCGGGACAATTGGCCAGAATAACTTGGCACACATATCCCTCGGTGCAATGTATATAAGAACCCAATTTTTATTTAAATTCAGTTCATATAGTTTTGCAGTGGCAGTAGCTAACATGGTTCATATCAATCCAGCAAATATTATTCATCTGCTAATACTTTCATATAATTATAATGAAAACCAAATAACACAAAATAATCCCAGTGAAATAGAATTGCATGATGCGGTGAGAACTCTAATCGATACAAGTGTTCGCGAAACAACGTTCGCAGTAGAAACAATAGAAGCATTAGAATTTGAAGATATGGATCGTCCTCGAGTTATTGAAATAGCAGTTGAAGGCGAGCCTTCATCGTCCTACGATTTAGAAGATGCTGAAGAAGAGTATGAGGAGACATGCGCTTTGGAAGATGATAATATTACTCCAGATTACAAAAGGAGAGCTGTTGAGTTTTGGACTGATTCGAAATCAAAGCGACGATCGTTAAGTTCTGTAAAAAGCAAATTTAGGAAAATAACATCGGTTCAGCAGCTGTACAGATGGGAAAAATACACAGAAAGGGGTGGAAGGAATAGGAATAAATGGCTGGAAATTGCAAAACACGTATTATTAATTTTCATCAGCTGTGGATAAAAACGCCATAGTATACGGTATAGATCTGCGGCAATGAACGCTAGAAGCAAACGCAATCATTGGGCTGGAAGATTTCAGAGCATCTGAAATCTGGATTTTGCAATTTAAAAGAAACAATAAAATTACCTCCAGAAAGAAACTAAATTGTTGGCCGAACTTATGGAAAGGTGAAAGAGAAACTGGAAGCGATGGCTACAAACTTTGTCAATTCTGTAAAACCGTACATCGAAGCATGTGGAGCAGAAAATGTCTATAATGCAGACGAAAGTGGATTTAATTTGGAATTGCATTCTGGTCGTACCTTAAGTTACGTTGGAGGCAAAGCTGTTGCATGCACTGTGCATTCTGTATCGGCTACAACACATAGTTACAGAATATTGCCTATAATATCGGCTGCAGGAAAACTTGTATCACCTGGCGCCTGGTATAAGTTTACACTGATTTTCGACATATAATGCAGCGACATAACAGTATACAGAGTATCTCCTTAGAATAAGGGAAATATGCTAAAATTAAAATTTTTGTGGACACCTGTATAAGTTTTTAAATTACCTTTCTATAGACTATTTGATTATAAACAAAGCCATTATAACCGATTTCTGAAATTTGATAAAATATAAATATCTATATCTATCTCTGTCTTACCGTTTAAAAGTTATTCAGAAAAAAAAACAAATTTGGCCCAAATTACAAGGGTGAATTGCATCCCCTAAAGTTGAAGTTCCGCAGCAATGGAAAGCGTCGTTGAGTGACACTTCATGGAGTCTACAAACTAACAAAGTTTCATCAAAATTTGCGATTTACAGTTCGCGAGGTTCCCTTGTTAGTTAAGACAACGACCAGGGCTACGCAACTATTCTGGCGCTGCAGGAGAGTTGCTGGTAAAACCTGAGTACTATCGTTGCGAACGAACCTTTCGCCGTCATTCACCGCAGATCCTTCGTATAAGCAGTATATTTCATTCTTTACCTGAGTGAATGAAGCGTTGTGCATGAAGCAAATTTCTCATATTGCCTTCACGCGTGAATATTACAGTGTGAACCGACAAAAGAGTGAAACGAGACTTATTCTCAAGTGACTATATGCATTGCGCACGCACTACCTAATATCTACCACGAATGACGGTGAAGGCATCGTCACCTACACTATACATTCACGCCGTGAAGGCAACTTTGAGAATAGGCTTCACTTCATTCGTTCGCTTCACATTGCAATACATATGAATGAAAGCTACGTTCACCACAACACTACTGAATACTAAAACCGAGGGTGATCGATTCGCTATATACTGCAGTAATAAGACCAGCGATAACATACGGGGCAGTAGTCTGGTGGAGAAGGATAGAAGTGAACCGCTGTCCATAGACAGGCATTGCTAGAAATCACTGGTATATCTTTGATCAAACCATAGTCCCAGGCATTTTACCTCTTTGACATATGGAATCCTTTTCCCCTCCTATCGCTAGTGGTTGTAGGCCTTCTAGCGTCCTTTTTCTTGTGAACGTGACAACTTGTGTTTTCTGAGCAGCGACTGATCGTTTTAACTTATATCTTATTTCTTATTTATCTATTTATTTTAAATACAATATTTTTTTTTTGTTGTTAAATATCTAGTCTTCTTTTGTCAAAATTTTCCTCTTGCTGGACCGTGTATCGTAAATTAAATCGCAATATGATAAAAACAGGATCGATGAGTTTGCAAAAGAGAAAGGTCATGCAGTTGTTCGATTACCACCATATCATTGCGAGATAAACCCTATCGAAATGGTATGGGCACCACTTAACACTATGTAAAAATCAATGATGCCACATTTAAGGTAAAAGATATTGAGGAACTAATTAAAATAGCTTATAGCACTGTTACAGTCGATAATTGCAAAAACTATATCAAACATGTGAAAACTGTTGAAAAGGATAGCAGATAATTTTCAAGATGACATCGAAGAATTTATTATTCATGCAACAGATTCGTTATCCATAGAAAACGAAATCGATTTCTCAAGTGACTAAAATCTTGAGCAATGTGAATGCATGACATATTATTAATTATTATTGGTCTCCATTGGATTGAATAATGTGTATGAAAAATGAGAATGACAAATGTAGTCCTTTCCAATCGTGTTTTATTTAAAATTATCTTTTATTAGGCCGAAACATGTAAAAGATAATTTTAAATAAAATATGTTTGGAAAAAACTACATTTATCATTCATTTTTCATATTACTAATTGATATCATTATTATGAGATATGTTTATGTGTACAATCGAAATTTTTAGAAATGACATGGGGCAATACGCATATACAAAAGTCACCCAAAGCAGTGTATCTCCTTTAAGAGACCCAACGTATTCGAATTACAGACCTGATAAACTGCCAATAAATCGTACGCTCATCATTACGGCGCACCATCAACAGTTACCCGGACATCTTAGAACACAGGCGTCATCTTCACGCGTCATGCTTACGTTTCCTTCGTTTAGTTAGTACCTTTCTAGGGAGTTTTTTGCGTTGAGTTGTTTGTAAGTTGGTCAAATCACAGTAATATACTGTGATTACTATGGCCAAATCACAAATGTGACTGGTGCAGTATATTATCGAACCTTACAGTTTAATTGTTTTGTTTATTTACCTTCTTTGCATTTTGCTTTTACGGACTACTTCTAATATGAATATTATTCATATTTTTATTATATGAGTAAGCCTTGTGTAGGTACGCCTATTATAGCGTTAACAATAAAGATACAAAGAAAATCAATAACAAAGGAATTAAGTATAAACGAATATTATTTAATCAGTAAATTAGACAGCAAACACTCCAGTTGATTATTTACTCCTGAAGAAAACATACATTACATTGTTAATGGTAGATTCAGATTCCACTCTCAGACAACTTACATTAGATTTTATTCTGCATATTTTTATATGGCGTTAAAAGAATGCGTCTCTTTTTATTATTTTTATTAAACCTCTATGGATAGTGGATAGTAAGAAGAAATGGTTTTAGAACACTACTTGTGTTAGCTTTGTTGACCGTAGTACGCACCAAAAGTTAATCGTAGATTTAGAAATAGATATCATCTGTAGCTCTAAATTGTCCACAACTTTAATAAAACAAAAACACAGTTTTAATTTTTAAAATACACAGGTTAAAATTTAACACCATAGATGCTGTGCTAAAGTTTTTTATTGTCTCATTAACTTGATTTATTTGAATACACACGCTATCTTGACGTCACCGCTGACGTTTGTGTACCAATATGGCGCATTTCAATTGATGGCAGTTTTGATTTCAATATCAGCACTCTATTATATCTATGATTCGAAGACTCCAAGTGTGCTTGCCTGACAAGCAAGACACCGTAAAAACACAATTGACAATTTATGGTCGTTGATAGGATAAGTGGGTGCAATGTTTGTTTATTTTTCACATAAGCATATCTGCTCATCACTAGTTTGCCGAAAATTGAAAAAAAGTACTCTACAAAAATTTACATATTTTTTAATTTTTTCAACTTACTGCTTACTTTTAAAGTTCTTAACTTATTCCAATAGGCATTCTTGATTTATTATATTTTATTCTCCCTCATTGTAAAACTGATCAAACCCAGTTTCCTTTCAGCATAAACTATTTGGCATCACATAACGTAACGCAAGAAAGTAACTTGACAAACATAATAAAATTGCGTTTGTTCCACATTTTATAAAGCACCACAATAATTTACCGATCCCAAGTTCTTTGTTAACTTTCAAACTTGAAGAGATTACAGATAGATACACACCCCATCACATACTTCTTAGGAAAAGTGAGCCCCTGTCTTTCAACAGTTCACAACTGCGATATGTGCAGTGGTCCCAGGTTGCACTTGAAGCTTGTATCTGCAGAAGAGCAAATTCCGGAATGAAATAAAAGTAGTTGGTTTATCGGTAAGTGCTTACAGTCAAAATTATTGTGACTATTATTAATAACTTTTATAAGTGGTACCACGAGGAGGTGGCTGAAATATAAAATGCTACTGTTGGAATTGCCAAAAGGTGTTTCAATGATAATAATAAACTGTTGGATTGGCGTGAAAAATCCCCCAACTTGTATACCATGAGAAATATGTGGGAATATATGTGGAGAAAGATGGTAACAGGGTGGTAGGGTTTGGAGTAACATGGTGTTCGAGAAAGAAATGTCGACTAGCTCACTCAACACGTGCACGATATTTGGGAGAATTTTCGAGGTACTAACTATTGTGAAAATTTAGTTATTTCTGTGAGAAAGTTAACAGACTATATTACTAATAAGTGTTATTATACCAAATATTAATTTAACAATTAAAATAAAAAAAGCACAAAATTATGTTTGCTTGCTTCTCTTTTTTGTGTATTTTTTCTACACTGTAAAAAAAGTTGCAGTAAAATTACATGTAAAATCGTTTGTAACAAAGTTGCCTACAATTTTACAGGTAAATTTTCTTCATAAGGTAAAATTTCTACCATCTAATAAATTTCACATGCTGATGTGTTTTTCAAAGATTGTACTGTAAAATTTATATGTAATATTTATATGAACTCCATATTTACCGAACACTGAAGTAATTTTCATATGTATTTTTATAAAGAGAGCAAGCAACTTACCTAATTCTTTTATAGCACCTAATAGGTCACACTGAATCGCTCAACCAGGGATCAAGAATGAACACGCTTATGCGAAACCTACGATTGTTTGTGACGTACATATCATTGAGCCAATAATAAGTTCGACAAACGAATAGAATTACCTACGCGCACAGATAAATAATCCAATAACCAATCACATTGCGGCGTATGAATTTCGTATTTTCCATGATATCTATAGTTTTACCCGAAAATTCAAGTAAAAACAAATAAATATAAAAGATCCTCATATTTTTACAGCAGAATTTATAGTTCACCAGTAAAATTACTTTTAAAGTGCACCAAATACCCCCAAAAAATGTCAATTTTACACTTTTAAGTAAATTTTGAGAGTAAATACAACATTGTACATGTTTTTTTCCTGTATTTTCCTTTTAAATTTTTGTTACATCTTAAACTTACATGAAAAAGCTATAAATTTTACCGAAATTTCTTTTTCCATGTTAAATATCCTAGAAAAAATATGTAAAACAAAATTTACATGATTTATTGTGGTAAATTCACAACGTGATTACATGTAATATTCCTGATTTACCATGGCAAAATTACTGTAATTTTTTACAGTGTAGACGTTCAAAATCATGTTTTTTGCGATTACAGCGCAATCTGTTAGAATCGAAAAAAAGTTTCAAATAAAAACTACATACTTGATGGCGTAGAATCCGAATTTGCAATACAAAATGGGGGCTCCTATTTAAGATGTCAAAGTTGGCCCTCCTCCCACTCTGCGGGGTTGAGGTGGGGGATCGAGTTCGGCACCATTCAGTGAGCCCCCTACATTATAACAAATCTTGTTAAGATCTTTTATTGATTTGATGCAGTGTTTTAGAGATATTTCGTTGTCTCAAGATAAAAAACTCACCCTGTATACAATGAATGTATGTTGAAACTAACAAAGACTGGCACATTTTTTAAAGCAGATATATCAATATACTCTACGCTAGGCCTGAATTAAGAGCCTATGACATAATATAAGATGTCAGATGTACACTTCTCACAGGAAAAATCGGGACACCAGCAATTCAGAATTTTAAAATTTCTTGATTGTAAATGCAACTTTCGGAGGACGTATTCACTTATCACAGCCATAAATCACTTAGTTATGTATATTACTGCGATCAAAGGTAACGACTAGAAATTTAAACAGAAAAATAAATATATAGAGAGAAAAAGGTTTATGTATAGAATAAACAAATCGGAGTTTCGGTGGCGGCGTTTCCTTTAGAAATACCAATGAAAAAAAATACATACAACAAAAAGAACTCTTGAATAGACGGCTTCATTTAGAAATATAAATGTATTTAACTTGTTTGATGTTATGTAGAGATAATTTTTTTTTAAGAAAACATGTGGTGATGGGATTTTATTATTTAAAATAATGTTACTCGTTAGTGCTGCTTTGATATTAGTTACTTACTTGGATTTATGCTCGCGGGTAATAGTTTAGCAATAAATAATATGTCAGTCAGCCACCTCAGTTTTGGGATAATGTGATTTTCACAGATTTATTGACTACACTATTATTGATGTATTAATTACTATTGTTGTTTAATATTCTTAAATATTGTATTACTATAAAGTTTCCTTCTATCTATAAAAAAATACCAAAACCAGGTTTAAGATTATCTATAAAATTCTTAAATAAAGCAATTAAGTTCGCAAAGAAATTATTTATTTTATGAACCCTCCGTTTATTGTATTTTCAGGAAATATATTTTAGCTATCGCCTGTGTAATCTGACGTCGTTGATCTATTTTCTTGAAATATGGCCAACACTGGGTTTCTTTACAAAAGGACAGGTTTATTAACAATTATTTAAAATATTATTGGCTTTATAATACATAACAAACATTGCAAGAAAGCATATTGTTCGTCAATCTCAGTTAGTGCTAAAATATTTATTTTTGAATTTGATACATTTAATACTTTTTCGTTGCTACTGCCTGAAGGTGTGTTACAGACTAAAAGTTAGCTATATTTCAATAAATAGAACGACATTGGATTACACAGGCGATAGTTAAGATATTTTCTTAAAATACAATAAACGGAGGTTAATAAATAAATAATTTCTTTGCGAAATTAATTGCTGTAAAAATGTTATAAATAATCTTAAACTGTTTTTGGTAATTTTTTTAAACATAGAAAAATATTTTGTAGTAATACAATATTTAACAATACTAAACAACAATAATGAATACATTAATAATAGTGTAATTAATCAATGTGAAAATCACATTGTTCAAAAACTCAGGAGGCTGATTAAGATATTGTCTATTGCTAAAGCAATACTCGCGAACATAAATCAAACTAAGTAACTAATATCGTAGTAATAGGTAATATAATTTTAAAATCCCATCGCCATATGTTTTCTTAAAAAAAGAATTATCTCTACATAACATCAAACAAATTAAATACATATATGTGTATTTCTAAATGGTGCCGTCTACTCAAGAGGCCTTTTATTTGTTATGTATTTTTTTGCATTGATATTTCCGTATTCGGTGTTTCTAAGGAAACCCCGCCACCGAAATTCCAATGTGTTTATTTAATGTATAAACCTTTTTCTCTCTATATACATTTATATTTCTGTTTAGATTTTTAATCTTTACCTTTGATCGCAATAATACACACAAAAAGTGATTTATGGCTTTGATAAGTGCATATATCCTCTGAAAGCTGCATTTACACCCAAGAAATTTTGAAATTCACGATTGCTGGTGTCCCGATTTTTCCTGTGAGAAGTGTACATAAATACCTATTTTTTTTCTTAAATATTATTGTATTATACAGGCATAAATATATAATTTCAGCACTTTCTTAGTTTTAACAAATTTTGTAATACTCCAATTTCTAAATTACAATTTGAAAATGTAAATTATATTAATGTTGACTGATAATAATAATAAAATAAATAAATAATAAAAAAATATATCTCCTTCTTTACTAATTCTCAAATACATAATTATTTGGCTAAATATATTTTACTGTTTTCAATAAATTACATTAAATAAATCTTAGAATTTTAACATAATTTTCGCTAGATAAGTATACGTAATACTATATATTCTGAAATTAAATGTTGAAGGTTATGAAAGACATTTCTCTACTCTCATTCACGCATTTTGACTGTCAAAAACACAAATAAAGGTTTTGATTTGAGCTCGTAAAATACCAAATAATGCACCGAAAATAGTAATGGTCAGCTGATTGGTAGATTTGACAACCGCGATTATGATAAGACGTATACTGCATACGAAGTTGAGACGATTTTTAGTAAAATAGCATGACCGAAACAGTTTCTAATCGATGTGTTTCTATTTAATTGGTACTTAGTATCCCATACATTTTTTTGTATCCAATAATTTTGCTCCCTCGAGATATGTATTTGTATGCCACGGTTAAATAGGCAATAAAACTATTAATTACAGATTTGTAGTACACATTTTTTTCTACTTATTTGTTTATAAAACAAACACATGTCAAGAGTGCATATAAAATTTACTTAAACACATGTGTCTATCACTTCCTTTACTTCGACTGACATAAATAAGCTACCGCCTGTATTTTAATGGTTTCCAACGTCATTGGAATGCCAAGAATGGCAGTCAAACACACTTGCGCACTGTTTACGTACACTTACGTTACACATTGTGTCTTCCAAAGGCAAATGCCCAAACTCACACGTGATTGCTGTATGTATACATATGTGGCAAATTTTATGTGATAGCGCTATGTTTATTTGATTTTGGTCGCCTGTATTAATAATATTACACGACGCCAAATCTTACATTAGCACTTTCTTTAATGGCAATATTGTCCGCTGTATCCACCTGGTATTTGCAAGTATATTTGTTCGGATAATTTGGAAGTATTTGCTAAGAGATGCCACGTCGGATTCGCTAATCAATACCTGGTTTTCTCGTTTAACTGGCAATGACGTGTCGGGAGTTCAGTAAAAAATGTTGCAACAAACAGTGTACTTGGTGAAAAATAAACTGTTGGCGCAATAAAAATTATTGTTTTGAACTTTTTGCATTCCATTAAACAACAAGTGTTGTAGGCATGCTATCTACTTATGTCGATGCACGACATAAATAAATAGAATTGCATGACAAATGTCTTAAACACAAATTGACGTGAGATAAGTTATAATTACACCAAACTACTTGCATACACTGGGTAGGCCAATAGTGTTGAAAAGTAATATAACACCTTTTCTATAGAACATACAACAAAATATAACGGATCGGAGATTAAAACTCTCTGAAGATAAAAACTGGTATGTAGAAGAATCGCGCTGTAAGATCCAATTTTTTTAATGGAACACCCTGTATATTTTTAAAGATTTAAATATTGCATTGAAGCTTTAGCTTTAGAAATAGAAAAAGTTCTTTATTTTTGATTTTGTAACAGTTATGCAGAGGTAGTGGTGTGTGAGAGTCCTTTTCTACCTGCTGAAGAGGGTTTTGAATTATGTTGCGTGAGAGCGAGGCTGCATGAGGTTCAGTATATTATTATGTGCCTGTATAGATCACCCTCTGGGAATAATAGTAACTTTTTAACGGGTATTTATGATGTCCTTAATGTTCTACCCAATAAAATCGATGGAATAATTGTATGCGGAGACTTTAATATTAACTTTAAAGAGCAAAATTCTGAGGTCCGAAACATCTTAAATGTTTTCTCATCATACCGATTAGTACCGTATGTTAAGGAAACAACGCGAATTACTGAAAATTCCATCACTACCCCAGTGACCAACTATATTTATTTCATATTTTGTAAATATTTAAAAAATATTAAGATATTATATTATATATAATATCAATATAGTATAGAAAATATATTTGGAAAACATTTAAAAAATATATATGTTATGTAGCATTAATAATATTTTATTGCAAATGTTTTCTCAATATATTTTTCATAACTCTGCAAGAATATTTTGCTTTGTATTTCTGTAAATATTTATTTCATATAAAAAAAAGATTGACTTTTTGCTTTTGTACATTTGGTGCGTAGGACGAATAATATAAAATGGGTGAAATATGCATACATATTAAGTAGGTATGTACCTATTTAAAATGATAGTTTAAAAAATTAAATTAGATAATATGAATCTAATATGATTTAATTAGTATCTAAGTTGAGCTCTGTAACTTTTCTATTAATATATCTGCGTTTTGTATTATATTATTTGTAATATTTGTAAGTTGCGAACGTCAACACGACACCTCTATTCATTACGGTGCCGTCTATGGATTAGGTACATAAAATGCATACGCGCACGTGGGTATCATCAACATTTTCATTCGTTTGTCCGTTACATGTTGTAGTTTATAATAGTATACGATTAGGGCAGATTAGGGTTAACTGTGTAATTAATTGTTGCGGGGTGTGTTTTAGTATTTGTGGTGACTACGAGTTAAGCAAAACTTTGAACATGTCATGGCATTTATAAGATAATTGGAACGCCCAATATCGCTATGTACAGAAATCGTTTAATAATATAATTGTAGGAATTTTATGCATCATATATGTACTGCATCTACGAGATAAATTGCTAGTTGATTTGCTTAAGAGATTCATCTCGGTAGATAAGCGTCATAACCTCAAATAGAGGTTAGCATACGTTTTGTTGTTTTATTGTTTGTACGTAGAATGTTTTCAAATATTATAAAATAAAGTAAAAATAAGTATCGTAAGTATTAGAATGTAGCTACCACTCCAATTATTGTAAATGCTCCAAATGTATTAGTAGGTGTTGATAATGTTGTACGATGTTTTATTCATGGTATGATCTAATACAATTGGTATTGTTTTAGAGGCCACAAGGAAACGCCATGAGAGCGCCACTACCGAAGATATGAAAAAAGCCATAGGGTTGTACCTGGCACCAGCCAAGGCTAGACTTAAAAATGAGTATTCTTCATTTTTATTGGCTTATTAAAATAAAATGATAATAAATACGTTTGTTTTTTATTTAGAACACTTCAATTGAAAAATAGTGAATAATTTGATAAACCTCCAGTATGCCTTAAAAGATGCCAGAATTATTGATTATTATTATATATTAACTTGTATGGTGAGTGTGAAAAAACAAGTTCTTGCCTTTTAGACAACTCTATGTATGTTTCAACTTTTCGTTATCGACGTTATACATTCTAAATAACCAAGAACAATTTTAGTTCATTTTGACAAATTAAATAATATTTCACAAATATTTTAGAAAAAATATTGCGCTTACATTAATTTTAAAATATGGAATAAATATTTTAATTGAATATTTTATCTATATTTAGAAAAAAATATGAAAAATATATTCAAAAACTTCTCACGAAAAATATTTATAAAATATATTTTTAAAAATATCTATGTAATATTTCTGGTTGTTAGGGTATAATTGATAATATATTTGCAAGCGGCTCTCCAGGATTTTTCTAGGATCAATTGCTGAAAATATGGTCAAATACGAAAGTATGCTCAAAGAAGTTTGCCTACCGTCGTAATTTTAATAGTCAAAATATTTTTAAATTTTGCCGCCCTTTATGTAAATTACTAATAATACCACTAAAGTTTCAAGCAGCGATAATAAAATTTCTATAGGTGTGGAACTTCCGGAGAAATAACTGACGACTTACAGGTGACCTTTTTCAAAAGTATTTTTCATCCGTAAACAGAAGCTTACCTTGGTCACATGCAGCATGCCCGGTGGCTGCCGTTTCTAATTTATTTCTATCTCCAGCATGTGTGAACAAGATACTTGATATTATTCGGAGTGTTGCTGTAAAGTCGTCTTCAGGTCGGACAATGTTCCTTGTTTTCTTTTCAAATACGTTGCCAATGACGTAGCTGTACCGTTGAAGGACTTAATTGATGAATGCATGACGAACGGTATATTTCCGGAAACTCTAAAGGTATCAAAAACAATAGCGATTTATAAGGATGGTGATCAGTCTAACGTGGAGAATTACAGACCTGTGACGATCACTACCGTATTTGCAAAGATTTTTGAAACAATACTAAATAATCGACTACTGGGATATCTGCAGAGTAATAATCTAATATCCCCTACACAGTTCGGCTTTATGCCGGTAAAATGTACAACAGACGCTTTGTATTCGGTTTTGAATTACATTTATAAGGCAACCCATGATAGAAGTTTTGTCGCAGGGATTTTCTTTGATTTAAGTAGAGCATTCGATATTGTTCATCATCAAGCCCTGCTCGACAAGCTGGAGGCGTACGGCATAAAAGGTGTTGCGAAAAATAATATTTCAATCTTTTCTGACTGACGGCAGGTATTATATCTGCGTGAATGGTGGGCAGCACGGTATCCTCAAATCCTTTTTCTCGTCGTGTACGTACTTGGAATCTGGTGTTCCGCAGGGCTCCGTTCTTGCTCCGACTCTATTACTGCTTTACGTTAATGGCTAAAATCTTAAAATTGGTCCTCACGTACTTTCTCAATATGCTGATGACACTAGTGTCATTGTTCGTGGTTTAACTGTGGAGGAGGTATCACGTGGATTGTCGGATGTGGTGATGAAAATGAAGCGCTGGTATGATTAAATTCTCGAAAGACCTATTTATTGCAATTGGAACCTTCAGTACATGCTCCTCACAGTTTGTACGTGCCATTCGAGGGCAGGTCGATTGAGAAATGTTCGCTTACAAGGTTTCTGGGGGTGACTGTTGACTCGCGTTTGCGATGGGAGAAGCACTGTTGCCGGTTGGAACGAGAGCTGCATTCCGTCTTGTTCGAGGTGTGTTAGCTAAGAAAGACCCTAAACATAAATTTAATTAAAATGTTCTACTTTGCAAGCGTTGAGTCGCGATTGTGATATAGTTTACTGTTCATCAGCGCATGCAAATTCTCTATTTCTTTTACAAAAAAAAAAATATTAGATGTATGTTTGGGCTTACCCAGATAACCTGATGCAGACCTTATTTTAAGGAATTGCACGTATTACCTTTATTTTCATTAATTATTCAAGAAGTGCTGTTATCTATCTATTAAAAAAAAACGAACACACTTTTGTTCGTAATGGTGATGTGTCCAATGACCACTCGCAATTCTCAAAGTTTGAGTCTACCGCAACACCGAACTAGTTTGTTTAAGAAAATATATTTTCCTGCACAAAAATAATAAATGATCTTATATCTATAATGTGCACACATCAATATATTACCAATTATTACTAAATGAATTCCTTGATGGACTAAATTTTTCAATTATACGAAATATAGAATATCAAAATGAATTACAACATGGCATCCATAAAATACAAAAATACGTCTACTCACGTTAACAGTCGACCAAGGAACTGTTTGACAAAATTCTACAACGCAGTCGTAAACAACAACGCAAACGCACAATTTATCGACAAAATCTAGTAGAAAACGCATTGAACAGAACTAGCAAACGCTAGACATCTTAAATGAATGAAATTAATTTAAAAAAGCTTAACACTTAATTAAATTAAATCAAATAATAAACTCTTTACCTAAAATTATACAAAAATAAACATTATTGTGAAAAATTCTCGGTAAATTGAAACAGCTGTTTTTAGCAAATCAAAATATGCAACTCAAAATACACTCAGCAAACATGGGTTGCTAACCATAGCAGTACTAATCTGGTATATTTACCCGAACAACATCTGATAGGAGTCATCGCCATTGAAAGAACGATTTCCTTAACGCCACAGTAGAGTGCTAGGGATAGTCACTGCAACCAACTCCCCAATTCTACTAGGATTTACAAAATTCTAACGGCAAATCCCTCCTTAGTGCATGCTTTTTTGGAGATAATTCATTTTCATTTCGGTTAAAAATGACAACAGCATTATGTTGCGTTTACGATTAAGTCTAAAATGAATAAATGCTATATGAAAAGAAAAAACCTCTTGAATCAAAATACTTAGGGTTTTTTGCCAATCTGTATAGTTTTCAAGTTCAAAATAAAGAGGACTTAAATCAACTATCAATATCTTTCACTTAAAAGAATAAACTGTTTCAACGAAAAATATATTATTTCCGAAGAAATGCGTGAATTTAAAATTATATTCATTTTCAAGGAAACACCAAATCATGTTGGCCATATAGAAAACGCAAAAACTTTTGGTTTAATGCAATTCCTTTTAAGTGAAAAGGATATTTCCCTCAGTGCAGGATCGCTTTCCTTCAATGTGTGCAAGACCTTCTGAACTGATTTGATTCTTACTGATATTCAATTCAGACGATAACTCTCTAAGGCTCATGCATGGAATTGCTCAATTTGCTGCCAATATCTTCAGGATAATATTGTTGCCGATGAGATTGATCATTCTGGTGTAGCTATTTTAATAACACTGCCAGTTCCATTGAAAAGAGCATTTATAGCGGCTTCTCTGCTATTACGAGCAAAATCATCAAACAACAGGATTATTTCGATTTTATCATATAAAGTCACTCGCATTTTGATTTTTTGATTACTAGTATTTATTATCTATGATCACTAGCAGTTTTCACGGAAAACTTGACGTTTTATCACAATAACATTAAATTTGACACTAGAGCTAAACATTTCGCTTCAATAGTACTCTAATATCAAATTAGAAACTAAACTAAAAAATATTTAAAATAAAAAAACCAAAAACGTGAATTTAATTATAAAATTCGGCAAACAGGGTTAGAATAACATTCTTAGAAACCTATTCCTGTAACTTTTTTTTTATATCTCGTACGCAAAGCAAAATATGGAGAATTGACCCTATTTGTGAAGTCGTAGTAGGCTGACCGGTGCGAAGTTAGCAATAGATTTTTTTTCGGCCAAATTAATTCCAAATGCAATACAATAACGTTCTATGAATAAAACCACTTCACACAGCACTCAGTGGCGGTCTCTGTATAGGAGCACATGAGCACGTGAACACCCTAAACAAATCCTCGATTACAAACTAATAAAATCTATTACTCGATCTTAATATATTCGTGAAATATAACGCAGGGAAACGAGTAAACGACGCGACGTTGCTTTTTATACCCATCGCGGGCAAGCGACGGACGACGCACAGTGGTCCAAAATTCCGAAAAGCTGGCCAAAAGTCGAAAAAACAAGTTCTTATGTAGAAACTTTTAACCATCGGAATAGCTGTAGAAGTACATATAGTATGTATTGCCAACATTAGAGCAAGCCATGCATTCACACCTATTTATAAAATTTACTTTCTTTGTAACGATCGAGCTAATCACTGCTGAAATCGTGAAGCACAAGAGTAAGTACGTTTTTCCAAACACGCTGAAAAGTTTATCGGTTAACATTTTTCAATTCTATAAAATGGATTCTTTTCTTGAAGATGAATACAACAATAATCTGCTGATCAAAATTAATGTTCACAACGTGCTAATAAATCAGTTGTTAATCTTATTGACATAATTTAGAAAACTGATTTTAGAAAAGTCGTTAGAAAAAGGCAAAAAGTAAAAAGTCTTGATGGATCTTGTCTCGAAACAAATTGTAGGCTGTTGATTGAATATTTCTCTAAAACATATTAAGTAGTTGGCTGCCCATAGGTGCTGCTAAGGCTTTTATGCTAGATTTTGTGTAATGATGCCAGAAATCAAGTAAAAATATGTTGTTTGAAGGGAAAATGTAAAAATATCTACCGGTACAACAAATGAATCACAATGAACATGAACATCAAAAACAGTATACAGGAGGATATTTTATAGTCATATTTTGTTGCGGTCCTTGCGCTATATGACATACGTATGTGATAAATTCATGAGACAGTTTTGGAAAAAAGGGGCACATAAGATATGTGTACTTAGGAATATAGAAATAATTGGTAATATTTGTGGTAGATTATTTTCTATTTCTGACAGTTATTTCTGGATTATTTTAACGTAACTTTGACATTTCAAGTATCAATGTATACAGCAGAAATGCGATGTGTTCCAACAATCGACGATGTTCCGCAAATTGTGATAGTGTAACACACTCCTTTGCTGAATGCGCCTATTGTCAATTGCTGTGTCTGTTACCATCAACCATGAAAAAACGATAAATAAAAAAATGCCAGAACGCTATAAAATTTTCGCTAAATGAGAAAAATTGACTTTTGACAGACTTAATAATTTTTTTTTACTGTTTATATGTTACTCGTTATTTCACTAAGTGCTCAGTTGAAATACTTATTCGTAATAAGCGCCTTACTCATATATCGAGTTTCATGAATATAAATGCAGTTTTGTGTTAAGTAGTCCGCCATTTTGGATCCGCCATTTTTTTCTCTAGAAATAGCCTTTGTATTGGTAACAAGCGACTTGGAAAACCCTCATATACCGAGTTTCGTGAATATAAATGTAGTTTTACATTAAGTAAGTTCGACATTTTGGATCCGCCATTTTGTTTTTCCAAAAATTGCCTTCACATTGGTAATCAGCGACTTGAAAAACCCTCATATACCGAGTTTCATGAATATAAATGCGATTTTGTATTAAGTAGTCCGCCATTTTGGATCCGCCAATTTGGTTTTTCCCAAAAATGGCCTTCATATTGGTAATAAGCGACTTGAAAACCCCTCATATACCGAGTTTCGCTAGAATCAAATAATAGCTTCATATTTTGGCCAGCTTTTCGGGATTTGGGACCACTGTCCGACGGAGCACGTGCGCCGAATAGACGGGGCTACGTTGATTTTGTCGATGCCTAGCCGCATAAAGCACGTAGCGGTGGTGGGGAGGGCTACGGCAGATTCCATATGAACTGTGCACAAATTGAGTGTGCTCCTGTGCTCGGTTTCGTTGCGTTCTCGGGTCACGTTAAGAAATCGATTGATATCAACTTTCAGATATCGTGTTTTGCGGATAAACTATATTATATATATATTTTGTTTATGAAGGACTAAACTAATACTGTTTGTTGGTTACAGTTTTATAATGAAACCAAGGGTGCGTAATTATTTTAATTTATTAAGTAACATACGTTTATTAAACCCGCGCACATAAAATCTCAAACTTAAATCTTTAACTGTTCCCAAAAAACGTACAAATAATAATAAATTGATTTTTTTAGAAAAACAAAAATAAATTGGTAACAGCGCAGCCGCAGTTGAAAACTACGCCGCGTCGTTAAATCCCTCTGCAAAAAGCCGACAAAGCAAAGCCGCCACTAATGCGCTTTGGTGCAGCCGACAAACAAAAAACATACATAGTACGTAAAAAGGATAATGAAATGCACACAAAACAAACAAAGTAGTATTGTAAGTAAACACTAAACATTATATAAATAATAACTATGGATGTGAACAGTTTTACTGTGCAATATTTGAAAGACAATTTTAATTCGTTTAGTTACGAACAAGAAATTCAAGCTAAAAGTGTAGGCAGACCTAAACCAGAACTTAATTTGACGCAAACTAGAAAGGGCAAATTTAGAGATTTTACATTTAAGAAGGACATGTACGAAAAAAATTGGATTTTAGTTAAACATTTGCATGTTCTTGATTTTGTGAACACCCTACACTTCCGACCACGAGCCGCCACTGACAGCATTGCAAAGAGTGGAACACACAGTATATCTCAGCTAAATACTTGCGCCACCGTATACTTTATTTATTTTGACATCGTTCGTCAGCTTTAATTTCAAATTTTTTTGCCAGACGTGTTAAGAGGTGTCCAAAGATCATTCTAAAAAAATATAAAAATGACAATATTTTTGTAACAAATTCTATAAACAATTAAAGTTGTGTTAAGAGGTATCCAAAGATCATTCTAAAAAAATATAAAAATGACAATATTTTTGTAACAAATTCTATAAGCAATTAAAGTTGTGTTAAGAGGTGTCCAAAGATCATTCTAAAAAAATATAAAAATGACAATATTTTTGTAACAAATTCTATAAACAATTAAAGTTGATCGACTCGTCCAAATGCACGCGCTGCCGCGTACTTTATTTATTTTGACATCGTTCGTCATCTTTAATTTCAAATTTTATTTACCAGACGCGGTAAGGGTGTCCAGAGATCATTTTAGAAAAATATAAAAATGACAATATTTTTGTAACAAATTCTATAAACAATTAAATTTGATCGATTCGTCCAAATGCACGCTCTGCCGCATACTTTATTTATTTTTAAATTATAAGATAGTGTTTTTTTTTCCTTCTTTGCCGTGTTTTAATTTCTATATATTCTTTTCTTTTTATTTAAAAAAAGAGAGAAATTTCTTGGGTAGCCGTATTTATTTAACAATCTTCCTCCCTTAGATACAAAACGTTCGATGCTTAGCATCTTTTTCAATTTGCCTCTATTTTGGTAAATCCAATTGCATGTTCGTATAGAAACATAAAGTCAACAATTTTAATTTTAAATTTAACATTTTATATTATCGGTTTTGACTTTATTTAAACAAACACCTTAAACGATATACACAACACATAAACGATAGAATTAAAAATCTCAAAACCGATAATATAAAATATAAAATTTAAGATTAAAACTGTTGACTTTATGTTTCTATACGAACATACATTTGGATTTACCAAAATAGAGGCAAATTGAAAAAGATGCCTAAAGCATCGAAACGTTTTTGTATTTAAAGGAGGATAGATTGTTAAATAAATGCCGTTACCCAAGAAATTTCTCTCTTTTTTTAAATAAAAAGAAAAGAATATATAGAAATTATTTATTTTTATTATATAATATTATATAATAATTACTGTTATTTTTACCTTTGGGCAGAACATTCTGGAAAATACTTTTGACGTTCTCTCATACTGTTATAAAAATACTGTTACTTTCATATATTTTTTTAATGATCTTTGGACACCCCTTGACACGTCTAGCAAATAAAATTTGAAATTAAAGCTGACGGACGATGCCAAAATAAATAAAGTATACGGTGGCGCATGCACTTGGTTGGGATAACTCCAAATGTTAAAAACATCGTCATTTTGTGAAAATATTGTGTGTTTCACTCTTTGCAATGCTGCGTGAAGTGATTTTATTCATAGAACGCAATTGTATTTCATTTGGAATTAATTTGACCGAAAAAAAAACTATTGCTAACTTCACACCGGTAGTAGGCTGAGATTCAAGTTCAGATTTTTAGTTCAGTATCTTGAAAAACGTGACTCATTAATCTCTATGACTATGCAAATAATCAAATCTGTACTTCTTCAAGTAAAGTAAAAAATATAAGGGTCCCAATAAGAACATAAACCGTTTAGTTATATACACTGATTGTTGCGTATCACATATTAATATAAAACTTTGTTATAAAGATAAAGAAAAGTTCTAACACTCGACTAGCGTAGTAAACATGTGACTGCAAGTGCACCGTGCACGTTGCAGATGCGCAACAGGGGTGGAAGAGTTTATTTGAAATGGGGGACGGATGACACATTTATCAGTTGTGCAGTTTTAATACAATAATTGTGTTACCTATTGTTAAATACATTTTGCATTCATTCATGCAAAAGCATATCTTATGTTAAAACAAAGAAACTTAACACCATTTTATTTTAACTATACTTTACGCATCTTTCTCACTATACTTATGCGTTGGATTGCAGTTAATAGTTTTTCATATTTCAACGTTGTTTTATAACCTAAAATAAACGATGCAACTACAACGTGTTATTTTAGTTAAATTTAAACTATCCGTTACATTTCTTAGTTAATATAACGTTTCTTCAATGTATAGTTAAAAATTGGTTATATAATAAACATGTTAATTATAACCATTACCGTTGTTTCAACCAATACAACGTTAAATTCACGTAAATGTAACCAACTTGTTCTCACTGGGGTGTGTTCATACTATACACTAAACATTAAAATAATCAAATAATGATGGGATGTATTCCCTGTTTACTAGAATCAAGTGTTTTAGTATTATGTAGCAAATAATATTTGTCCTTTAAGTGCTGTCGTCAACACGTTTCCGCAGATAAGTAATTAATTATAACTATTTCCTTTGGTTCTATTTAAGTAATTATTTATATAGAAGTGCGTTTTCCCAGGAAAGCTACTTAAAAATGTAACGGGGAATATCAGATAAAACGATAGTCAAATATTATTTAAACGGCTTATTGTTAAATTCTAGTTTTGTATAAAGGAGAAAGGTACTCCACTAAAGTGTAAAGAAAATATTATCAAGCCCGCCAATTGAATTTTGCATCACGTACTTAGATTGCATTCAGACGCACTTCTCTGGCGATTGTCATCTCAATCTCCAGGAATGATTATGTCGGAAAAATGTAAACAATACACTTCGTTATCGCTACACTACGCGTTTATTAATCACGACACTCGTAGATAAGAAAATTGTTTTACATGTTGTAATGATTGGCGCATTCAAAAGCCAACTGGTCGTAACATTATAAACTTCGAGAGCTATCTGTTGATCTAATTTAATGTATATATAGCGCGTGCAATATATGTTCGCAACTTTTAATTGCAAATTAAAAGGAAAGTTTGTATTGTTTTGTGCACAAACGGGTATCAATTTGAACAGCGATAAGGATTAGTTTATTCATATCTTATTTTAGAATGATTCCCAAGTTATGCAGTAATGACAAGTTTACAGATAAGATTGGAATTTACGAGAATGTGTAGTTAAATATTTGTTTTATGAAAATAATTCCCCTTTACAAAAAAACACCAGAGCAACACACGATTAAGCGGTGGTATTTGTTCTGAGAAAGGGGAAAAGGTGTCAACCTAAAATTAGCTTGTATATACAGAACAATAAATTGGATTAATTACGATGTTATAGTACAAGCGCGGTTTTCTGTGTTTACAATCTTTGGGGTACTATTTACAGGGGTGCTATAGAACCGGCAATGTTGTATGTCGGGGCGATATGGGCACACGCGTGTAAAATTACAACAACAAAAATAATCGGGGTGCAAAGATTGTTAACTGTTAGGGCCGCTTAAGCGTATTCATCTATTTCGGCAGACGCGGCGTGCGTTATTTCGGGTATTTTACGTCTGAGGGAAGTAAAATTTCGTGGGGGGACGCGAATAAAAGCTTTTATTATTTATAATTAAAATACATAATCAAAAGTTCAAATTAGGGGATCATTGCAATACTTTTCAGGCAGAATTAGTTGCAATAAATCAGGCAGTATTTTATAGTAGGTGCGAATGGGAATTTATGCGGGACGAGAGAATTATAACAGATAGCTTATCTGTATTAGAAGCGTTAGGGAATCTAAAAGATCCGACTCATTTGTTATTAGCTGCTTGAGATATGTTGCGTGAGGGGATATAAAACTTTTTTGGACTAGGACTCACGTAGGTACAATCAGTAATGAGAGGGCGGATCAATTACTGAAAAAAGTCGGTGTCTAGAGGAGATAGAGCGATTATTAGATTTGAGGTAAGTTGGGCTAGCGTAGCCAAAAAGCGTTTAGGGATAAAATTGATAATTATTGGCAGAGTAGGTGGGATATTACTTTAAATGGGAAGTGAACTAGGAAATTTATCGATAGCGTTACACGTTTTAGGAAAATGAGGGTTAATTTATCGTATCAGGCGTAGAATTTTTTTTTTTAAATCATAATGTAGAATTGGGAGGGTTAATGCTTCGCATTGTAAATGTAGTGGGATAGATACAGCGGGGCATCTCTTATTTGAATGTCCACTTACTGATGTGTGGCGGTCGCGTGCAGAAATTAATGAGTTATGAGTCGGTAAATGGTGGATTTTTTTAGTAAAGTGTCAAAAGATCTAGATAGGTTACGGCATAGTATTTAGCTAGTTAGTAGGGTAGTATGTATTTGCGAATGAATATTTTATGCTCTTTAGTGCTCGGAATAGTGTTAAACATTAGTTTTAGCATGGTTAAAATATATAAATAAATATTTCAAATATAGATTTTTAATTTAATTACTGTTGATTAGAATAATTAGGATTAAGTTATTGTTAAGTATTAGAATAGGTACTGTTGTTGTTGTGTTTGTTTTTGAGTCATTACTTTCCCGTTTCAACTTCCAATGTGTGATAAAGGGAGCAGTTACGTGAAGACAGCAAAGCTGTCGTAATTTAAGGGAAGGAGGCTGCTTCTTCAGCACTCAGAAAGATAATAATAATTTGCCTGCTATCAGTAACAAGGTCTGGGACTTCTTTCCCCCCCCCCCTCCCCCAGAGTTGTACCATGGGCGCATTTAATAAAAATTGATAGTTGACCGATCTACAGTAGACTTGTGATTATGTGAACTAATCACATTTCACATATTTCAGCATTTCACATGAAGTAGTATTCAGTGGGAAGGCAGTCATAGGGAAATTATTTAGTTAAGAGTAGGAACATTTCAATTGTTATGGAATCCATAGAGTACTTAGCATAGTTAGCCTCGTGTAGTAGCTTTTTTAGGTGGAGTATGGGGTTGGAATGATCTGTAATTATTTAGCTTTTCATAAAAAAGTGTATTTCTAATCCCCACATTGACTGATCGCCGATATATTGATCCCTGTACCGACTATCCTGGTGTTCTTGTTGAATTCACTTGTAAAAAACTACGTGGAAATAAACAAGGATATTCATAATCTGTAAATTTTGCATACTTATTCCGGCCAGAGCTGAAATTTGTGGGCAAAAAGAATTATGCCAATTCAGACTAAAGGAATACCGACAGATTGATTTGTTTGTGGCAGTTCAGCTATTTTACATTTTGATAGGTTTTTCCATACACGCCTTATATCTTGGCATAATTTCTGTGGAAACACCACAGCCATTTGACTTTTTGTATTTATTCACCCATTAAATTATATCAACCATTCCAATATCCTGGTATCCTGTACCCCTTCCCTCCTGTACCACTGCACATGTCTCTAACTGATTGATCGAAGTAATCCTCTAGATTTAGTTTTAAAATGTGATAAGCGGATCCTGTTATCATATTATACAATCTGCAGTTGATATCTCCAGTATTGATCCCAATTTTCGGTAAGTGCCTTTTCAGTGCACAGTGGTTTGTAAGGAGACTTATAACGATGCGAAGATGATTCCTACTAACAACAAGCTGCAGTAGTTCAGCTCCCTTCAGTTTCCTTCCTTCATGATCCCGTCATAAAGGTCTTCTCATGAACTTGCTTGATTATTTTATCCCAGTATTCATTGTCCTTTCCGTTTACCCAACCTCTTACCTGCTCTCGCGCTGTCTTTTTGGACACTCATAGAACAAGTTCTAGGCCTATATATGAATCCGAGGATCCCCTTCTTTGCTAACTCATCGGCTTTCTCGTTTCCTTCGATTGCGGAATGTCCAAGCACCCACAACAAAGTGACATACAGCCGTCCGTTAGACTATGCACTTCTCGAATACATTCGCCAACCAGTTTCGATTGTATTTTGTGGTTCACTAATGTTCTCAGTATCACCTAGCTGTCCATTGCAATAGAGATCCGCTTTGTTTTTATAAGTCGTTTGTATTTTTTTTTTATTAGTTTCCTAGAGGAACAGTGATCGTTGTGTAAGAATTCGAAATTCCATCCTGTATAATACAAAGTATTTAAATTCATTTTATTAATACGTTGATGATAGGTGCCGTGGCATTTGCTGAAGCAGCGTCTACTTCAGAGGAAATAGTCTATTTTCGTTTAAAGACTCGCGTAGTTGAGATAATACGGCATTACTTTAATGTTGATCGTTGTGTAAGAATTCGAAATTCCATCCTGTATAATACAAAGTATTTAAATTCATTTTATTAATACATTGATGATAGGTGCCGTGGCATTTGCTGAAGCAGCGTCTACTTCAGAGGAAATAGTCTATTTTCGTTTAAAGACTCGCGTAGTTGAGATAATACGGCATTACTTTAATTTTTATCTGCTTCTTTGTTTATTGTATGTTAGAAATGCTGACCAGCGGATCCCACGTTACTCTCTAGAAGGGCGTTTGAAGTTCAGAAAAATAACGCCTTCGATCATTCTTGCGCCGTCCTGTAAAGAGAAGCCGAACTAGAAATCGGTACGGAATGACGTCACAACTAAAGTTTATAAAAATTCTTTACATTGCTGTTTTAATTCAATTAATTCGTGGACCTCGATTTAGCTACAGTAAAGCACGCGATACCCCTTTCGTTGTCGGGCGTTTCCATAACTTAAAACTAAAACTTCCCTTCTTACATTTTGCAATCAAAATAAGCTTAAAATTAGAGGTACAGGAAGCAAAAGCTTTCCTCGAGAGGTGTTTTTTTCTTGTGCTTAAACCGTTCGAAAAACCCCTCTTTTCTTTAAAATTATTGTGAGTGTTGTGTAAAGTTTTTGTGCCTTATAATTTGGATTACGGGAAAAATTAATTACCCATATTGGTTGGTAAGATGTTCAAAATTTCTGCTTGAAACTAATCATTGCAAATACGTAAAAACCGTAACTCGTTCGCTCTCTTTCTCTCCCTTAATAAATAGATTTTGTAAGAAAAATTAATAGAATTTAAGCTAAACAACATTATAAAAAAAACTTAAAAATCATCCAAATAGTTGTTTCGTTATGTCTTTTACTTGTTATTTTATTAAATTTGTAGTTTGTTAGTTTAAATCCTATTGTCACAAAATTTATTCAATATATTAACATAAAAGTAGATTAACTCTATTATGTCAACATACCTGACTAAAAAAAAGAAGTTTAATTTGTACCCATAGCAAAGTTTTGGAGAGGAAGTTATTTCGCTAGGAGAAAGCTGACGAGGTGGGTAAGTCGACAATCTTTAGGCTAACTAACGGCCCTGCTTCGACTGACCGAGGAAAACACTGTTGGAGAGCATCTTTGCCTAGACTTCTAAAACCAATTGCTACCGAACAAAAAGATTGCTTTCCAGCAGTGGCTAGTCGCTCCAAAGAGCAGGTGGGGTTATCTGTGAGACGGTACCCGTTCCGTTACAGTTGTGTTTTCACCTTACTGTAGATTCCAGCTCGAGTAATGTTCTTGATTTCTGATGCGTCTGTATGCCAGATCAATTAACCCGAACTTGACTCTATAGCTTGATTGATTCCAGTTTATTCAACCCATGATTACCACCCTAATTTTTTTCTGTTACATATGTCAAAATTAATCCGTTTTACCTCATTCCCAAAAAGATTACCATCTATAAAATGGGCCATATTATTATGCCTGAAGGCGGCCCAGACGTACTTTACATATGCATTTGTTTTAGATATTTATACCTTAAATACCATACTAAGTTTGATACAACAGTGAAACTAAAACCGATATAATTATATACAGGTGTCCACTATAATCCCGAACATTTGTTTGACTTTAGTCCAAGATAACTGGATTTTTTTTTAATAGCAGCCTATATTTTTGCTTATGTTAAATTAATCCTTACACAAAACCGTTTTAATTTATACTAAATATTTAGGATACATCATGTAGGATTTTGTAGATAATTAATGATTTAAAATAAATCCAACGAATTTTCCATTGATTTTGATATCGGTTTAGTATATAAAGGTTATATAATTAAATAAAACCTGGAATTAGTAAGAAATCAAACGAAAACGTATTACATAAAACAAATTATTTTTAATAGTTTTCACTGACTTAATTATTATTAATTAAATATAATGGTTGTTTGGTAGGTTATGATAATAAACAATGACCATAGCCTACCAAAGATTGGTGTTATAGTTTCTGCTGATCATCGACGAATGACTTTAAGTTTCTTTCTATTTCCAAAAAAACGTATTATTAGTTTTGTATTTTATGATCTGATATGTGCTTACTAATTTGGGGCTTCATTTTGTTGTATCCCAAATATATATAAGCTGGCTTGAAAATTAATGGAAAATTAATTGGATTTATTTAAAAATAATTATCTACAATATCCTGCATGAGTCGTCACAAAAGATTAGTATGAATTGAAAGAGCTTTGCGTAAGGATTAATTTAGTATAATCAAAGACATAGGCTGCTATTAAAAAAAAAATAAGTTACCTTGGACTAAAGTTAAGCAAATGACTGTTGTATCAAGTCAAATATGTATGTATGATGCTTAAAATATTAATATCTAAAACAAATACATATACAAACTACGCCGCCTTAAACCGAAAGCTTGCAGCAGGGTGTTCTTTTACAAAAATGTAAATAATAACGTGTTATTATAATTTGAAAAGGAGTACCGACTGGACTTCGTTAAGGAATAAAATCAGATGTATGAGTAATGCGGTCTATTTAAAAAAAACCATTTTATATCACCTCAATATTTCGTCATTTATTTAATGACTTCGTCAGGAGGAAATTTACAATATTATAAAAGGATATAAAGCAATAGTAATGAAAGATATAAAAATAATACTTACAAATTCAAATATAATAATAAAATTACAAGTTTTTGGAATTTGGATTTTTTTTTTTTATAAAAGTCAGAAAAACATTTTTTTCAATAAGGTAATGTTAATAGATATTATGTAAAATGTTACAATAAATATGGTTAAGTTGATTTGTGCCTGTTTTAAAATTAATTGAATTTTGATTACTGTTAATATGAACCATTTCTAGAAATAACCGCTTTTTGTAATTATTTTCAACATCAAGAATTTTAGTATTATCATAATTAAAATTATGGTCTAAATTTTGAAAATGTAAAGACAAAGCACATGAACGCTTACCTATACGACTATCACCTTTATGTTGGGTTATTCTATTTTTTAACATTTGAGAAGTTTGACAATCACGACAAGGAATATTATATACCACATCACTTTGGTCCAAAATTGGTATCTTATCTTTAGCTTTCGTAAAGATTATTTTTATGGTTGTTACATTGTACTTCGCAATTTTGATATTTTTAAAATTTTTAAAATGTTTAATTATATTATTAGTTAAACCTTCTACGAAAGGTAATTTGTAATATTTAAAAGTGTTAGTTGTATTAGTATTTATATGTCCATGCAAGGAATTTGGAGAAAATATTAATTTGGAAAGAATATTTTTAGGGTAGCCGTTATTGGAAAAAAAATTGAAATAACTTTTTTAAATTATCGTTAAGAAATCTTGTGTCGCTAATTTGTGTAATTCTGTTTTTCATAGCGATTACAGTATTATATTTTTGATTTATAGGATGATTCGAATAAAAGTTAATGAATCTACCAGAAGATGTCGGTTTTTGATACCAATCTAATATGATAATGTTATTTTCTAATCTTATAACTTTGGTATCACGAAAGGTACATAACATTTTCCAATTCAGCAGTGAATTGTAAATGATTATTATAGGAATTAAATATATTTAAAGCAATATCTACTTATCTTTATTAGGTATGGATCAAATAATGTCATCAACATATTTAAAAATAAATGGAATTTTGAAAGGTAATTTAGGTATAACGTTATCTAATAAACAATCCATAACAATCATTGCCAAAATTGGACTAATTGGAGAACCCATTGGTGTACCAAAAATTTGTAGATAATATTTATTCTTAAAAGAAAAATAACAATTATTACAAACAAAACGTTATATAAAATTATCTTTAGATATTGTAGTGTGTGGTTCAATTAAAGATCATTTTTGTATCATGTATGAATATCAATTACTAATTCTATTGGAATATTTGTAAATAATGACACAATATCAAAAGATATCAATATAAAATTTTGAGGTATAATCATTCCTTTAATAGTACTGACAAAAGTGAAAGTATCTTTGTACCCTGCGTGATTAAGTTGTAATTAAAATTGAATCATAATTAAAGTTGAATTTCCCTTGCAGCGACTGCTTAACTAACAATTAAATCCTTAATTCGCGATTTTCTTTAATCAGTACCCAAGGTATGAATTAACTCATAATTAAAGTTGGCGCAAGTTTCTTTGTTTACAATCGTGTTTATAGGCGATTATAGGTTATGTTATGCGGTATGGTTCTAATACAAATATCTGTGACTGTAAATTTGAAATAGCTGGCTAATTAAAGTGTTCACTTTGAAGATTAGGACAAGGAATAGCAGCGTGTAAGAAGTGTATATTTAGCAGGGTTTTAGAAAGTCCAAGGTATATCAAAAATTAATTCCCGAAATAACAAACTAACAATAAATGTATTTAAGGATTACTCGTGGTTTCAGGTGGGAATGACCCGGATGTATTTCGTAATAGGGAAGGATATCTTTTTATAAATTCACAATTTTTATGTGATGCTAATTTAAAAATAATGGATATCGTAGTACGATGGCCAGGGAATACACACTTTAACGATCCATTCTTTTCCATAAGCGACAGTGGATATGCTTCAAAAGTATATTTATTGACCCCACTGTTAAATTCTGAAACAGTTGTGAAAAATCGTTATAATGAAAGCCATATTACAACACGGATTGTCATTGAAAGCATGTTTCTAAGAAGAATGTTTTCCATTACTGGCATATGGTTGTTGCTTAAAGCTGGATACCTTTTTGGCAGTAGTAGTTGGTACTAAGGATTGTATACCGGTAAACCGGTTAACCGGTAAATTGACCAAAAAACGTTCGGTAAATTTACCGGTAAATTACAAAAATTTACCGGTAATTCGGTAAATGAAAAATCCATGTCTGAAATTTTTATCTACGAAATATTGTGTTTATAGATATGTATTTAAAGGTCTAAAGGGACATTGAAAATAAAAAATAAAAGCAGGTAAGTCTAACAATATACCCACTTATTAATTTTATGGGAGATGTTTTTTGTTTAATTTTAATTTAAACTTTCTTGAGATTGAGAACCGCTGTAATAGAGAATATAGAAAAGAAACTGACAAAAATTTTTGATTAGAAACGTATAACCTCCATTCCACCGAGTTAGTCAAAAAGAGAAGGAATCAAAAAATTCTCAACAAAAAAAGCAAAAAATTGAAAAAAAGGTCGTGTAGAAATTAAAAGAAAATAAGAATGGAAACAAGATGGATAACGAAAAGCAACGCAAAGAAAAGCGAGATTAATGTTCATTTGTTGCTAGGACGGTTGCTAGGACGGTAGGAACCAAAACACCCCACTTTTTCTACTTGTCTTTGTCAACAAGTGCAATTTCAATTCTCTCATTTTATGGGTTTTTTTTGTGTGGATTTTATTTATCTCTCGAAAAAAGTTGAGTTAAAGTTTTAAATCGTTTTTCTTAAAGAGTAAGTAAGTGTCTCATTTTTAAATATTTAAAAATAATAATAATAATTCAGTACAATGTAATATGTAAATATTGTATGTGATTTTTTCATATTATAGTATATAAGAACAATATTAAAATACACATATTTAAATTAATAGCAATTTTGAATACACCACATTATGAGAGAACATTAATGCAACATTGTGTAAAAATTTGAACCTTAAATATTTTGTTTTACTTCTTACAACTGTTTAAAATAATTAAATACAAAATTCTAATATTATGCCTTAAGATTATGTAAAATATGTATTATTCTAGCCTAACTTCTAACCCTATTTTCTTGGAGAATCCCCATTAATGTCACACATGAAAAAAAAAATTACCGGTAATTTACCCGTATTTTCATTTTCATTTACCGAATTACCGGTAAATGAAAAAACCGGTACATTTACAATCACTAGTTGGTACCTCAGTATTGCAAGGAAATCAATGAAGAAAAATTAAATCAAGAAATTTTAAATGGACAACTTCATGAGATTAATTATGACGCTGTTGATGATGTACCTGCTGCGATACAGGCGTTACTAATTAATGATTATTTCAACAATTTGTAATTCATTACTAGAAATTAACTTTTGAACATTTTTTTTTGTATTTGTTTTCTTTGGCTTTTGTATAAACGAAATATATTTTATTTACTCTAAATGCATTATCACTTTGATTTTTTTAAAAGAAATATTGTGTATGTAATTAACCATTTGTTCGTTAAAAAAAGGAACAAAATATATAAGGAAATGATGGCAATAATAAAATAATTCTAACAAGCAATAGCAGAGGTCAAATAAAGTATTAAAAATTAGAGCATTTGCAGAACAAACAAATAAAAGAATTCCATAATAAAAAAAAAAAACCTGCATTCACATACTAATTTCCATTTTAAAAGCTACTCAACTTGTTTTTATTTCAATATCTAATTCTGTAGCAATTTTCTTCAGCTTAAATTCCAATAACTTTTAAATGCCGCTTAAAATCGCGCATTCGCATAGCGACAATTTTCATTATGATGCAACAGTGTTCCAAATATAAATACAATTTTTGACTAAAACTTGACGCACTACCAACCCATATTTCTGTCGCAAACTTTTTAATTAACTAATCATTAATTAAATTTGTGCGGTGCACTCCTATTCATATTTAATTCGTAATTAAATTTAATTTTTGATTAGTTAATTAAAATGTTAATCACAGACGGTGCAAACGGCCGTTAATGTTATAAGAAGTATTTATTATAACATTATAAGTGTTACTATAGATAGACATATAGTAGCTTATGTAACGTGATGTTATTTTTCTTCGTAGAATTCAGAGATGGAATAATATATTATCCATTTAAAATAACGAAGTAAGTATGTGTTTCCTACTTTTGGAACACCATGATATAGACAAACATATTTTTAGGTCATGCAGCACGGAATTCTGTAAAACTTTTGTATAAGAGACGTTTTCTTAAAATCTAAAACAGAGCTGTAATCAAAGACCCAGTCTTGGATGGAACACTCTGTACATAGCAAGCTTTAAATTAAATGAGAATTCCAAAGAATCTAGATTCGCAGTCTCTTAGAGTATTTGTATATACACGCGAATTAAAGCGCTCGATTCGCTCGAACACCGCAAGGAGTCCACTTCATAGATAACTATTTTTCCAGCTCTGTCGCATAATAATAATAATGATAGGATTGCTGCTTAGCGCATATATTAACGTCAAAATCATCGTTATGCAATCAATGCAAATACTTCGCAGAACAATATAAGATTGTACCACTTTCTCATATATACCCAGAAATTCCCATGCGTAAAATCCATTCAGACGCGATTTCCGACAATTCACGCTTTCCCTATCAGATTTTCTTCACCTTTACGCATTACCGATGGCGCCCGCATACTTCATTTAATCAATTGACACATGCGAAATGATAAATCTCGGCCGAAACAATACCGCCCAGAGATATAATTAGCTTACGATAAGCAATAGAAACGCTTCGAATAAATACGTCCGCTTCTAAAGTCTGATCGTCAATGCGACGCTGCTCCTATAGTCAAACGGTTCACCACGATTTCAGTGTGATTCCAAAACGAACACGTGAACAACGTAAAATGCGTCCGCTTTGATCGAAACAGACAGAAATAAAAAAAAAAATAGAAGAAAGACGGAAGAGTAGTGATGATAAGAGTGCCGACCTTCGATTGTTAATCGTATGGAGCGTTAGAGTTAACCGGCGATAAGTATTTGTTTTAGTTTCGCGCTTGTCACCGAGTCTGCTTAACGTCTGCTCCGATTCGATTTTTTTTCGATATTTTCCTGGTTCTTGGTCGGTTTCCTGCGACCGGAACACGGGTGGTGATCGTCTGTTTAGTGTGGTGTGGAATTAAATAGACGAAAGAGGAGATTTCAGTGTTCCGGATTGTTTGTCTTTGCTTTTCCGGTGGATTGACGGATTTTATCGCAGTGTACAGGTGAGTTATCGTACTAATTTAGAGGCAATGGAAAAGTTAGCCGAAACACGACATTCATTGTCGACTGAATCGTTAATAGCGATCGTTAAAACTTCACCGTGCGATATTGGGCGCGTGTTTCGCATGTAATAGAGAATTTTTTTTACGCTAATTCGTCTTGGAATTTATAAATAATTCATTGAGATTTGTGATTATTAAATTCACGAGGTGTAAAGTATTTTTATGAATTTGAAGGTTTAATCTGAAGGAATACTAGTGTCGGCAATGTTTTCCACAAAATTAGAGTCAAATCTTTCAGTAAAATCATTAAACCATATTAATATTTTACTGTTGAGGTCGCAGTTGTGAAATTAAGTGAAGAATGTTTGTTCAAAGAGGTTCTACAGTGAATTATTGAATGGCATTTCGATCTTTTAATTTTTGCAAAAAAATACATCTATATGCGTTTCAAAAATATACCGGATTTTCAACTGAGCGGTTTTGGAGCTTAAAGAAAATTTTCAGCTTTAAAAATTTAGAACTTTCTTTAAAAAAAAAAAAAATAATAATAAAAATAAATAAGTTGCTTACATTTCCTGTTAACCGGAAGTCGCCATGAACCTTGCTGTTTTAAATGGGTCAGCCTGTATGGGATTATATTTCTGAATTTAGCATAAGATTCTAAGAAGATTGCGATTAGGATTTCCTGTATTTTTATCTTCATCTTCCGCGATTATGGTTTTGTGAGAAAAAAATAAAATTGACATTTATGCTGTTGTACGTGATTAATTAGTTCTCACTTGCTTTAAGTGCTAGAGGATGTTGCATTTTAAAACTATAGTGTACTAAAATGTGTGTTTCAAATGTGGTAAAAATTTTGATGCTGATGAAATAATATATCAAAGAAAGGATTATAGCAGGATAAACTACTGAAAAGTGCCCCCGATGGTATCGAATTGAAAATCCCTAAAAAAAACTGCGATTTATAAAGGTATTGACCTCTGCAAAATTTTAGCTCCTCACAACTGATAATTTTTGGGCTAATTTGTCTTGGATTTATTAATAATTCATTGAGATTTATGTTTATTAAATTCACGAGGTGTAAAGCATTTTCTTGACATTTGAAGGTTTAATCTGAAGGAATCCTTGTGCCGGTAGTTCTATCGATAACTATCTATAACTAAGATAATGTCATATAGGTACACAAAATTAAAGGAGTTACACGCTACATTTTAAAGTCGTCCACATGATAATAGCACTCTCCCAGCAAATGGTCCCTCAAAAGAGATTTAAACTTTAACAGTGAAAGTTCACGTAGCCGAGCGATGGTAATCTATTGTACAGTTTGTAACTGACATGCATCTTGTTCGAGAGCGCAAGCCGATGTATAGGTATCATCAGATTCTGTGCCTTTCTTGTATTGTAGTTATGAAAGTTGTAATTATGACTGAAGTTTTCGTAATTGATATGAACATGGACTAAATTATGATAAATCACCAAAGATGGTAAGGTTAAAATTTTGAAATGATGAAAGTAGGTCTTACAAGATTCTGTATTATTAATTTTGGCAATCACACGTATCGCCCGCTGCTGCTGCACAAACAATTTGTCGATGTTCGCCACTGTGCCTCACACCCATATTCCGTAAGTAATAGTGCTTTGAAACATGACGTAATACGTGGCAGGTTCTGATAACTTGCATCCTTTCTCTATGAAGCTAGTTCACTGGTAATTCCTCTACATATTTTATTCAACAATTCTATTAGGCAGCGTGTATTTCCTATCCTATATATAATAATAATAATAATAATATCATTTATTCCTTCCAGAAATACAAAAATAATAATATAAATACAAATAATATATAAAATTACAACTAAATCAATGAAAATAATAAGAAAAGCCAAATAGCAAGAATGCTAATAAAACTAGAACTAGAAGGAAAGGGATCACATTCGATTATGAATCGGTCTTCCATGCAATCCCACACCGACACACACACACACACATAAAAAATTGAGTCCTGTGTCTCGTTGGTGTCAGGGTGCCCTTAAATCTAATATTTAAATTGTGTACATCCGTCCTAAAAGTTATTTCGTAGACAATACTCAGCTTACCAGTTGTTATAACTTTATGAAACAAACATGCGAATGCAACAACCTACGATTACGCATATTAAACCATTTAATATCCTTCAATTTGTGACTGACATGACAATACTTGCGTATACCAAATACTAACCTTAAACATGAGTTTTGAACTTTCTGAATTTTACGACCACAGAAGGAATCAATACAAGTGCCATATAAAACGTCACAATAATTAAACAACGACAACACCAATGACTCACACAGTAATATCTTTAAGTTTTTATTCAAGTAACATCTGTGACTGTATATTAACTTTAAGGAAGCATATGCCTTCTGTGTACATTTGTTTATGTAATCATTAAACTTTAGTTTCTCATCTATAATAACACCTAAATTTTTGACAGATGAACTAAATTTAATTTCTGCACCGTCAACATATTACCTTTAGTCCACATGAAAGAACCTGCTGTTTTTTATTTTGTGGGCCAAAGAGAATTAATTCCGTCTTGGAAGCATTAATATTCAATGCATGGTCAGACGAAAGTGAAACCAAACTTTCCAAGTCGGAATTTAAGTTTTTAAAGGCATCTACCATACTGCTAACTGAAAAGGAATAGTAAAGCTGCGTGTCATCAGCATAAAAGTGATATTTACAGTATTTCAAAGCCTTATGAAGCTGAGATGTATAAATGGTATAAAACAGGGTCCAAGAACAGAACCCTGCGGAACACCAGAAGTCAGGTCAGCAACTCAGACTCACGCCACTCCAAACTAACCAATTGCTGTCTATTTATTACATAACTAACCAAAGGGCAACAGCGTCAATGTCCAAACCTATGTAGTGTAGGACCGCAGACAGCAACTCATGACTGATAGTGTCAAAGCCTTGGAGTATCAATAAACAAAAACTGTTAAATTTCCACGATCAAACTCACGAATTATGTCATCAATTATATTAAAAGGGCAGTTGCACCAACTAAAACGGCTCTAAATCCAACTCTGTGTAGTGGGCAAATATGATGTTTGTTTAAATGGGAGTAAGTTGATCGGCAATAACCCTCTCCAAGACCTTTGACAGAACGGAAGAATACTAATAGGACGCAAGTCAGAAAAAGCTAGAGATTACTATTTTTAGGGAGCGGCTTAACCACTGCACGCTTCCAACTCACAGGGAACAAATCCTGCAAAATCAAGTATAACAATGTGGGCAATGTAAGGAATCAGCTGAGGACAGCACTTATAAGGCTGGTTCTGTAAACATGTTAGAAATCATAGCCAATATCAAAATTATCGTAATTTGCTAAAAATTGAAAAAATAATAAATGAATACATTATAACGAGACTAAAAACTTAATGATACTCAACAACATGGGTTTGTAAAAATAAATCAACGATTACTAATTTATTAGAATACAGTGAATATTTGTTCTCGGCATTGGACTCATCTGGGCAGGTTGATGTGATTTATACAGACCTGGAGAAAGCTTTTGATAAACTTGATCATACTTTGCTAATTTCTAAATTGAATTCTCTTGGTTTTCTCAGGTAATTTGCTGAGGTGGATTCAATCCTACCATCAACAACAGAACTCAAGCGATTGTTGTGAATGGTGCTAAGTCAGGATTGGTTGAATCACTTCAGGAGTTCTCCAAGGTTCCATTTGGACCAACCCTATTTAATCTAATACATCAGTGATGTAAGTAAAATTATCAGTCACTCTAATTTTTTACTAATATGCGACGAATTGAATTATTTTACAAAAAAATAGTTACCGATGATTCCTTGCATTGCAGAGGGATCTAAGTAACCTTGCGGATTATTGTGCGCGCATAAACTTAGTTTGAAACATAAGAAAATTGCAAATTCATACGTTTTACTAAGAAAAAAGATTTCATCAGTTTGACTACACTATTGATAATAATAAGATACAAGAAGTCATACAAATTAATGATCTTGGCCTAATTTTTGACTCCAAATTATCCTTTCAGCTTCATATTGATAACATAGTTAGAAAATCATTCAGAAATCTCTGTTTCATAATTCGTATATCAAAACTCTTTCAAAACGTAAAATGTGTTATTAGCCTTTATACATCTCTTTATTATTGTTGAATTAAATATTAATTATATATTAAATTGTATTAAACGTATAGTACTGCAATATATATGTATATTTGTGGAAGCTCTTTTGGGTTCGTCTGTTAGCTTCCCAAACTAAAAATAAATAAATAATTGCTGCTTCCAGACCAAATGTGTTTCTTACCCTTCGTATGGTGTAAATGATAGAGGACAATCTGAGAAATAGATTCTTGACGTGTGGTATAAAATTTAGCCGAGAATCGACCATGACACCCAGAAATTTTGTTTCTTCAGATTTAACTTTATTATCGGTGGAGAATTTTACGGCGCTAGTTTTATCGGTGCTAAGCCTAATTTGTTTGCAGCGAACCACTGCTCAGCCACGACGATAGTTGACTATCGATAATTATCGATAGTTGAATATCGATAACTATCGACAATTGATTATCAATAATCTATCGATAGTGCCCACCACTCTACTGAAATAACATGTCCTCAGAATTACATCGTATTTTGTGTCGCTATCGATAATATTTACTATCGATAACTATCGATAGTTGGCTATCGATAACTATCGATAGTTGACTATTGATTATTATCGATAGTTGAATATCAATAACTATCGATAGTTGATTATCGATAACTATCGATAGTGCCAACCACTCTACTGAAATAACATGCCCTCAGAATTACATTGTATTTTGTTTCTTGCTATATATTATATATTATTTGTGTTTTTTTTTTATTGCATGCTAATGATAATTGTCTTAATACCAGCATTTCCGTTCATGGTTTTATCAATACCAGCTACTACAGATATTACAAAAGAAAGAATTAGTTCCACTCGGTGAATAGTTGATGACTGATAACCCAAACGTTTTTACTTAGCACAAACCTTTAGCTTATTTATAAAATAAAAAAATAAATAGTGCATTGACACAATGCTTGTAGTGTTTCCATTGAATTTGGGCATCCTGCGTTGTATGCTAAATATAAATATATTCGTGGTGGACTCGACGACGTTCAACCATCAATACTCGAATATCCATAATCATCGACAGTGCACTATCAATAGTTATTGATAGTCGACTATCGGTATTCAGGTATCGATAGTTATCCATACTCAACTATCGGTAACTATCGATAGTTATCGATTGCAAATTTCATCAGGCCCTGATGCCATCATTCCATTCATTAAGTCATTTAGTACTTCATCAAATTCATTTATTGAAGGTACTTCTACTTCTTTCGTTTTTATTTTCTCCTCCATAATTTCTTCATTAGTATTTTCATCGCCTATTTTCGAATCGTTGCTCATATATTCTTCCCAGTCCCATGTTAACCGTTGAATACTTCCTTCTCTTTTGCTTTCTTATACGTTGGTAGAACTTACTATTATTCTTATTATCTGCTTCTATCTTGCATTAGTTCATCTATTCATTTTTGTTTCTTGACTTTTGTATGTTATTACATTTCTGAATTTACCATAAAATTCTAAGAAGATTTCAATTAGGATTTCCTATATTTCTATCTTTAATGGTTTCTCAGACATCACAGTTTTGTGAAAATTTTGACATATATGCTGTTTCATAAAAAAAAATTAGAAAAAAATTTGTTAAGTGATTAGAAATAGCATGTAAATTGTTAATATACAATAAAAAACGTAACGGGCCTAAAACTGATCCTTGAGGAACACTGAAATTGAATCCCCTAAACCCCATACGGCTCATTTTTAAGAGTAAAATATTGTAATTCCTTCGTGGATGTCTTCCACTACCTGATACATAGCTCTGGTGATGGATCTATTCTTGGGGTACCCATTCTGTTGACTGTTCAATATACTGTTCTTTGAGATACTATTTTCTCTATTATTTTGGATATGTTTGAGATCAAAGCTATTGGGTGATAATTTTCACAGTCTGATTTGCTGCCTTATATATAGGTTTTTCTAAGGGGTATTTCCTTATATTATCCTTCTTATAACGATAGATTAATGACGTAATTAACTGGAGATACTAATTCACCTGCACAGTACTTTAATAGTTTAGTAGGTATTTGATCGTGACCTACTGCAGTAGTATCTTTCAAACTTTTAATCAATGATTCTACTACTTCAGTGTAATTTGTTGGGTAAAAACAGAATGTTTTCGAAATCTTGTCAATATTTGCAACCGTCTAGTGTATATCCGCTGTGATATCTTGACATGATTGCGTATGATGATTTCCTTTCATTGTTTGTGTTTGAATCATTTATATCAAAACCTTTTTTCACTTTTGACCTTGTATGTTCTTAATAATGCTCCAAGTTGTTCACGTGATTTTAATATTTTATTGGACTGTATGTCTTTTTCTTTGATGCATTAATTTCCCCCTTCAATTTCCTACAAAATTCTTTGTAAGTTTCTCCAGAAATCTTCCCCATCAACACTCCCTGGTGCAATTGACGTTTTAAAATCGACATTTCTTTATTTTGTCAGTGAGCCATGGTTTGTGACTGGTATCCTTAAGTGTTATGGTCGTTGTTTTGTATGATGGCTTTTTACTTTGATCTGGGTATCTTAAATATATTCCACCTTCATGGGGAATGTCAAAGAATTGCCGCCAGTTTGTGCGTGCGCAAATTTAGGTAATGATAAGGAATGTTGGTTATATTTGATAAGTACTAAAAAATGTTTATTGCTGTGCAAACATAACAGGACAAGTCCATCAAGCGTTCAAACAGAAGAAAATATATGGGCGATGTTGTATTCAGACAAAAGTATGTTTAAATAACTCATTATTATTATTTATTATTACAAATATTGAAAGTACTGGATATCGTTAGGCTTTAATATGATTATACAATTTACTCTTTAATATTTCAGAGTTAGCATGATTATTTAAATTTAATACGTTCAAGGAATTTCCAGTTAGGGCCGTGTTTACAGACGTAACGATACGAAAAAAAAAAATAACTATCATAAATATAACAATACATTATGTTACATTGCAATATCATTAATAGCTGCTAATAGCAATAATTATTAAAAATTATTAAAGCAACTTATTCGATATGCATTTAGAATACAGATTATAAATAAATAAAAGATGCCACATATTAGAAATGTGCCGATAAAATATACAAATGGCCCATTGAAGTTACTCATTAATATTTTCCGAACTTCTAATAGGATTGATTTTGAATTCGCTGTATTGTCATGGCCGACTATGATCTGTTTGAAAGAATTTTCAACTTTCTGGCAATTTTCGTCTAGCTGAAGCAGAGTTCCGAGCTCATATCTCATTTTCTCGCTACCCGCAACTCGTTAGTCCCAATGTTGCTCCTCTACATGTCCATTCTAAAGCCTCTTCTGGTTTACGGCGCTTTTGTGTGGGCGTCGTTGGCCCCCAAAAGATTGAAGTCCATCGAGGCACTTGAAAGTAGTCGAAAACCTCTTGGTCAGGCGGTCGTGGCACCCCAGGATGCTCCACCTCCTCTCACTCGAGTCAAACGTCTAGATGTTTTCTTAGACGACCTTATGAACGTTAGTCATAACGTGAAGACCGCTTTCAACAGTTTCAAAGCGAGGTAAAACTTCAATTTATTAGTTTCGTGCTAGAATTTCAAATGACGATGCCCCCTGAAAAGTAACTTATCATAAGTTACTTCCAAACGTATTTCCCCCTATAGAACCTTAGCTTCACACCCTAGTTGAGATGTAGCCCCATTGCCATTGCCACTTTTGGTATAGAGGGTGTTAATGCCAACAATCTTATTTTAAATGGAATGATGGAATTTTTATCGGGTCAGTGAATTTATCAAATTGTTTATGAATCTATCCTTAAACTTAACCGTATTTGAGATGTTTGCAATTTTGTTGAATTTTTTTACGTTTGGGAATAAAATTTCTAATAAAATGAAATAGTTTATGGCGTTTTACCCTATTTAGATGTTCTAGTAGCGTCGATGCAAATATAAGGCTGCAGGTCTTCAGTACAATAGCAATAATTACTAAACTCACATTCAAGGTGTTCAAAAACCCATCTCTGATGTGAATACCGTTAAACTAACAAAACCTTTTTCTTTCAAATGGAATATCGTTCTTTTTTAGTACAACATTAATTGCAGCATGAAATTCTACATCGATTATCGGTACTGTGGTTTTGTATATAGCTTTTGACTTGCATAAAATATATCTAAATTCCTAGTTTCAAGTAAATAAAATTATCTTTTTTCTACAAAACACTCTGTAAAATATTTTTTGGAATGACACCTTATTTCTTTTTGGATTTTTTTGGTTTTTACGCATTCTAAGGAATTCATATCAAAGACGAGGTATTATTACAGTATAACAAATTTACATGTTAAAATTTGTACCTTTTTATTAAATAGTTTGAAATTAAAACAAAATAAGAAAATAACTATAAAACTATTAATGCATTTTGAAAGTGCATTGTACATATTTGAAGAGTTTTTAAACGGTTTATTCTTAGTTTATGCATTCTTCCCAGATAGCACAAAAATATACTAAAAACGTCCAATGGATATCTCCATAGGATATTTCGATATCCCGTAGACATCCAGTTGAAAGTCTACGGCCGTTAAAAGGATATCCATGGTAAGTCCAAATGTCACAACTTTGGATGTCCATTAGAAATCCTACACAGAATATTCTATGGATGTGCCTTTGTACTATAACTGGTTGTATTATGAATGCATACGGATATCGATATATCTCATGAAGATAACCATAGAATGTTTTAAATATATCTTTGTATATATCATGTTCAAAGTTAGTCAAAAGCATGAAGGCAGCGATTTATTGTCGTTGTATAACATTTCCAAATATAATAGTTATTTGTATCACTAGGCTAGAAGCCGAGGCCCACAAGTACGAATACTCGCAAAAGAGTTTCTGGCTGTCTTGTACACAATGTTTTTTGGGCCGACAAATCTTAATTTTGAATTGAAAATAGAAAAGAAATTTTGACACTAAGAAGTTGACAGTACAAGTAGGCACACATGTTACATACCTAAGTATTTTGACGTTTCCGAGAATAAATCTTTTTCTGTAATTTTCTTTCTAGTTTAATATTTAGCTATATGTTTCGGCCGAAACATATAGCTGTTTACAGATATTAATAATTAAGATGGAGTGAATACATTTTGTTTGCATTTAAATATTTTAAGATTGTAAAGACGCGAGAATTAGGAGTAACCATATCACGGACAATAATCTAATACAAATATTATTTTATTTAAGCTGGTTTTACACTTGTCAACTTCTAGTTAGATTTTAAGTTCAATTTCTAGTTTAAGTTCTGTTCAAGTTTAAGATGATATTAACTGTTTGTACATCTGTCAGAAATTGATTATTTCAAGAACTGGTCAAGTTTAGAAACTACATACTTAGAACATGTTCTATTTTTTGCATCAATTATCTTAATTCTGTAGGAATTTCCGTAATTGGTACTCGTGAAATAATTGACTCGGATTATGTTCATAACCTGGTTACCGAGTATATTGTGCAAGTGTGGTTCGGTTATACTTCTGGTCATGTATATATATTTGGTTACATCACTTTGTATTATGTACCCACTTTTTAGTTTCGATATTTACTATTTGTATATTTAATATTTATAGCAGTTATTATTTGATTCTTCTGAAAAGTATCTAAATTGTACATATATTTTTTATTTGTATAAAGCCTTTGTAGAAAATGAAAAAGTTATATCAAGAAGACGACAAGAAAGACTGTTAGTTACAAGTTAAGGAAAACTGTATTTTCCTTAATGTTAATCGAAGTGATGAAGATTACAGCTACTCTGAAACCAACAAGACGGTGGTAGGTCAGACCAGTGTTGCCAACTCGTGGGAAATTTCCCGATTCGTGGGAAGTTTTGAAGTCGAAGGGAAAAAGGGAAATAGCATGGTATTCCTGGGATTTTCTTTTTTTGCCATAGCTAGTTATTGCTTATGATTAAATTAATCAAATAATGATTTGTTATACGTTCGAATAATAGTTTGATTTTAGCCGATGCATTTTAGAAGTAAAATGTTAATTAACGATAGGATTACATATCGTCAAATAACGCCGTTAGGATACAAATGCCTGTTATTCTATATATGATAAATTTTCTGGTAATAAATGAGTTACTTACGTTATTTATAGAATGGTGCGACTATACTAACTTACTACTTTATTTTACTGGTAGGATCAACCATGTCATCACGAGATACGCAAGAGCATACCTCTTGTGTATTTGTATTATGGTACATATGGTAGTCACTGTGTTTCGTGTACTCGTAGGAACTTTGTTAAAAAAGGGAACTTTTGATAGTTTTTGTGGGAAATTCTATGCTTAAAGGTTAGGAATACTGGGTCAGACCATGGCTAATTCCCAAAAAGAGAAATTTGAACTTAGGTCACCATGAATTTAAACAAGATCCAGAACAATTTCAGTGTTTCTTGAGAATAAACAGTTACACTTTCATCAAGTGTTATACTTTAATGGGAACGAATATCAAATAGGATACTTTTTTTAAGAGGTGCAAACCTGCCATAAGCAAAATTAATTGTCACTTTGAGTTTCCAATTTATACCACAGGTTATACCACTACAGATGTGTATGTGTTTATCTCTGATCAAGAATCCCATAAATCCACAAGAAATCTTCAGAGACAGAGAATGCTTAACCTCAAACCTTTACCCCCTTTTTTTAATCTGCAAGAGTGGATGCAACATCACTCCAAGAAACATATAATATTTCCTGTGTGACAGAGCGCTAACCACCCCGAACGTTACAAAAGAACTAACCGATTCTAATATTCCCGATTTCAAGTTCTATTATTACAAATGTAATACAGCAGCAAGTTCTATTTAAGAAATAGATATTGATCTCTATGAAGTCCTAATATTTATTGAACAATATAAAACGGGCACAAGTTCTAGTTCAAGAAACTACAATTGATCAATTTTAAAGTCTAGAAATGATGAAATATTGACCAAGTGTAAAACTTGGATACAATAAATTATTTACATTTAGTCAGGTAAATTATTACTACGCATTCACGCACCAAATAATTTCTTAACATTACCTAAACATATTGCAATAAATCTTATTAACAAATCGGCATGCGGCGTATGAATTTTCGTATTTTCCATGATATCTAAGTTTTACCGAAAATTCAAGTAAAAACAAATAATATAAAAATTCCTCATATTTTTACAGCAAAATTAATAGTTCACTAGTAAAATTACTTTTAAAGTCACTTAAAATACCAGAAAAAATGTTCAATTTTACACCTTTTAAGTAATTTTGAGAGTAAATACAAAATTGTACATGTTTTTTCCTGTATTTTTCCTTTTGAATTTTTGTTACATCTTAATTTACATGAAAAAGCTATAATTTTTACCGAAATTTTTTTCCATGTTAAATTACCTAGAAAAAACATGTAAAACAAAATTTACATGATTTATAGTGGTAAATTCACAACGTTATTATACCATGGCAAAATTACTGTAATTTTTTACAGTGTAGATGCAAGGAAATGTCACTGTCGATTAAAAAGAGAATTAAGCAGCCTTGCCTCTCTCGTTTGCAGTATTTTTTAAATGATTATGAAATAATGTGATATTTTTACGTGTTGTGTTTTGTTTTTGTTTATTGAAGTCACTAAGTTTTTATTTATGTACATAAGTACATAGATACAATAAATAATTTTCTATGCATCAATGATGTCTCTAGAAATAAATATATTATTATTATGCAGATGCGGTTCAATATTTCTTCTAAATGCGAGAGTAGAACTTATAAAAAATATACGAAGTTAAACAACAGTAATACTTATCTAATACGGTGATGTTTAAAACTGATTGATTGTTTGTAGAAAGGAATTAGAGGTGCACGTATAAGGATGTATTAAGCTATGGAAATTCCAGAAAATTAGCAACATTAAGAGCCATTCACCTTTCATTACGATAATATTCTATCTCAATAAATGCCTATAATTTGAGTTTGGAGTTCTTGTAAACTCATAAAAGATTTCCCAAGTTATATAATTCTTATTCTAATAATACTGACTACTAACATTAATAAGAAAAACAATTGTAAAAGTAGTTAGTCAAACACATGATACTACAATAATGTATTTAAAGGGGAATCTTAGTAGAAATGTAGCAAAACAGAGTGCGCCACTAAGGCGCCCCAAACGAGCGTACAGTCATAGAGGAATAACATTTAATGTAGAAATTTGCTTTAAGTTTTTTTTTTTCAGGTTATCTTTTAACAGATTTATGAGAATACTGAGTTTATTTTATTTAAGATTTTCATTTGTTCATATATGATGCAAGATTTTGAATTTTATTTAAGTTAATTTTGAATTAAGCTTTTCATTTTAAGTTTCAGGTTAAAAGTATTTTAATTTAATATTATTTAACACTAAATATTTTTTCGAATTATACTCCTTTAAATTTATGATAATTATTTTAAGACGGTTTTTTGTTGCACCTACTCAATTGTGAGTCAAGAATTTACTTTTTTTTTACTATATAGTTTAAAAGTTTCTATTGGTATACCAAATCTTATTTTAGGTTGATAATATTAATTCTGCATCATATTTGCTCGATTCACATACTTTTTATATCAATTTTCATTGCATGCTAAATAAATATGTTCATTTTTCGAAATATCAAAAGTTTATAGCAAAGAGGCATCGCTGTAACCTTTAACTGAGAGAGTCCCATCCTTTCCTCTCATCGTTGTAAGCCAATCCAAGGTATAGAGCAGTAATATTCTACAACAAATTACCTCAGGCAATAAAAAAATTGCAATCGTTGAGTGAATTTAGGTTCAAGTTAAAAAAATTTTTCTGAAAAATTGTTTATTAGCTATCGAGGAATTTATGGAAAGTTAATTAAGGTAGTTATCTTTTGTTAGTTCATCATTTTTAATTATTGTTTATTTTTATTCACTGATTTATTCATATATACTTATGTATTTAATTTTCTGACTATGTCCATGTACTCTTGAACCATGACATAAAAATAAATAAATATAAATAAATCCGTTATTGCTCATTATCGCAGTCTCTTGTGTTTATCTGTATGCTCAGTTATGCCAAAGAAAAACATAAGTTTTATTTTGTGTGAAGTCTGTCCATCGTGCAATCACTGAATTACTTTAATTTTTTTTCCTTGGGGGTCGGTATTTATTCGGGGGCAGAGACTTAATATTGCTCGAATTGAAATAAATGACTAGGGGTGCATGGAGGCCATATTTTGTTGATTACCAGAAAATTTTTCATGAAATTGTTTTCATTTTTTCGTCAATTCATAAAATTCGTATTCTCTTGTAAAATGAAATAAAATTTCAATGTGAATCGTTTAACACTCACCACTGGTCAAGCAATACATAGAAGAAACGTTTTCATACTTTTTCTCAAAGAAAGCAAATCCAACAGCTCAATGTTTCTAACACCTGTCACAGTGGAAGAAGTTATATCAATAGTAAATTCGCTGAACTGTAAAGACACACTGGATGTGTATGGATTCTCGACAAGGTCACTAAAACAAATTATACATGCAATAGCCCTACAACTGACCTATTTAATAAATATTTTGTTTGGAAAAGTGGATATTTTCCAGAGGAACTGAAATTCGCAAGAGTCGTGCCGATATACAAAAAAGGTGACAAGAAAGTCACACAGTTTAAAAAGTTTTAAGTTCTGAACCGTTCTAGGTTTATGAAGGGACTACCATTACAATTGTTGAGGTGGTATCTGGATGGTCGGCGTCAGTGTCGGCGGTGTGTGATGGGACGCAATCAGATATTGTGGTGGTGTGTTCGGGAGTGCGCCAAGGTTCGGTCCTAGGCTCACTACTTTTTTTTTTTAATTTACATTAATGATCTGCCGCAAAACATCATCGTCGGCTGTATTATTTTTTCTGATGATATATCTCTCGTTACATCATCGAGAGACAGGGTCGAGCTACATCAAAAAACCTCGGTGGCAATATAAGAGACAAGAGAATGATTTGCTAGTAATTCTTTAAACCTGAATGAAAGCAAGACGAACATTTACTTATAATGACTAAACCAGTGACTAAAATCGAATCTGCTCCCTTTCTTGGAGTAGATCTAGATTCTCATCTAGCGAGGCTCACACAATTGTCCTGCAGCAAAAGGAGGCGGTAAGGGCAATGACTCAATCTAATTATAGGGTCAGTTGCAGAGAAATATTCAAGCAGCATCAAGTGCTCACCATTCCGGCCTCTTTTATACTTGCCATCTTAGTACATGTCCATCGGGGCCATCGGCATTTGCGTACCACTCATTCGGATGTGTATAACTACCCCAAAGGGATAACATCAGCCTAAAACATCAGCACCACCGTGTAATGAGAAGTAGGACTGGGGTAAATTACTGGGGTTCAAAAATGTACAATCGACTACCAGCACACCTAACAAAACTACACGAAATAGCCTTTTCTAAACAACTACGAAATATTTTATTAGAAAATTCATTTTATTCTATAGAGGAATTTTTCAATTATAACTTTTGTAGAACCGCACTTTAATACTTTTCATACATTCAATACATACACAAATTGTCACCTCACACATTAATGTATTTCGTTTGATTAATGCTTTAATTTGGGTACGTTATCTAAATTTTTAGGTTAGAGATTCTGTCTGTTATATCAGTTTAAACTAATTTTTCAATTAGTTATTGTAGGTTGGTCATTCATTCATTCATTCATTCATTCAGGTTAGGGTGGGTACTCGATGACCGGGCACTTGAGCTTGGTGCTCATTGTACCATCCCTATTGATTCTCTTATTTTCACTCGAGCAGCTTGGTGTTCTCTATAAAGGCCAGTATCTTGCCCAGTGGAAACTTGAGGACCTTCGAGGGCTCCAATAGATCTCTCCCGAAATATTTCTGCCCGAGTACCTTCAGTTCCTCGCATGTGCAGATTACATGTAAACTCGTTTCCTCCTATAGTTCGCATCTTCTATACCACGGTTCGCTTACACGGTCTGTGTTGTATAGATGCTTTTTCAGAGGGCAGTGTCCAGTTATCAATCCAGTAATGGTTTTAACTTCTTTCTTACTGCGCTTGAGTAGGTTATCAGAGAAACTACCATCCCCATCCCTTTCAGCGTTTTGGTATGGAGTTGACTTTCAGTCGACCTCCATTTCTTTGTACTTTCTTTATCTAACCAGGTCCTTGTAGGTTGGTATTTTAAGAGGTATGATTTAACACACAATAATGGCCCAAATTTGAATTTTGCTTTTAATTAAAATTGAAGTTTACTAGTCCAAATATACTAGATAGTGTTTGAACTCACTTGAATAAAAATCTTTATGCTCTTTTAATGTTACTGAACAATAAATTTTGTTCAAATTTTTATGAAAATGAAATTCAGCTGATTGTAAAGTATGAATTTATAAAAGGTGCTTTAATATTTGCTAGTAAATATGTTGAAAAATAGATTAAGGACATGAACTTGCAGAATTTCTTATAAAGATTAAAAAAAATTATTGAAAAATTTATATGTTATGTTCTTCTTATATCAAAACGGTACTCACTTAAAAAACACGCCTCGTATATAAATTTAAGTACTTACTCATTGGTGGGATTAGTAATTCTCATGACTTGTAGCAATGAATTTGGGATTTCTAAGCTTTTGGCCATCTAGTGCAGAGATTGCTGTATATCTTTATACCATTAAAAGCTAAAGGATAGACAAAAAAAGAGCAAGTTAGAGAAAAAGAGATTATAGTTATAATTTAATAAAATATTAGCTTAGTAATTCTTTCTAAGAAATCACAATAATACCTGCACAAACCTAAAAATATTAGGTTACAAATGTAGTAATTGCACTTTGAGACTTCAAAAATGTTATATTAATAACAGCGAAAAATAAATTTATCTTAGTAAGTAACCCTTACATTAATCTTGCGCCAAGAAAAGTCTATTTTAAAACAGAAATGTTTTATAACCGAAATAAACGTATTAATGGTAGTCCGAACGCAATAAATTTAAGTAACTGCTTTTGATGTTCAAATTGATGCTTAAAAGAAAGTAACAATTTTATTACCTTTTATTTTATTCATTTCGTCTTGAAGATTAACTATAAAATCGCGTAAATTTTTCGCAGGAAAAATCCGGACACCGGCAATTGAGAATTTAAAAATTTTTGGGTGTTAACAAAGCTTTCAGGGAACGTATTTACATTTTAGCAGGATGAATTGATTCAAGGCTCAAACAGAAACGTAAATAGAGAGAAAAAAGCTTTACACATAGAATAATAAAATATGTGCAATAAAATAACAGCGAAATATTCTCACAAAAATTGTAGTAATACGAAAGACTGTTGAGTCGATGGCTTTATTTAAAAATATATATTTAGCTCATTTCATGTTTATTAGAACATATGGTAAAATTTTAACAACATTATTTCGAGAAAATGTTTCTAATCCTCTAATCTAAAAGATTATATGCTACAAATTATTATTGCTACCTGCAGGGAATATAAAATTCTAAAGATGTTATCAAAAAAGTGAAAGAATTATTTTAGGTTTTAAAATTAAAATTAGTGATTGATATATTTATTGCTACTTATTAATCATTTTCTTGTTCCTCAATCTCAGTTAGTGTTAAAATATTTGTTTTTGAATTTGGTACGTTTAATATTTTCTCATTTCTACTGCCTGGGCCTGTGCTGCATAAAGACAGTTTGTAAATAGACCAAGTGTTGGCCATATTTAAAAAATAGAACAACGACATTGGATTACATAGCCGGTAGCTAAAATATGTTTCTTGAATATATGTACAATAACCCGGAGGCTCAATCAAATAAATAATTTCTTTGTGAATTTAAGTGCTTTAAAAATTTTAGAATCTTGAAACAATTTTTGGTAATTTTCTAATACATAGAAGAAAACTTCATAGTAATACAATATTTAAGAATACTAAGCAATAATAGTTAAAGTTACATCAATCATAATGTAATCAATAAATATATGAAAATCAAATTATCACGATATTAAGAAGGCTGATTGATATATAGGGTGATTCTTAATATATGGGACAAACTTTAAGAGCTGATTCCTGAGGTTATTTTGATCATAAAAGTTCATATGAGTATATGTCCAAAACGGTTTGGTTTTAAAGTTATTGAATGTTTAATAATAAATTATGAACTATGACTAATACGATATAATATCACAGTTGGTTCTTCAAAAACTATTGTGTTGAGAGGGAATTTTTTATTTGACATTTTAATATTTGTCAATAGTTGTCAGAGTATTCATTCAGTTTATTGCCAGTTTCTGTTTTCTAAAATGAATTACACGAATGCTGACACGTGTGGTATGCATTTCGTTTACGGTCTTGCCAATGGAAATTCGCGTGCTGCTAGACGTCTTTATGAAGAACGATACCCGAACCGTATCATGCCCGCATCATTCAATATTTGCCCGTCTTCACCAACGTCTTAGTGAAACGGGAAATTTTAAAAAACGGACGACTGATAACGGGCACCCATCTACAGTGAGAACTCCACAGGTTGAAGAAATGGTACTAAATGAAATTGAGGAGCATCCTATACAAGCACCAGAAAAATTGCGTTTGCTTTAAACATTAATCAGGCCACAGTTTGAAGAATATTGAAAGATCAACTGTTGTATCCATATCACATTCAACGGGTGCAGGCACTTTTGCCGGCATATTTTCCGCAAAGAGACTTTTTGTCAATGAGTGCAACACAAAATCGCACAAAATCCTGACTATTGGGCTCAAATATTCTTCACCGACGACGCTACTTTCTCTAGAAACGCGATTATTCATTTTCATAATAATTACATATGGGCCGAAGAAAATCCGCAAGAACTAGTGAATGCTCAACATCAATTCTCTGTCAATTTGTGGGCCGGAATTGTTGGAGATCACTTGATAGGTCCACATTTTTTACCGATGCGGTTAAGTGGCGAGATATACCGCAATTTTCTTGAAGAGGAGCTACCACTACTGCTGGAAGAAGTTTCGTTGCAATTAAGATTACAAATGCATTTTATGCATGATGGTGCTTCAGCGCATTTTAGTTTAGTTGCTCGCGAGTTTTTGGACAATACGTATCCAGATCGGTGGATAGGACGGGGAGGTCCACAACCGTAGCCTCCTCGGTCTCCAGACTTAAATTCCTTGGACCTTTTTCTTTGGGGTCACCTTAAATAATTAGTTTATACGACTCCCATTGAAAATGTCGATGAACTGAGAAATCGTATTATCGCAGCTTTTCAAACAATTCGAAATACCTTTGGTATTTTAGAACGGACTCGCCAGTCAGTACGACGGAGGATATAAGCTTGTATTGCAGTTGGGGGCGGTTATTTTCAACAGTTAGTATAAGTTAATTTTGTTTTACTAATTATTTTGTTAATTTGTAATAAAAACATTAATTATGTTAACTTACTATTAAACATTGTACAACTTTAGAACTAAGCGATTTTGGACATATTTCTTATGAACTTTTATGATCAAAATAACCCCAGGAATCAGCGCTTAAAGTTTGTCGCATATATTGAGAATCGCCCTGTATTGTCTATTGCTAAAGTAATATTCGCGAGCATAAATCGAACTAAGTAAGTAATATCAAAGCAGCACTAACAAGTAACATAATTCCAAAATCCTATCACCATATGTTTTCTTAAAAAAGAATCATCTCTACGTAACATCAAACAAGTTAAATACATATATATTTTTAAATGAAGCCGTCTATTTAAGAGGCCTTTTTGTTGTTATGTATTTTTTTTTCATGAGTATTTCTGTATTCGATATTTCTAAAGAACACGCCGGCGCCGCCACCGAAACTCCAGTGTGTTTATTCCATGTATAAACCTTGGTCTATCTATACATTTATATTTCTGTTTAAATTTCTAGTATTTACCTTTGATTCCAATAATACACATAAATAAGTGATTTATGGCTTTAATAAGTGAATATGTCTTCTGAAAGATGCATTTATACTCAAGAAACTTTAAAATTCTGCGTTGCTGGTGTCCCGATTTTTCCTGCGAGAAGTGTACAGTGTGACGATAAAGTTTGAAACAAAATTGGTAATTGGGTTATTTTAATTTAATTAACGTACCATCATATCACCCCTGTTTGGATAATGACGCCATTATCATTTTTCTTAAATAACATCCTGAATTTATTTAGGGAAATGAAAGTAAATGGTCTAATTTCTCACAAATTCTTTAATCACGACTACCGGTTTCATCCACCAAGGGACATCTTCAGGTCAGAATTATAAAACGGTTACGTTCACCTTCGTAAGAAGTAAAACATTCTTTTTAAGGAAAAATCGAAAAAAAATGTGTCGTATTAGAAAATGTCTTTCGTGAAAAGAAATTAGATATACGCCGTGACACATTGAAATGCATTTACAAATGAAATGTATTTATATAAAACTAAAATCTAAAATGTTATTATTTTGAAATTTGAAATATTTGTTGCACAGAGCCAAGAAACGGCAAGCTAAATGTAAAAAAAGTCATTTTGTTATTGAAATTATTAATTGTACGACTCATTCATTCATTCATTCATTCATTCATTCATTAAATTAGGGTGTGCAGCTAAAGTCCGGGCACTTGAGCTAGGTGCTCATTGTACCATCCCTATTAAGTCTCTTATTTCCACTCGAGCAGCTTGGTGTTCTCTATAAAGCCCAGTATCTTGCCCAGTGGAAACTTGAGAACCATCGTGGGCTCTCCCGAAATATTTCTGCCTCAGTAGCTTCAATTCCTCACATGTGCTGATTACATGTAAACTCGTTTCCTCCTGTAATTCGCATCTTCTGCACCACGGTTCGCTTACTCGACCTGTGTTGTATAGATGCTCTTTCGGGCGACAGTGTCCAGTTACCAGCCCAGTAATGGTTTTAGCTTCTTTCTTGCTGTGCCTGAGTAGGTTGTCAGAGAATCTAGCATCCTCATCTTCTATTACCGCTTTTGTATGGAGTTGACTTTCAGTCGATCTCCATTTCTTTGTACTTTCTTTGTCTAACCAGGTCCAGATCTCCCTTCTTGCGGAATCCTTAGTAATCCCACATACGGGCTCTGGACTCATGAAGTGTCTTTTAGCGCCCTCCCTTGGCTAGTTCATCGGCTATTACGTTGCCCTTTATATACTCATGTCCCGGCACCCAAATCAGAGACACCGTGTAGTATCGTGCCAGTGCATTGAGGGTTTGCAGTCTCTAACTAGTTTTGACCTAGTTACGGGGTTCGAGACTGCCTTGATGACAGCCTGGCTGTCAGTCATTATATTAATTTTCCTCCTCATGTAGCCCCCTTTTGCATTTATGCACAGGGTGCAAGGGCGAATACCTCTGCCTGGAAGACCGTTGTATGTTTCCCCAGGCTTAGGGATATCCTTTGATTAGGACTGGGCCCAAAAATACCGGCTCCAGTGGCCTGGCTGCAACTGCAACCAGTTATCATTAGCAGTGATCTCACTACGTGCCTGGTCTCTGTTCGGTATGGAGATTTTCACCTTTTCAGTGACGATAATTTCGGGTGTAGGATATTTTATTTTATCGTAAAATAATGTGACACAGATTTGAAGCAGTATTTTACAGAGTTTAGTTTATCTCTTTTTATTTATCTTAAATAATCTCTATTTTATTTTATTGCTACAAAGTGCTTTATTTCACAATAAATAACTTTATGGGGTTTACACAGTTATATATTATTTTAATTATCAGCTGACTGAACCAATAAAAAGAAGAAAGATACGAGTTCTTAGTTAAGGTAAGCTCAAAAATGACAAATTCTTAAAAATGAATTTAGGGCAGTATTGTAGATAATGTCTTATTGACCAGTTCTTAGTACTAATATTCTATACATACATTTTATTTACTGTAATTTTGTTTTACTATTCAAGCTTTTCATCACTCCAATTCTCAGAGTTCTCCTCTGAAAGTGTTGTATTTAATTTGGCGATGTTCCCGTTTTCTTTAATTTTTAATTAGGTTTTTATTTTACAACAAAAACGTATATTATGTTTGTGCATTCTCATATATTATAGACAAATTCCCAAGAATTAATTAATATTCTGTACATCTAATATATTTTTGTTTAACACATATCTTAGAAAATCATGTTGTTTTCTTATATTAAATTATAAATATAAGTATAAAGTGCCAATTATGACAACGTCATTTAAATTGCTCGTCAATTAAACAGTTTCTGTTAGGTTAGGGCATCACAATTAACGTTCTATACTCCATTCACGTTAAAAATATAGTAGATAGCGCTGCAATCAGCGTCCGTATCACACTGCCGAAATTTAACTCGTTAAAATAACGGCGGGTAATTTAAATATAAAATGTCAGTTGTATAACCTTTGTCCATTTCTTTAAAAGCAACAGTAATGATTAAGGCCAAATATTTTACTTAAATGTTTAAGAAAAATACTTTCCTCTATTTCAATTTTATTTTAATTCAACCAACAAATTGAAACAATCTACATTTTATTATAAATCAGATATTCAATCACACTTCTACATAAATGGAATAGCTATAATAATCACAACTATAGAACAACATACAAACCATTTCAAATATAATTTTCTTTTTCAAGTTGATGATGATTCTTCCACGATATCTTCCGCAATATTATCCAGCTCATATATCTTATTTTCTTTGTCAATAGTAAACCTCCATTAGTAGTTCTTTTGCCTCTAGCTATTTAAAACTTTTATTATTTGCAACAACATATTTCTTCACTTGGAACCACACTACCTCTATTGGATTTAAATTGCAATGATATGGTGGATATCTTAAAATTGTGTGTCCAGTTCTCCTATCATTTCATCCTTACATAGGTTTTCGGATTATTATTTAGATAGCTTTTAGCAAGTTCTAAAATAAGTTCTCTTCAGTAAAACAGCCTGTATATGCCCGTTTACGCAAATATAATTTAAGTTATTTGTAAACATAAATAATTAAAAGTTAAACTATGAAATTATATATTAAAAAAAAAACAAGATGATTTAGTATCAAAAGCTGTATAATTATCTATTTTTATATAATTGAGCCGTATCTGCAAGGAAACAGCTCATCATTTGTCCACTTCCAGATTGTGCGAATAAATATTTAGATCTACATCTATAGGTATTTTAATCTTTTTCAAATCTGACATTCCTTTTCTGCGAATTTGTACAAACATCCAGACTTTAAACAAAATATTGATAATGTGAGATTATCGAGGTCCATCAATTAAAAAGTAATCCTAATAAAGATAACAATTTAAGCTTTATTGAATACGTCCAAGAGAAAATAAATATGGGATCATTTTAACTGATATACAAATCGGTGTTGTATTCCTTAAACTCATAAAAATGGTATACATAATACAAGCGCCTTAATAAGAATTAGCCAATGTCATTGTGATGCAATCTAATACAATTCAGAAAAGGTATATAAATTAATAAATCTTCGTGTGCAAATAAGTCGCTCTTTAATTGGGAATTAAAACAACGGTGTGCACATCTTTTTGTAATATTAGCTTATTGTAGTCATAAAGTAACGAAATGAACATTTTTTATGAATTATCACAGTTCTGTTCCTTCAAATGGTACTAAGTGTCTCACGTTGATTGGCACTTATTCTATAGTTTCACAGATGTAGGCTAGGCTAGGCGCATGTAAAATACAAATTATTCAAATACGTATTTGAAATACAAAATACTGTTTGTATTTTATATTTGAAATATATTTTTAGAGTATTTTGTGTATTTTGAAATGTATACTTTACTTTATTTACAATCACACGAGCGTCATGACTTCGTCATAGCACATAGTTACCATAACTTGAAAATAACGCGTTTCAAAATCGCGGTAGTGTATTTATACGAGCAGTAAACGATATTTATTTAATAATATATATTTCGTTGTGAATGTATTTCGATTTCGTATTTCGTTGGTATTTCAATAATAATAATTACAATCTTATTTTAATGGTATCGTTGGAAATGATGGAAACATATAATAACGAAATTGGCAATTTTATCCGACCGGCCATGAATGGATAAAATTAAGTATTATTTTATTGTCACAATATTTTTTTTCATATCTCGCTATCAGTGGCGGCTCTCAGTGACTAAATTTGCCCTTTGTAGTTTGCGTCAAATAAAGTTCTGGTTTTGGTCCGCCCATACTTTTAACTTGAATTTTTTGTTCATAACTAAACGAATTAAAATTGTCTTTCAAATATTGCACAGTAAAACTGTTCGCATCCATAGTTCTTATTTATATATTGTTTAGTGTTTACTTACAATACTACTTTGTTTGTTTTGTGTGCATTTCATTATCTTTTTTACGTACTGTATATTTCATTTCATTACTTTTTTTACTTTGAGGGAAATGTACGGTTTTTGGGAACAGTTAAAGATTTACGAGTTTAAGTTTGTGATTTTATGTGCGCGGGTTTAATAAACGTATTGCTGTAAATGAAGGACCTCAAACGAAAATTTAAATCAGTGTTTTAAATAAACTATATAGTTTTTTTTAAACATATATATTGTCTAATTTCCTTTTTTTTACAAAGTTAAATTTAAGATATTTATAAATTAACACTAAGTATTTAAATTGTTACAACCATGATTATTGTGTTAATTATATCAACTTTTATCATCTACAATTCTTTGAAAATCTTCTTATACCTAAAACTGAAATATAAAATTAAATTTAATATAGACCTGTATTAACTACTCATCTAAACTGCACGAGTGTGATTAAACATTGAGCACTGGCTTAATATCAGCAACAAATTAATAGATTAATATATTAACATTTTTAAATTCCTAGCAAAAGAACATGTGAGCCTTCTCGATATCCATGTCACACTGGCTCTCTCGCTAGTACGTACGAAGCAGAGAGCCGGAAAACAAACAAAAAAAAGCTGGAAACAAATCCGTCTAATACGGAAAAATATAGCAATAGTGAAATAAATAATATAATGTTGTATATAGTCACGAAAATTCTGTTAACACTTATAATAAGTATAAGTATAAAGAAATACACCGTTATCCTAAAATATCAAAACTGTCACCAACAAACAGTGTTAGTTCTTATGGTAGGTACGACCTGTGAACAGTGAGTCATTCATAAACAAAACATATATAATATAGTTTATCCGTAAAACACGATATCTGAACGTTGATGTAGATCGATTTGTTAACGTGGCCCGAAAACGCAACGAAAGCGAGCACAGGAGCACACTCAATTTGTGCACCGTTCATATGGAATCTGCCGTATCCCTCCCCACCTCCGCTACGTCCTTTATGCGGCTAGGCATTGGATAAAATCAACGTAGTACCGCCTACTCGGCGCACGTGCTCCGTCGTCGGTCGCTTGCTCGCGATGTACATACATAATTATGTATAGAAAGAAACGTCGCGTCGTTTATTCGTTTCGCTGCGTTATATTTCACGAATATATTAAGATCGAATAATGGATTTTATTAGTTTGTAATCGACGATTTGTTTAGGGTGTTCACCTGGTCATGTGCTCCTATACAGAAACCGCCACTGCTCGGTATGTTTATACCTAGGGCTGAAATGTACATCGATAAATAATTATATTAACCCTAAAAGAAACAATAACAAACTGTTCATACTAAAATCATTCAAAGAGATTTTAGTTTTTAGTTCTACCGTACAAAAAAAATTGATAAAAAAAACATATAGTAAACCCAAATGTATACCTACAGTAACAGCATACAGTTTGAAATAACAAAAAACCAAGTTTGCACTTTAAAGCAAACTCAAAAAAGACACCTCTCAAAAGGAAAGAATAATGATAACTTTGAACTCAATGAACGGAATGGCTCCTGATGTTTTATAGAATAGCCATAATTAGTATTTACTTGCGTATTTTTTTAAACGTGATAGCTTAAGTATGTCATTCCTGAGAAAAGAATATTCATTTTTGCCATCTTTATGAGAATATTTCGAATGGGGTGGCATGGATTAAGCTAACTTTCCTACTTACTTATATATGCGATAGTAGTACCAAATTTGCCTTAATTTCAGTTCTACAGTTTTAGAGGCACTTTTTAATGGCTTATTCAAAAATAAGTTAGGCAATATATAAAATACTAACCTCTAAAAACGCATAATAACGAGAAGCTTACAACATTTGAAACTTACTCAACTTTACTGTTAAGTCAAATTAAACTTAGGATATCTATATTATTTGAATTGAAAGTGGAATGCAATAAAATTGAAATTAACATTCTTATTTATTTCACGAACAAACACCAAAACCTGGACTAAGTTGAGGTTATGTTACAATTTTAATGAATAATTATAATTGAAGTTGGAGTTGGAGCTGTTTCAACCAAGAAATTCCTAAAAGACGTAAATCGAAAGATAACTAACAAGGGAACACCGGCGGGTGTCCCCCTCCGATTTCGATGAAACTTAACAGATCGAAAGAGTACCTTAAAATAAGAGACACGTATTTTTTTATCGGCGTATCCGCACGATTTTGGGGTACAGCCCCTCAAAGTTTGGACGATTTTTCAATTTTTGCAAATATTTCCTAAATTATAACAGATATTAAATTTTCTTCTTAACATAATTTGCAGCATATTGTATGGCCCTAAGGGTGGCGTCGTCCGTATTCGCAAAAAGTTAATAACGGGGGACGGGGTACCCCGTACCCCCCGATTTTAACACTTTTTCTTTTTCTTATTCATCAAAAGAAGGCCGATTTTACATAGAATACGATGATGTATAACAAGTTTAGAAAATTAATAATTGTAAAAATAGAAAAATAATAATAAAGCTTCAAAATTAATAAACTTTTCTATTGATATAAATCAAATGAACTATAACAGAAATAAGTTTTTATCCTTAACATAATTTCCAGTACAATGCATGGTCTCAAGGTAGATATCTTCATAAAAATCTATTAACGGGGGACGGGGTACCCCATACCCCCGCATTTTTTTAATAATAAGTTTATTCATTATTCATCGAAAAAAGATCGCTTTTACATAGAAAACGGTGATGTATAATAAATTTCGAAAATTAGTAATAGTAATAATAACTCAAAATAAATATATGTACGTGTCTATTGTGATGAATTTGATATGCACTTATCTACGCATACGTGAATTTAATTAATTATTCAGTCGCTTCAGATATCTGGTAAGCTCGCTTCAAATCATTTCAAAACCTGGTTAACGGATGTTTTTCTCTCGAATACCGGGCCAAAGAGTGTCCTTTTGATTGATTCTTGGAGTGGGTATTGTGTTGCCGAACTTCTGCAATTAGTGCTAAAAGACAAAATTTTGAACATTTTAAATATACCAAAAAAAAAACGACAGCGGTGGTACAACCTCTAGATGTATATGGTTTTAGACTGTGGAAAAAATTTGTTAGAACTTTTCGGATATAGTGATCTTATGAACAACGACATAGATTTACATCAGAAAAATAATATTATTAAGTTGCAATCCCTAACCCATAACCAGTTTTCTTCCCCAATATTTTTCGACGTATTCAAGTACTCGTGGTATAAGAGTGGATACGTTGAGGAAAGACCTGGGCCTTTAAAATCCTGTAGAGTTTTGTTTTAACAAAGATGCGCAGTACACATCTTGTGTAGTATTTGCAATAAACAGCTATGTGTGCGGTGTTCATGGTGCAAACAAAATCTGTGTTTTAAACACTTTTACACAGACTATCACTATTGTAATACTTACATAGCTTAATTACTGTATATATTAATCTTGTTCGCTATTGCAATACATATATACCAATAATCGCATTACAGTATGTCATGTATTTAAACATTTATAAGCATTATAATATTTTTCTAATTCTGTTCTATTGTTTCCGAAATGTTATAATCGTTACGAACACATTAGTTATATTTATGCTCCATTGAATACTCACATTGTACACCTACATTGCACGAAAAACTTAAAATAAATTAAAAAATATATAGGTATTTTTTATTTTTTCCTTCCTTTTATTTAATCCTTCGTCCTGTGTAGCAAATTTGTTCATACATACGCACTAAAGGATTATGGTATTGTAAGGATGAATAACATTTTATTAAGGAAATATATAAAACGCAGTCACTAACTGCAGTTGATAAAATGATTTATATTGCTACCACCGATAAAAGTTTCGTATAGTATATAGTATAAGTTAGTAGGCATAGAAAGGTTTGACCATAGCTTGTCGAGTAGATACAATTCTACATTAAGAAATATTTAAGTAAGGAGAGCAGCGGAGTAACGATAACAAATAATTGTTGTTATTTACTATATTATTATTAGTACAATTATTTTTATTATTAATCCTCCAAATTTATTACCATTGTTTTCTATGTAAAAGCGATCTTTTTTTGATGAATAATGAATAAACTTATTATTAAAAAAAATGCGGGCGTATGGGATATCCCGTCCCCCGTTATTAGCTTTTTATGAAGATATCTACCTTGAGACCATGTATTATACTGGAAATTATGTTGAGGATAAAAACTTATTTCTGTTATAGTTCATTTGATTTATATCAATAGAAAAGTTTATTAATTTTGAAGCTTTATTTTTATTTTCTATTTTACAATTATTAATTTTCTAAACTTGTTATACATCATCGTATTGTATGTAAAATCGGCCTTCTTTTGATGAATAAGAAAAAGAAAAAATGTAAAAAAAATGGGGGTACGGGGTACCGCGTCCCCCGTTATTAACTTTTAGCGAATACGGACGACGCCACCCTTAGGGCAATGCAATATGCTACAAATTATGTTAAGAAGAAAATTTAATATCTGTTATAATTTAGGAAATATTTGCAAAAATTTAAAAATCGTCCAAACTTTGGAGGGGGCTATACCCTAAAATCGTGCGGATACGCCGATAAAAAAAAATACGTGTCTCTTATTTTAAGGTAGTCTTTCGATCTGTTAAGTTTCATCGAAATCGGAGGGGGACACCCGCCGGTGTTCCCTTGTAAGTACCTAAATGTATTTATTTTGGTCACTTTTGTATTGTATATTTTATTATATAGCATGATCAATCACACGTCGAAATGTTAAATATTCCAAACATTGACTACCTATTCAAAACCAAACGTACTGACAGTTATGTAAAAATAAACCTTGGAAATATACCAGCTTCAGTAAACCCATTATTTTTTATGTTCGTGATAATGTGAAGTGTGTTCAAATACTTACCGCTGGCCTGTAGTAGTTTTCCTCTTACTACGAAAAGTCATAAAAGGAGCCATTTCACATAAACTTTGCTTGTTTATTTCAATTCTACGTCTTTGGTAATATAGCGGAATTTTAGTGATAATTTGTGTTGTGTATTGACAGACGAGGTTCTTCGCACAGCGATTTAAAGCATTGTTTGTTTTATCAGACCAAATATGGGTGAATTAGTATGAAACACTTATGTGTTAGTCAATTTTTCTATTCTTTTTGTAAGAAAATTAAACCAGAAGGATTTTGCCATAAATTTAAATAAATTGAAGATGAAGAAAGGCGCATAGTAAAACATGGCCATCAAAATACTTATCTAGTTTTTGCCGTAGGGGAGGGTGGGGCAAGATGGGGCCACGAGGCATGATGGAGACATCGTCTTATCTACAAAACGGCAGTAAGCATCTGTCAAATAATAGCAGTCCTAATATTGACAAGTGCTGTTTTATGTTTGTTGTAATGTAGGAAACTTTACTACTCGTAACAACAAAGTTATTGCTGTTTGTGCGTGAACTTTGCAATTTCCAGAATTTCTTTATTATTTTAATGGTGAGTTCAACGGCCAGTATCGGAAGCATAAGTAAATTATTTACAAGTACACTTTTTTGTGCTTATTAATTGACATGTGTTGCATGTATTTTCTATAGTGCGTTATTGATTTTATTTCAAATATTTAATATGTTATTATAACATAACCAGAAAATGTCCCAAGGAGGCAAGATGGAGCTATTGGTATGGGGCAACATGGGGACATCACTATCTCACTCTTCAGTCTGGTCCGTTATGCCTGCATATGCCATTATGCTTTCTCAAAGACATAATGCCTATTCCTCATGTTAGGAATAAAGTACAGGTTCAATCAAAGCGTAATAAGGGAAAGACAACAATCCTTACAAGCACTACGTATAAAAATCTGCTACAAGAAAATAGAAGTCTGGAGAACCCGTAAGGCAACTAGAAGTGCTGAGGGGGAGTCAAAGGAAAAAAAAATGACAAACAAGAAAACAGAAGAGATCAAGAAGCCGAATTTTGTAAGGAAAGCAAAGAGATAGATTTTTAGAAAACGTCAAGGAAATAATCAAGTTCTTCTGTTGAGGAAGATGACGCTCAATGTTAGTATTGTAAGGGGAAGTATTGATACAATGCCATGGATGGCGAGGTTGGGTACATGGAGGCTGTGCGAATAACGTGGATGAGTTCGTCTTCTATTGTCTCAATTGTGAAGATTAAGTTTAATATTCTTATCGTTATTGCATTTTTTTTATTTTAAGTAGTTCCGCTTTAAAGAATTTAAGCTTTGTTCCTGTATGTTTTTAAGAATATTTTAAGAATCTATTTTTTTTACCTATTACCTAGATTTATGGTACGCCCCATTTTTAACTCACCTGGAACCCTATCTTGCCCCCATGGTGGGGCAAGATGGTGTATTTACACATTTCTTTTCAAAATTTTCTCACAACATCAAGAGTACCCATCGAGAAATTGTAAATTCATCCATCAGCAGATAAATGTTTAAAGATTACAACAAGCGTACTTAGAACCTTGTATATCAATGTGCAATCCTGCTACAGTGTTCTAAAGCTTAATGTTCCCATCTTGCCCCACCTTCCCCTATTGCGTTAAGAGTGGTTAAATAAAAAAAAATCGATATTCACCTTGCGTATTTAACTGATTTTCTTGAACGCTTCAAATGAACTGGACATCTGTCTTTGTTACATATGCAATTTTAAATAAAAGAAGTATGAGCTAATCAGATATGGCGTTTTAGTATCACTTTAGGCGTCTATAATTATTTGAAGGCGTTTATAACCTTAAAATACATAAATAAAATTTAGGCGTAAAAGACGGCCTCTTGGCGCGTGATCCTAAAATAACAGTTTCTTCCGCATGATCGTTAAACCATTAAGTAAACAGAATAAATACTTCCCAGCTTCATATTCATGGTTGTCGAATTGTGTGTAGTATTGCACCTGAAATATTTCGCGCTAAATTCATTTGTAATGGATTTCATTTCCATGAAATATAATTAGTAATTAAAATTCATGACTACAAATTCAACTTGCAAATAGATTAGCGTTAATTTTCATTTGAAACCAGGGTTCTTGTTGGGCATAAATTCCGAAAATCTTTTGTTGTGAGTCACTTTCAACAAGTTTTAACGTAAATATTTATTTTGCATGTAAGTTAAACACCTGTACATATTTAATATGTTGTTAAATATGTGTCTCCAAATAGTAAATATTGTAAAATCATGCATACAATGTCGCTGAATTTTTTCATTAAACATCTACAACAAAACACTTATCTGTAAGTATACAAATTATTATCTCGAAAGTTATAAATAAATATCAACAATGCACATAACCTATTTTATCTAAATGTACTCAAAAAAATGTTTATCCGCAAGTATTTAATTTTAATCTTTGCGCCGGAGATATAAGTCAACACATGAAATAAACGCAATAAATTGCGATGCGGAGGAAATAACAAGGTGATTATGAAATTAATGCATTATCAAAATCCATTATTTATGAATGACATTGCAGATTCTTTTTAAATGAAAATGTAAATTAAAATCATGGAAGTATGATTACTCTTGAGTACAGTCTCAGCGTGCACTTTCCAGGCTCGGACAGGGTGGACTTCGGTAAAACAGACCAATCAGTCGCAGTGAGGAGGGCGTCTGGGAGGGGGGGGTGTTCTCATCAGGTAATTAGCAAAGCAGATCAACTCCGAGATTTATATAATTTGTCTAAACAAAATTCAGACCCAATTTTATTACGTGCATATGCAACTGAAAAGGAGAAATATAAAGTTTTAGTAAATAATACCAAAGAAATTTTATGAAAATAGATTAGAAAATCAACAAACAAAAGTAAAACAGCTGGCACATTATTAATAAAATAACCACCCTTAAAATCTAGCATAGAATTTATCTCACTACGTTAGTGCGTCAGGAGATGTCTAAATAATCCTCAACCATATGTGAAAGATTACGGAAGAATTTTTTATCGTGACATTATATCTATAAGTGACACGCCCAATATACCTTTGCGTTAATGATAGCTTTTTGTCTCGAACCAACTGATAGGTATGAAGTTAACGCGTTTACTGGAGGTGGCAGAGAAAAATTCCGCGGGAATTGATGAATGCCCTTGTTTATTTTAAAGTTTGTTGCGTCGTACCTGTCGAACCATGGCTGTTCTAATAAATAAATCATTCTCAAGGTTTTTCCTGATAAATTAAAAATTAGTAAATCATTCCCGTTCATAAAAGGGTGACAAATTTGAAACCAAGAATTACAGACCCATCGCCATACCAACGCAATTACTAAACTTTTGAAAAATTATAATACGCGTCTAGTTAGTATTTAGAAAAGAAGAAGATAATTTTAACCATCAGTTTGGTTCTTATCGGGAAAATCTACATTGGACGCCATGCATAATATCATGGCTCCATTACAAACACCTGGACGCTGGGGACTATTCTTGGTGTATTTTTTGACTTGTCAAAGGCATTTGACACACTAAATTACGATATCCTTTAAGTAAATTGTGGGGCATATGGAATACGCGGACCCCCAGAGCTACTTTAGTCGTATCTGACGAACCGAAAATCTTTCATTGCTATTCACAGTCGCGCGAATGTGATGTAGAAACATATCTTTCGCCTGCAATAGATATCGCCTGCGGTGTGGCTCAAGGTCCATCTTAGGTCTACGTTGTTTGTCATATATGTAACGACTTGTGTTTATCATTACCTGCATATCCTTTTAGTCAATATGCTGATGATACCAGCTGTTGTTATCGGTAATCCAACGCTGATGTCGTTGCTATCAGTACGACAAAACTATTTCAGATATCGCTCCTGGTGTGAAGGTAACGACTTTTACTAATAACTCTGGAAAACAAAATTAATACAGTTTCGCGCTGGTGTTGATGTGTTTAGCAGTCTTTACGTTCGATTGATGGCACGGTCGATCGCTGAGAGCAGGTCAGCGTTGTTTTAGGATTGGAGATTGACTGTCGTTTAAAATTTGAAGAGCATTGTTACACAATAGAAAAAAAACTTTGTGGGGCGTACTATGGCCTCAGAAACTGAAGGACTGCAGTCGGTGTGGGCGCCTTGCGTAGTTTTACTTTTCATATGCTGATCGCGGATTACATATGCATTGTTTTCTGGGGATCGGCTTGGCAACAGATTGCTTATCCATCAAAAGCGCCTAATAAGATGCATGATGGAGCATCGACTAGAGAATCAATGTCGATCATTATTTAAACAATTAAAAATCATGCCTCTGGGTCACTGTACTTATATGAGCTTTTACTCTTTTATAAACGTCACGAAAGCCAATTTGGTAAAAATAAAGATATTTATAATCTTATGCCACACGTTCAAGAATCAACTAAGTGTAACAGCTCATTAAACATCTCTATATGAAGTAGCCCATACTATAGGTGTGTAGTTTTTAATGCACTGCCTGATGGTATAGATCAGCCGTTTTCTAAATGCTTTTAAAAAATGTTAAAATCGTTTATCTATGAGTTTTTGTTTTTATACTATTGAGGAATTATAAACCGCAACAATTAGAACTATAGGTGCAGTTCGATTTCGATTTCATAGAGGTTACTTGATGTCCATATTTCCTCCTTCTCCCCTAAATGTAGGGTAGCGTAATGTGAATCGTGGTTATTTATTGACAATGTCTATGTTGATTACAACCTACGACAAATAAAATTATTATTATTTTATTATATTATTATTATTATATTATTTAATTATTATTATTACGGACAAAGGAATGGACGCAGGGTAGCTTATGATATTTCATTGTAGCTATGAAAGTCCCGGTCGAATGATGAGAATGGTGCCTTTTCATAAGGACTCTCAGTTAATCCACAAAAACAAAGTTGGTTGCCTTTACCAACATGAGGAAACTCAATAACCTAGGCCGCGTTAGACTGTTTGGGCAGGAATTACAATTAATCAAGGAAGTAAAGTATCTGGGTGTTACCCTCGATGCGAAACTGAGCTGGAAAAATCACTTAGTTAAAACAACGCCACGGCTTACGCAACTATTCTGGCGCTGCAAGGAGGTTGCTGGTAAAACCTGGGGACTAAAACAAGGTGATCCCTTGGCTATATACGCCGTGATAAGGACCAGCGACTGGCATACGGGGCGGTAGTCTGGTGGAGGAGGACAGAAAGTGTCTCGCAGTGAAGCTGCTAACGCTGTCCAAAGACAGGTCTGGAATCCCTGGTGCAATTATCAAGCACAGGGGACCGCTTCTTCGGGAGCCAATTGTGTGCTTCCCCCCGCTGGAGCTTTATGTGAGAGCGGAGGCAAAGAATGCGATCCTTAGACTGAAAGCCAAGAACCTGTGGCATCCCAACTTCAGGGTGGGAGGGCACACTTATACAACGGGCATGTTGCTGGACGGGCCTTTGCTGTAAATGCCCACGGACAGCACGGCACTCGAAATCATCTTCAAAAGGTGAAAATCTCCATACCGAACAGAGACCAGGCACGCAGTGAGATCACTGCTAATGATAACTGGTTCACGGACGGATCCAAATCCAGCCAGGGCACAAGAGCCGGCATTTGTGGGCCCAGTCCGAATTAAAGGATATCCCTAAGCCTGGGGAAGCATACAACGGTCTTCCAGGCAGAGGTATTTGCAAGTTACAAAAGTGTCCAATTCGCGTACTGCCGACAATTATTTAGATCCTTCAATTATAAAGATCTTCAAATTTAGTGCCAGATATACATACTGCATCTACTTTTGTTAGCAAGAGGAAATTATAATTGTATCCCCAGATTGACGCAGTATCACTCTCATAGTGTTAGGAATTCGAATGTGATGGAGATCCCACTATATAGGTTAAGTTTTACTCAACGACGTCATTATTACTTAGCAATCAAAGCCTTTAATAAATTGCCCAATAGCTTCAAACAGTTGTCTACTGCAGTTGCTTAAAAATAGACTAAAAAGTATGCTGCTTGATAAGAATTACTATTCATTAAATGAATACATAAATGATCCAATTTCTTAAGTTAAGTTTATTGTACTTATCTAGATTTTAAATTCGCTACTATTTATTTTACTGTTTTTTGTACTGTTTTTACATTGTAACTACAGAACGTCTCCTATGCCGCAGATGTAGTCTAAAGGATCAAATAAAATTATTATTATAATGTAGATATCCATCCAACTAAATAAACTTCTGATAACAATCAATAGAATACAAGATTTGCATTGTTCTAAAATAAAATACAAAAACGAAATAAAAAGAAGATTCTTATAATGTAAATTAAAAATATGCTTCTAAGTATTCTGAGTGTAAGAAAATAGAGACTCTGTTACGGGGTTCGTTTGCTCTCAAGCTTAAGGTCTTCTTGGATTGAAATAATTTGGTTCGACACACAAATTTTTGGATGACACTGTATATTTGACAAAACAAATAAAATTCAAGATAATAAAAATACAATGAATTACAATAAAAGTTAAATCTTAACATAGGTTACGATAATAATATATTGATGTTCGGTCTTAACCTCTATACTTAAATAATAAATTAAACTATTAATTATGATATAATTCCGAAATATAGATCTGATTCTTAATGTCTAGGTTAGTAATGTTGGCCGGAAGGTTTGTGTCATGTGATAGGATTTCAAAAATAGTAAAATAAAATAATGAAATATTAATTCGGTGCAAGAAAAGAAAACAATAAAACTAAAATATACGACTTAGCTGGTAATTTTTTAGGAGTGCCGGTGTATTGCGTCCGGGAGGGTGGTTTGAGCGCGTTACGCTGATGTCAAGGCGTGGTCCCCTTTCGAATTCAACACTCTGCATTTGGTCTCCCAAATTAAGCACTTCGCTCACCCTCGAGGTTCAACTCAAAGCCAAAATAACACTAGTAGTAGATAGCAGTAGTGTAGTAGTAGTAGATAATAGTAGTAGGTCCTAAGATAGGATCGGATGACTAAACTGATAAAATTAACAAGAGAAGAAGTCCGCTTACCAGTGACCTAAAATGACGCCATTAACAAAAGAATTACCGGCTTGACGCTGCTGTTGTAAAACCCTTTTCAGGAATATCGATGCAATGGACACAGAACTCCTGGCACCCAGGTAAACGGAAAAATGGGAAATCGGAAAATACAACATGAATCAAATAAGTCACTGACAAACTTAACAATGCGGAATAATTTACACAAAAGAAAAGGTTTTAATGAATGAAACTTGAATTAATAATTAAAGAATGAAAAGCAAATTTAACTGACAATGAATTACTAATTAATTTGGAAATAAAGAACGAAAATGAGACATTAAATTTTGCTATCACGGTAAGATGCGTTGTGACGAGCAAGGAGTTCAAAACTTCACTGCTAGATGGCGTTGCAGGGTCTGATTCTTAATTTAATGAAATAAAAATCTTTAAATTAACAACAACTCCTATAAGAAAACTAAATAAAATTAATCCACACTTAAAACCCGCAATTTAATTTTAATGCTCGAACAAAATGCCTTTCCTTTTCCTTGCAATATCCCATAATACAGTCTTCTTGTTTGTGCAAAAGTGTTTTAGTAGTTATACTGTCAACAGCACACATTATTTTTTTGGCATCGGTTGTTAAAGGTATCAGCTTGTTCATAACGTCATAAAAGATTAAGAGCGTCAAATCTGGAGATCGAGGAGGTAATTGTGGTTCTCGTGCTCATACGCTGGTCACCAAAAGTATTTCGCAAAAACAATCGTACACCCCTTCCTGTGTAAACAGAAGAATTGTTTATCTTTACATTTTGACAATTGGTAACATCACACGTGGATTTACACTTGTATACAATATTTAAGACTGTTATTGCTACAGTTGAGGTTGGCCTATTTTGAAAAGCAGATATAAAACGGTTAACTACTTCTTCGAGCACTGCTGCCCGACTGGTGTCGTTTAATTATTTTGCTCTTTTTCTTCAAAGTAAATTAACATTGCAGCGGAAAGGATTTATAATTGAGAACCAAAAAAAAAAAAAACAAAATGAAATAACCAGAAAAATTACGTAAAAATTTGAAATGAAAGAGAAATAAATAAAGGGTCGGGATGAGGAAAAATAACTGATAGCAGCGAAGACCTACATTCATCAATGCGTGCCGGATTAGTACTGCCGCTTGTAGTGTTGTGCAAACTTTGTGCAGGATTGAAGGGCGGTGGTTTTCGATCCTCGTTAGCAATATGTTTGAGCAACTACATCGAGGTTTTATGCATAGGTTTAGTCCCTATTTGTAGATGTTCACTGGCCGGTGTGGTATGTTTATAACGTTTTTTATGTAATTTATATTAATTTATATTGTGGTTACCTTTTTTATAATGTTTATTGCTTACTTACTTTACACAATGTGTAAAAGTAAATATTAGTAAGTTGGTCTTTAAATACTGTTTTATATCTGAGATTTAATTAGTCACATCTTGTTACCTTATTTCTGTGATCAAGTACTCTTTATCATGTAGTATATATTTAGTAGTATATTAACTCTAAAGCGGTCGTACCTCGATAATAGCATGAGAGATTACATGCTAAATGGAGCCTGTGAGATGCTAGCGACCTTCAGAGGGTTAACATTTTAGTATACAGACAGTATAGCTTTTTTTGATAATATATTAATGATAATTACAACTGGGTCATTATTTCCTGGGTTATCAATTGACTAGACTGGTGTTTCAGGCACTGTATCTACGACAAGGACGTTATAGATTTTCAACATGTGCTTTTTGTTTGAAAAGAAGTTCTAGGTAATTGTCACGCAAACAGCTTGCTTTGAGTGCTAATTGCTTTCTGAAATTGTCATAACTAAGCTAAATGAATTAATTATAACAGTTTTAAATTATCACATTTACTTTTTAAAATAACTTCATCATTTTTAAAAGTGCTATATTTTTATTATAACATATATTATTATCTTCAATTGCATTTTTCTGCAGTATCTTCTTCATTATCTTTAATTAAGAAACTTCGAATGTAATGCAAAACACTATCATAAAAACATATACGAAACAATTTCAAAATTACTTACCCTTTCCTTGAAGATGGTTGACTGCCTAGTCAATCCGTTTGCTTCTGAAAAACAACAAGAATGCGGTTATACTAATTGCATACCTGAAAACGTTTAACTTACAATCCTAATGAATAAGCTATTGTATTTAATTTACACTTTATTTTGTACGAAGTGTTCTCGGAAATATGCCGGTAATATCATAATATTTATACTAGGGAACTAAAATTAACTTTTCGGCAAGGAGAAATAACTTTAGATGACCTTGTCTCGTTAATCATACAAATTCGCATATTTCAACGTAAAATATGGATACGTGTATGAACAAAATGTAGTGTGTTTGCATTTTTATATTAGTCTGAGTGAGTTGCTACGAAGCAAATTGTTATTTTGTAGGTAGCAGCTAACAACCGTTAGCAGTTTGTAGCAGCTATTCAATATCAAAAGAAGCTGCTACTTTTTGTAGCAGTTTCCTAATATAGTTAGTAGACAAGTGCGAATGTTGTGAAACATATATGTATATTCGCAGTAGTATATACAGGCTATTCCACGTAGTGGTTCATTAAAAGCTTATGATTTCTTTTATTTTACTTATATTTGAGATTTTTGGCACCATTACTAGATCAATTGAACTATAAATGTAAATACTAGGGTTAATCTATAAAGAAGGTATAGAGAATGCTGAATAAAATGATAGGGTATGATATTTAGTTCCTAATTCAATAAAGTACAGGGTGTTCTATTAAAAAAATTGAGTTCCCTGCATTTGAAAATATGTATTTTTGCTCAGTTTGAACACCTGTTGTTAGAATATAAAGTGTGTGTACCGTTTTCTTAGGGTTATATCTACATTTATAACACTGCAAATTTGGAAGTCTCTACTTGAGTATTAACCGAGGTATTAATTCTCAGCAAGAAAAAAACCTTTTTTTTTTTTGTTGGCTTTTCGGGATCTCTGCCCATTAGCCATTGAAGTAAAAACTATTGGCGGTTCGAATGAAGTTGAGGAACTAGTACTACACACAAAGGTATCACGATAGAAGATAACGAGGAAGAAAAACACCTAAAACACTATTGCTAAACTCGAATCCCCGGTCTAATGAATTTAAGCAAACCTCATAACACTTGGAAGCTGTTTAGGCTAAAAGCCCACACTCTCGCAGGAAACGTTATTGACAGATTGCTAAATCGCGAATCAGCTGAGACCTGTAATGCTGATATTTAGGGCAACCCAGAAATTATGTGATCTAAATCGGCCACTTCGTACCCACCTCACAGACCGGTGAATCCACAAGCCCCAACCTATACAGATGTGCAGGAAATATCTGTCCAAATTTTAGAACGAGCGATGGTTGAATAACAGTACCTGGAAATGGATCCTCATGATGCCAAACGTCATGAAATATTGATGATGGATCAGCGCATACTGGGTTAAACTACTTTGACGGAAATTTTGCCATTGTGTCTCCCATAGGTCTTTTAAAAAATGCTTTCTTGCAGAACGAGGATGTCCTGTACATACAGATCCTGGTACACAATTCTGTTCATCCCTATCGCTGCTTTCGCTAAACAGTCCACCCTTTCGTTTGGCGCTATACCACTATGGGCTTTAACCAAAAAAACCTAATGGATATGGACTACAACAAGAACATCAAATTTTCTAAGAATATTCCATATCAGAGGATGGTATTTAAAAAATCGCTTCTATTTCGCAGGGCCTCTAGGATACTTTTCGAGTCCGACATGATTGTGACATCTTGGATATTATGACGATCTACATAATCATGCTTCTAATACAGCCTCGCCTCCGCCGAGAATATAGTAAGTCACTATTCAGTTTGACGAATAATCACATTGCGGGTCAAATCAAAAAGCAATCCGCAGCCTCCCTCCGACTTAGAAGCGTCAGTATATATTAGGAAGAAGGAGCTAAACATTCATTATTTTGGTGAATAAGCTTATTCTCGATGGAATATCGCCATAGAGCGGGAAACTAATGGGCATGGTCCTGAGATTTTGATAATAATTGACCTCTGACAAACATAGCTTGGCACAAAAGTTTAAGTGGCAAGAATACCTCAGTGCTCCACAATAACGGCTTACTCCTATTAGCCCAGTATCTTGACGATTCAAGCAGAACCGACAATCTTCTAATATTAAATAACAAATGATTGGAGTTGCCAGCAAGCAGTTTCAAGTTTTTTAGTTTTTAGTTAAACAGCTAGTAAATTTGTCTAGTCTAGATCAAATAAAATGTGACTAGAAGTATTTTATAATTCCACGTGTCAGTTGGACAAAATAACTCCTTAGCAATAGACAATACTTGACTATCTTTGCTCGTCAAATTTAAACTTCTATAGTTCTCGACAAAATAACACGAAAAGACCTCTCCTGACTATTAAATTAGTCAAAAAAGTGTTAAAATTTTCAACAGTGTACTAAAATGTTAAACCAAATATTTTATCGATGGTCTCGTGTGTGCTTGTAACATCTATCTTTCAAGCGAATGTTTTTATCACCATTTTGTGGAAGTATTTTCAATAATAAAATACGAATTTATGACGATTTGCTTTTTTTGCTCATCTTGTACACATGATTTAATTAAAATTAAAAGCGAGTAGGGGGAAAATAGGTAAGGTTGAGAGTAAGGTGAGATACCTGGAAGTCATATTTTATAAATTATTGCCAGTATCCATTCATTATGATATATTATTCTAACTCATTGCAATGAAGATTGAAAAATGGTTTTTGACATTTGTATGTATTTTTTTGACGGTTAATCCATTGGCGCAAAATTAATGGTCGCCGTTTAAACAATGAGTTGCCACAAATTGAAAATCTTTCGTTTTACCACTTCTCTTCCTGCAGCCAATTTAATATTTCTTGTGCCAACTGCAAGCAACTTAAAGGTTTGTGAACCACCACATAACAAAAAATATAATAAAAAAAGAAACGAATATCTTGTAAAGTATACACATTAGTTACATGGTAGAGTCTATTGCAATAGAGAATGGTACATGACGTCACATGCGCAATGAACGAATATTGGAACCTCATGCCTCATTGCTGGGTAACAAACAGTGGTAAGGGTTAAGGGAGCGTAAATGACGCCAGGTTTCGCGCAGCTTTTGGTGATGACATGTACCATTCTCTATTGCAGCGAACGCTATGTTAGATAAACTTGGCATAAAATTCAGAACAGAACCCAAATTTGAAATAACAATACTACCTCTCCATTTGAAATAACAAAGTTGAAGACTATTTCCGGTATAAGGGAACTTTACCGGACATAAAAAATATTATAGCTAAACTGAAGAACATCCACAGACTTACTAGAAAAAAAATAAGATCTCGCCTTTATTTACTTCTCCATAAATTTTTAATGGAAGCTCATACAAAAGTCTAGCATATTCTATAAATAAAAAGGGGATTCCTGGGATCCCATGCTTTTCCATATAAAGGCCGCGTCGTATAAGATGGCACACCCTGTATATTTCTGATCACGAAACTCATACGATTTGGTTTCCAAATACCAGTAATACAATTTCCAGGAACTACGATTTCGAAATAGAACAAAACGTAATCCTGAACGAATTTCTCCGAAACCTATGAGAGTCAATATAAAATCAGAGCACATTTCAATAAGGATTTAAAATATTTCCCCGTCTAACTTTACCGCAATTCCAATCTCTAAATATCTGCACCGATTCACTGCTGGGTATGTAGAGATTGAATTTCTAAATCCGCAATCGGTTCTGCCATCATATCACGGGAGTATTGATTTTCCCTCAAAGTGCCACCTGTTCCGCTTAACCGACAACTGCTCTCAGTCAGGATGATCGCGTGATAAATTATCCGCGTTCTACCATGCAATTCGGACGTTTGAAATGTAATGATACGAAAAGAAAATATATAAAAGCCTGTTGAAAATTATCGTATCAATTAATTTTTCAGAATTATTCTTTATTGTGGATGATGCAATTTTTTGAATAGGGTGGCAAATTATATAGCCTCGCATTTACTTTATATGAAATGCTGAAATATATAAAATGTGATTAGTTCACATAATCGCGAATCAGTCAGCCATCAGTTATAAGAAAAGTAATATCCCAATTCTTCATATTAAAAATGTATCTTAAGCAAACCATTCTACACTCACAAGGGAACACCGGCGGGTGTCCCCCTCCGATTTCGATGAAACTAACAGATCGAAAGAGTACCTTAAAATAAGGGACACGTTTTTTTTTATCGACGTATCCGCACGATTTGGGGTACAGCCCTGCAAAGTTTGGACGATTTTTCAAATTTTGCAAATATTTCTAATTATACACAGATATTAAATTTTCTCTAACATAATTTGCAGCATATTGCATGGCCTAAGGGTGGCGTCATCCGTATTCGCAAAAAGTTATAACGGGACGGGGTACCCCGTACCCCACATTTTTTACATTTTTTTTTTCTTATCATCAAAGAAGGCCGATTTTATATAGAATACGATGATGTATAACAAGTTTAGAAAATTAATAATTGTAAAATGAAAAAAATAATAAAGACTTCAAAATAATAAACTTGTCTATTGATATAATCAAATGAACTATAACAGAAATAAGTTTTTATCCTTAACAGTAATTCCAGCATAATACATGGTCTCAGGTTGATATTTCATAAAAACTAATAAAGGGGGACGGAGTACCTCACACCCGCATTTTTTTAATAATAAGTTTATTCGTATTCATCAAACAAAGATCGTTTTACATAGAAAACAATGGAATAAATTTGGAGGATTAATAATAAAAATAAATTTGTAATAATAATAGTAAAGTACATTAACAACAGTTATTTGTTATCGTTACTCCCCTGCTCTCTTACTTAATATTTCTTAATTTAGAATTGTTCTACTCGACAAGCAAGCGTATTCAGTACTCGTGGTATAAGAGGGATACGTGAGGAAAGACCTGGGCTTTAAAAATCTGTAGAGTTGTTTTTAACAAAGATGCGCGGTCTACACCCTTGTGCAGTATTTGCAATAAACCAGCTATTGTGCGTGTTCATGGTGCAAACAAAATCTGTGTTTAAACACATTTACACAGACTATCTACTGTAATACTTACATAGCTTAATACTGTATATATATTAATCTTGTTCGCTATATGCAATACATAAATATAATGTTTTCTAATTCTGTTCTATTTCTACGAAATGTTATAATCGTTACAAACACATTAGTTATTTTTATGCTCCATGAATACTTACATTGTACACTACATTGCACGAAAACTTGAAACAATTAAAAAAATATATTATTAATCCTTCTCCTGTGTAGCAATTTGTTCACGCACTAAAGGATTATGGTATTCTAAGAATGAATAACATTTCATTAAGGAAATATATAAAACGCAGTTACTAACTGCAGTTGATAAAACGATTTATATTGCTACCACGATAAAAGTTCGTATAGTATATAGTATAAGTAGTAGGCATAGAAAGGTTGACCATAGCTTGTCGAGTAGATACAATTCTAAATTAAAAAATATTTAAGTAAAGAGAGCAGCGGGGTAACGACAACAAATAATTGTTGTTAATGTGCTATATTATTAGTATTACAATTATTTTTATTATTAATCCTCCAAATTTATTACCATTGCTTTCTATGTAAAAGCGATCTTTTTTTGATGAATAATGAATAAACTTATTATTTAAAAAATGCGGGGGTATGGGGTACCCCGTCCCCCGTTATTAGCTTTTTATGGAGATATCTACCTTGAGACCATATATTATGCTGGAAATTATGTTAAGGATAAAAACTTATTTCTGTTATAGTTCATTTGATTTATATCAATAGACAAGTTTATTAATTTGAAGCTTATTATTATTTTCTATTTTTACAATATATTAATTTCTAAACTTGTTATACATCATCGTATTCTATGTAAAATCGGCCTTCTTTTGATGAATGAGAAAAAGAAAAAATGTAAAAAAAATGGGGGGTACGGGGTACCCCGTCCCCCATTATTAACTTTATGCGAATACGGACGATACCACCCTTAGGGCCATGCAATATGCTGCAAATTATGTTAAGGAGAAAATTTAATATCTGTTATAATTTAGGAAATATTTGCAAAATTGAAAATCGTCCAAACTTTGGAGGGGCTGTACCCAAAATCGTGCGGATACGCCGATAAAAAAAAAAATACGTGTCTCTTATTTTAAGGTACTCTTTCGATCTGTTAAGTTTCATCGAAATCGGAGGGGGACACCCCCCGGTGTTCCCTTGTCAGTTAGTTAACTTGCTTGCAATGCGTAAAGTTACGTAGCTCATTACTCATTACTTATTGGAACTTCGTATCAGTTGAATTTGCTTGAGGCGAATCTGGACGTCTAAGTGTGGGACAGAGCTAAATATATCGGAAAAGTATTCCGCACTTTTTGGGAAAACGGTACGACCGATTTTTAAATTTTAAACTGTATTTGTCTTAAAATAATGTTTGAAATTGCGCCAACGTTTTAATTTTTTTAGTTTTGATGTATTTAAATTTTTAAATGTTATAAGTTTATTATTAAAAACAATTTCTAAAAACGGCTCAACGGCGCATTTTAACACCAATTTCTTAATGACAAACACTTTTTTAATTTTTGAATTTGGATTAATAACAACGCCCGAAACAGAAATATTAATTTTTCTTTTTTCCATGAATTGCCGACAGGCCGCCGCGTCTTTATTGGTTAACCTAACGCAACAGGACTGATGTTTTGTTTTGAAAGACGTATCTACGTACAGATGGTCTTCCTATGGAATCACGGGAGTATAAATATAAGATATTCAATTTGCTTTCAGAAGTGTCTTTTTGTGCATTTTACACAACCCAACCTACTTCCTACTTATGTTTTAAATAAGTGTGAAATTTATAAAATGTGTAAATGTTAATGATAGATAATGTATCTAGTTTTTATTAACGACTGTTAATTATAAATACTAAACCACTTCAATAATTTCCTTGATGCAAGTAAAAGAATGCACACAGCAATTTTTTCGACTGGGTAATATGTACTGTTAAACTCAACGTATAAACTCTTTATTAATAATAATACACAGCACTTTACAAATACTATTTATTATTCGACCTTATTATACTGTGGTTCTTCACCAACTAACTTTTACCCTTGAACCTATATGTCTCTAGTTTGTTTACATTAGGGAAAGGCACTCAGACACATTCGTATCGCTCACATCCCGTACGCAGCCCTCTTTCTTTGTCGCATGAGATGTTGTCATCTAATAGTCGGCTATCCTGACTACAGAGCGTCCTCGCGAAGCATCCCTCTACTTCCTGTTCGGCTCCTCCTTTGCAGCCATCAGGTGCGCTGGACCTAGCAAACGCAGAAGTATACTGGACTTCTACAAGAGCACACTGGACTCTCAATAAGGAAATAAGAAGTACACTGGACTTCTACAAGAGTACACTGGACTCTCAATAAGGAAATAAGAAGTACACTGGCCTTCTACAAGAGTACACTGGACTCTCAATAGGGAACTAAGAAGTACACTGGACTTCTACAAGAGTACACTGGACTCTCAATAAGGAAATAAGAAGTACACTGGACTTCTACAAGAGTACACTGGACTCTCAATAAGGAAATAAGATGTACACTGGACTTCTACAAGAGTACACTGGACTCTCAATAGGGAAATAAGAAGTACACTGGCCTTCTACAAGAGTACACTAGACTCTCAATAGGGAAATAAGAAGTACACTGGACTTCTACAAGAGTTCATTGATTTTTTTCTCCTTCAACGGTACACTAGACCGTTTTGACTACACTGGAGTCCTACGACTTACTGAGTCGAGTTCCAGATGGCCAGTCTGGAACTCTGTGATACACTGGCTCACAAGTTGGTGCTTTCGCTGCCAACAAATCTATCGATATACCGTTCTAATCAATGCTAAGGTAATGTAATGGTACACTGGACCATAGGTTAGTGGTTTTGCTACCAACCACCCATTTGGGGTATTAAACCAAACTACTATAATACTTTAAACCATATATAAACTAAGACAGTCTTGTTTTGTGCAACGACAGTTAGGTGCAGCCAAAGATTATGGCTCAATCACTTCTATAACTAAAATATAATATCATAGATCGTTTCAAATGCCACTTACTACTTATGACTTAAAAGGCTTCATGCGGTCACTGGCCACAATTCCCTTGAAACGTCTCCTATCTTTTGAGAAGGACACTACTCTATACCTGTCATTACCTATTACTTACTATTACCTCTTTCGCATTATCTCCGCCCCACGGTCACCTTGTTCTCGCTAACTCGCAGATTGGGTGCAGATTCTTTGTCGGTTGGTTTTCCAACCGCACTTCCAACTCTACTCGAGGGCTAAACCCATAGAGCAATTCGCTGGGGAAAAATCCAGTAGTGGTGTTCTTTGTACCATTGATGCCTTTTTGCACCGGTCCCAGATGTTTATCCCAGCCATCATGCTCTTCATTTACACTTGCTGTTAGCGCCTCTATCACTGTACTATTAAGACGCTCTACCTGACCGTTGCTTCTGGGGGAAGCAGTAGCATCCTTAATATGCTTCTTTCTATACTTTTCGAACATCTTGCAATTGAAACCTTCTCCTCTATCGGTAACTATACGCTTCGGAGAAAACTAATTTTATCAGCTGTTCTAAAAGTTTGCACACATGGGCACTTCCTGTGTCAGATACCGCCTCTAACCACACAAACTTTGTCGTCTACCAATAGCCGAAGCCGATAATTCGGTTTTCAATAAATCGTATGCTTCTTGCTGCTCATCAGTCCATTTCTATTCGCTATCTTTTTTTTAACGTATAAGCTCTTTATTAATAATAATACACAGCACTTTACAAATACTATTTATTATTCGACCTTATTATACTGTGGTTCTTCACCAGCTAACTTTTACCCTTGAACCTATATGTCTCTAGTTTGTTTACATTAGGGAAAGGCACTCAGACACATTCGTATCGCTCACATCCCGTACGTAGCCCTCTTTCTTTGTCGCATGAGATGTTGTCATCTAATAGTACCTATAAATTACAACTCCTTTTATATCTTTTTTAGATTACATAGCTAGTACCATAGTCATTTATATTGACCGCCCTAGAATTATTTTTGGATTTTGGAGCACTGAAATACGCAATGACAAAGTAATAAAATACCTAGCTAACAATAAGTAGATATGGTACTTACATTTTGTGAATTGGAACATTAAATCTTTTTTATTTAATTATTCTATTTTATTTTATATTAAGCCTTTTTTTCTTTCGCGCTGATACGAAGATGCTTTTTCCTTTTTGACGAGTATCTTTTATCCATTTTTAGATAATGTGGTTTGCTACTTGTAAGAAAGTAAATATTCTTCGTATAATAACTGCACTGCTAAGTCAGTTCCACAGAAAAAAACTTTTGAGGTACTAGACCACAGGTTTGCGATGTCTGGGTGTGTGTGTGTTGAGTGAGGTTTCTATGTTTGTGACAGTGTATGTTACCCTGAATCATTTATCGCAAGTTACTCTATAGGAAGTTGTATTGTAAAATCATAGATACAGGTATAGAACACTCAATGAAACGTAGCGAATACTCTAGACAATCTTAGCAATTCATTTTGGGAACATGTAATATAGAAAGCAAACAATTTATTCAACAAGATTTATTCGAAAAGAAAGATACCTTTCTTTTCGATCTGACTATCGCTTGAGGTTTATTCCTGCAATGCGTGTTCTACAAATGCTCTTTACATTTGTGCATACCTCGAGATAATTCAGTTCTCGAAAAGCAGCAGTAACTCATTTTACAAAACAAGTCACTGATTCTACTGATTCATAGTAGGTACTGATTATATTATCAGTGCTAAAATTATTTATTTCTGAATTAATAGCTTTCTTTGTAGTCTAGTAAATCAAATAAAATTACTGATAATACCTTATTAATTTGCATTTTAATTTTGATTTTTCTAAAAAAACATATGAAATAGTGTTATTCTATACACTCAAGTTCATATGACAGACTAACTAATATTTTGAAAAGATCTGATTACTCGAACCGGTATCATTTCTGTAGCGCACTCAATTCGACGCTTGTGCTACCGTCCTAGTTATGGTTGTTATTGTTATTGTTGTCTTCCTGTCATGTCCTTTCTCTTTTGGACGCTATTTGCTATCAGAAAGAAATGAAAAAAAATGGTTTAATATTAGTAAGTACCGCTGAACCCTCGCCCTTGACCACTTTTTTTATTTTTCCATTTTGGAAGCTAAATAGAACTAAACAAAAAAATTAAAAAAAAAAATTTAAAAATAAAACGTTGGCGCAATTTTAAATACTGTTTTCAAAACAATCTCTTTATCAAATTTAAAATATTTTGATTGGTAATGCTAAAAACAACGGAAAAAAATCCGCGCCATCTACTGGCAGCGAATCTCATTAAAAGGCCGTCCAGATTCGCCTTAAAGAGTGGCGCAAAAGTAATAAACTATGCCAAGATCAATAGTTAGAACATCAAGTACAATGAACATCTACATTTTACGATCAAACTGGACCTGTTTCAAATTCTATGTTTATTTAAACATCGTGATTTCGTGTATAAATATCTAAGTATTTACTTTGTTCCTTCTCTTGGGTATTTTAGAATTAGTGTAGACATATCACTTAAAAATCTGTAGGTACAACGTTTGCCAATATTATTAGATCTAATTAGACAAGTAATTTATGTAACTCATTTGCCTGCTGAGACACATTATTGTAATATTGTCTGAACACACAGACGTTGTTTGTTATACAATCTAATTGTTTGCGGAACTACCCTTGTATAAAAAAAAAAATATTGACGCACAAAGTGGTTAACGTATCTAATTTATTCGTTAAATATTTTAGGTAAATTAGAAGTCTCCTTGTAAATAGTTACACAAAACGTTGTGGGAGGAAATTAATGTTCGTCTTTGGAAGTTTGCTTCTTACGTAAATGTTTTCCCACACAAATTGTGCAACCAAAAATATGCTGGATCTTCTAATTTTAAGGTTATGTGCCACCTACATTAAATATAAAGTAATTTCCGTGTGCCTACGTTCTTCATAATATTTGTACAAGGAGTACATGTAGCTAATTGTATCAACGCAAACAAACGTATGTAGCTGTTTGTTTACGTGTATAATAATAAATGGTTCGAAGATATTTCTGCATTTTTTTCTTACAATGTTTTTTTTTTGATTTATTCAATATGTCAATGTTAAACTAAATCAAAAATGTGTCCTGAAACAATGAAAGAAATCATTGTTCACATGAAATAATGTATTAATATTGGCCCAAGGAAGGATCAAATCAATGAAGAATATTTTGTTAAATGACAAAGGAATTTATTGTCATGTTTATAGTATCGTCAAAAGAGCTTAGAGAGTGTGGAACTTTCTTAATAGCTTGAACGTAACGCCCCGTTTGACGATGGGTAATAAATTGGTTGAAATTCATAAGATACTAATTGAGGTCCATTATCAGACACCAATGTAACAGGTATTCCATACCGTGCAAAGCATTGCCGTAAATTTTCAATAGTCGTTTTCGTTGTTATTGACTTCATTGTGTACACTTTAACCCATTTAGAGTAAGCATCGACAATGATGAAATAATGTCCAGCATAAAGACATCTATTTAAACAAAATCTATATAAATACGTTGCTAAGGTCCACCAGGATATAACCTGAGACGTACTGGTGCATTCTGAAGCTGATTGATCCACTTAATGTAATGTACGCATTGCTCAGCAATATTTTCGATATTATGATCAATATTATGCCAATACACAAAGCTACCAGCCAAAGCTCTCATCTTCACAATGCCCAAATGACCCTGATGTAATTCATTCAGTACACTATTACGTAGACTCTTTCCATGGTATTACAACTCTAATGCCTTTCAAAATACATCCCTGCTCTATAGAATATTCCCTATTTTGATTAATATCAGAATTTCCCAAAATTGAACGATAAAGTGGGATTAGCACAGAATCCTTCAGTGCTTCTTCAGGAATAATTTTTGAATCTATTGTGTTAATTTGATTAATTTTCAAAAACTTATGGTTCGTGCACAATGGCATGTTTAGTAGGAAATCTCGAAACAAAATCAGCATTAGAATGATATTCTTCTTAATTCTGGCGAGTGCCCTGTGGCGATCTTTGTGATTTGAGCAGGGCTTTTGACTGCGTCAGTCATAGTATTTTGATAGAGAAATTGTGCGACATTGGCGTTAGGATGTTGGCCTCGCTTAATTTGGGGAGATATATTCGCCCTGTAAATTCTGAATGCTTAGTAAACACCTTCGGAATACCGCAAGGCTCTGTATTGGGTCCAATTCTTTTCCTATTATATATTAACGATTTAGACAATATTATTGTGGAAGGGAAAACCCACGTGACCTTGTATGCAGATGATGCCTCAGTTTTAATATCAGATAGGAAAATGTAGTGACTTTCTGCACAGGATCAATTCCTGGTTAAATGAGCATAATCTTATTCTTAATCCAAAAAAAAAGCAATTTATGACATTTCATTGCCGTCAGCGGCGAGTTCCAAATCTATGGTTGTATAGTGATACAGAAGAGATATCACATGTGGAGAATAGTAGATTTCTAGGATTGCACCTGGATCAAACTCTAACATGGAAAAAACAGGGCGAACAACTCATTGCAAAACTAAATTCCCTGATGTATCCTTCCGGAATTTAAAACATGTTTTAACAAAGGAACAATTAATGTCTGTTTATTATGCCTTGGTTGAAAGTAGACTGAGGTATTGCGTATGTTTTTGGGGGAACTCAGCTGCGGCCAAAAGTGTTTTCATAGTTCAAAAACGCATTTTGAGAATTATAACTAATGTAAACAGTACTCATACATGTAGGGATTTATTTCATGAATTTAATATATTAAGGGTAACGGGTTTATATATTTTGGAAGTATGCATATATGTATGGTTTTATAAGCAAAAGTAAATTTCAAACGAATAATGAAGTTCAACAGTATCATGCCAGGAATGGTGATGCTTATCGCGTTGCTGGTGCTAATTTAGATGTTTCTAAAGCTTCACTTAATTGGAAAAGTCCAAAATTACTTAATCACCTACCATCAATTATTACGGAAAGTACAAGTCTAAGTCAATTTAAGAGAAAGTTGAAATCATATTTAGTAGTTTTAAAGCTTCAAATCTTGACCATGTATATAATATTTAATTTCTTTTTTCTTGGTTTTTGAGGTCGTCAATATTAAAAACATGAATGAATACGACGTTTCGCTTTATTGAAAAGCTTTTCAAGTATATAAATAAATGTATAATTTGCAATTTAAAAAAAAACAATTTGTAATTTATTAAACAAAAACATTTTATTTATAATTTACAATTTTTACATTTATTTATATAATTGAAAAAGCTTTTCAATAAAACGTCGTATTCATTCATGTTTTTAATATTGACGACCTGTTTTTAACGAAAATAGTGGACACCGTAACAACAAAAATACACGAGTATTTCGTGAAACAGGAGGAAAAATACCTTGCGGAAATTGGGAAATTAAAAAGTGAAATACTAGAGAGTAATAATAAATACGAAATCCTTGAACAGTACTCTAGGTCAGATAGTATTCGTGTTTTTGTTTGATTCCCGAAAAAGCGCAAGAAGAACTAATAGAAGAGGTAATATCCCTGGCCAAAGATAAATTAAATATTAACTTAAAGAAAGAAGATATATGTACCTGCCACCGCTTAAAATCGAAAGAAGACGGCGTCAAACCTGTCATTATTAAATTTGTAAGAAGATCGACAAAAAATGAAGTTTTTGGTGCGAAGCGGAAACTAAAAGGGACGAAAATCGTGATTAGAGAAGATCTGACTAGAGAGCGGGCATCGGCGGTGAGAGAACTAGCTAAACTTTATTCTAATAAAAATGTTTTCACAAATAATGGAAATATATTTGTTAAATCAGATAATAAGATACATAAAATTTCCTCGATGAGTGATTATAAAAAATTTCTAGAAAAATAAAAATAAATTGTGGTAGAGGTTACAATGAATTGTAGCAGTAGTGCATATTTTGTATATTCTTTTTTGAATTTTATAGTTCTGTAGTAAAATACTTAAAATATTTCATTCGTTGCATACAAGTTTAGTTTTAGTTCTTTGTTTTTCTGTTTTTGGTCGCCGCACCTGCGTGCGCTTCTTGCCCTTCCTTTTTGTTGTATGCTCTTCTGTATATTGTACTTGCAAACTAGACTTTATTTCAAATTATTTTATAAATATATTTCTTTACTTTCCTGTTGAATACATTGTAGCTTTTGAAACACTGTAAATGAATTTGTTGAAAATTGCTTATTTGAACATTAGATCACTATTTAATAAAGTTGTTGATGTCGAACGCCTACTCAAAAGGAAAATATTGACATTACTGTGCCTCTGCGAAAACTTGGTTGAACATTACATTGATAGCAGCTTAATATCTATTCAAGATTATAATTTTGTTAGGGTGGATAGACATGCGCGGGGTGGAGGGGTGGGTATTTCATCAGATCAACCTGACGTACAGTCTCATTGATTCTGAACGGAGTATCGAACAGCTTGGTTGTCCGTGATAACGTTAGTAACTTCCTGTTGTTGGAGTAGCTTACAAGCCACCACACTTAAATTACAAGATATTTTTAGATGAACTAGAAAATTCTATTGCTCATTGTTTGCATTACACCTGATGGGGATAATATTATTTTTGGCGGTGATTTTAACATTGATTTATTACGGTCGCAGAATTGGATACTAAGTATTTTTACGACATTATTGAGGCTTTGGGTGGGCACCAACTCATAGACTCCCGACGAGACTGTCTTTACATTCATACACTTTGTTAGATGTGATTGTCACCTTAAATGACGACATTATTGTGACTCTGGAGTAGCAGTGAATACCTTATCCGATCATGACCTAACCTTTTGTATTTTAAATGGTAAACTCGATGCAAGAGAACCGCTTATTAAGCAAATGCGGAATTTTAGAGATTTTAATTTGGATTGGTTCAACGATGATCTTCGTAGGAATCCCCTTTCAATATATTTTTAACTTAACTTCTGTTGATGATAAGTTGGAATGGTTAACAACGCTCTTTATTATTATTTGACGTTCATGCTCCGTTAAAACAATATCGATTTACTAAGCCGTATACTCCTTGGGTTACAGAAGTCATTAGGATTATGATGAAGCATCGAGACCGCGCTAAAGCACGATTCCGGAAAACCAAAATCCAGATCACTGGAGATATTACAAAACTCTTCGCAATCTTACAACTGTGTCCATACGAAATGAAAAGAGAGCCTTTTTCAAAAACTTAGAGCGAGCAAATGACTTTAAAGAGGTGTGGAAGGGCATTGGTAGCCTCGGTATTGGGAAACGTAAAAATTTATCGCCGCCAGCAGATTTTAAAGATATTGATAGTATTAATAATTACTTTGTTACGTCTGCCCAATTACTCGCGGCCCTATTGACATCACGCCTTATACCGAACCCTATTTGATGATTCCTTTGAATTTCAGCCAGTCGATACGATTACAATATGTAAAATTATTCACTCCTTCAAATCTAACGCCACGGGATATGATGGGATTACTATTAAAATGCTAAAAATGTGTTGCCCCGTTATAATACCCTATCTAACCCACATTATCAATTCTTGTATCATTGATCAACGGGTGCCCGATGTATGGAAGGTGGCTCTGGTGCATCCTCGACCTAAGGTGAAAGAAGTAAAAGAATTTAAAGACTTGAGACCTGTCAGTGTGCTGCCGTCAATGTCTAAGATTCTCGAAAGGGCGCTGCACTTGCAGCTATCCGAATATATAGAGGCCCGCGATGTTATTCCACCCGTTCAATCTGGTTCCGACCCGGTTATAGTTGTACCACTGCTTTAGCCGCTCTTACGGATGATATCATTACCGCAATGGATCGGAATTTAATTACCGCGCTTGTATCACTAGATTTTAGTAAGGCGTTCGATACTGTCGATCACGAACTTCTTTTGGTTATTCTGCGTTATTTTGGACTGGGTGCTAAATCTCTGTGCTTATTAAAAAACTACTTTACTGATCGGTTTCAGTGTGTGAGGTTGTCCGGTAGAGTGTCCGATGCCCTCCCTATAGTCTCGGGTGTAATCCAGGGGTCAATACTTGGCCCACTTTTTTATTGTATTTATACAGCATCATTTTTCCGTAACATAAAACATTGTAAGATGCTTGTTTATGCCGATGATACGCAATTATATCATTCCTTCCTACCTCAAAATCACGCGGTGGCTATGGGTCAACTTAATGAGGACCTGCGTGCATTGCATGCTATTTCGCGAGCACATTCTTTACATTTGAATCCAGTAAAATCTACAGCTATACTATTTGGTAAGAAGCGTACTTGTGAACTTCTAAGTAATGTTTTGAAGATCACTATTGACAATCGGGACTTGCCAATTGTTAATGAATGTAAAATTCTGGGGTTGATAATCGATAACTCTTTTAGATATACCCATCAAATAAACAATAACATTAAGATGGCCTATTTTCATTTAAAAAAAATTTACCCCCACAGGCATTTCCTAAGCTTAATTTAAAGAAACAATTGTGTGAAAATCTAGTTTTGTCCAATTTAATTACTGTGTGCCTGTTTACCATCCTGCTATTACTGTGACTACATCAAATAGAATACAGAAATTGCAAAATTCTTGCCTTAGACTTATTTATGGTGTTAGAAGGAATGAAAGAATATCTCATAAATTAACTGAAGCATCGTGGTTGTCGATGTATAATCGAAGACAGCTTCAATCACTAATTTTTATCATAAAATCATACGTACAAAGCATCCAGAATATCTGTATGAACGGGTATGTTATAGATTTCAAATTCACAATCGCAGCACACGTTTTAATTGCCTCCTTCACCCTCCGCAGCACAGACTGTCACTTTTTGAAAGAAGTTTCACATACCATCTCTACAAATCATACAATGGGCTTCCGCCTGGTTTTTCAGAATTAAGTTTAGGCACGTTTAGGCAAAAATGTTTTGAGTGGGTGTTCGTACAGCAGTGTGGGGGCAGGGCGCGTTAGGGTGTGGTCGGCTCATGCAGTTTAAAATTTGGTTTAAAATTTGTTTAACATTTGTTTTCTTTTATAATCATGCATTTATTGTGATTTCTGTTTTTTTTTTTTTGTTATCTGTGTATTATAGGTAGGATATCATGTTTTAATTTTACGCAAGGTTAGATGGTAGAGCAGATTGCCGGGATGTGATCCTGGCAAAACTGAATCTCGCTTGGGGTTACTTCGCATACATATATATATACTTTATTTACTTGCTTTATGTAGTTAGCTGTAATTATGTTCGAAAAAATGGTAATAAAGACATATTATTATTATTATTATTATTATTAAAAACCAAGAAAAAAGAAATTAAATAATACATATTTAGCAGGTAAAGTGATTTATAATTTCAGTGAGTTTTATATAGTTAATTGATTACATCTTTCATATATGTTTATATATCCATGTCATTACGTGATTTCTTTTTAGTGTTTTAATTTTATTGACGATGGCCACATCTGTGATGTATACATATATCCTGTGACGTTTCATATACATTGTAGAATGTCTGACATGAAATAAATATATTATTATTATTATTATTCTATTTTACGAAATTTAATAATATAATCATATCCTTGCAAGAAAACGAATAATGTGTAATAGTCGCGTAACCGTTAAACAAGGTACAGATTTATTATTTGCAAACATTCTTTCGAACAGTTTATGGTCCGTATACAGTGTGTTCACGGGAACATTCTACAATAGCTAACTTTTTTATTTTTAGAGATACAGAGCCGGTTAAATGGAGAAGTTCGTGTACTTTTCTATCTGCATTTCGTGCTATGGCATAAAAAACAGAAGAGCGCTTGGTTGCTAAGATACGACTAAAGCATGTATTTTTTTAAATGGGATATACTCGGTATATTTTTACATTTTTGAGTTTCTCTAATCGTTGGCTATAGCAAAGTATAATACGACTTTTCTGTAAAATCACAATTACGAGAGTTATAAAGATATGTGTTCACAAAACATTCTACAATGGCCTAACTTTTTGGTTTTTTGGAGGTACAAACTATCACATGAAGATGTAGATAGACACTTTTGTATTCATCGTGTTTTAAGTGTTGCCACTTGTAATCTTTCACATAAATAACGGAAATAGTATTTACTATACTAATTACAACAAATGGGAAGTAGATATTAAACAAAAACTAATTGTATATTAAAGTTAAAAGACAACAAGGAAATCTTTTAAATTTTTGCTTCAAAATAACTGCCATTACTTTCCCTACACAGGTTTACCCTTCACACCAGATTACTGTGTACCTTTTGCACTGTTTGTTCATTAAAATCAGGAATATACTGTGTAATTTTGATTTTTAAATTTTCCAAATCAACGGATGGTGTATCATACACCGTGTTTTTAATAGCTCCCCATAAAGAGAAATCCAAGGGATTTATGTTGGGTGACCTAGCCGGCAAAAATATCGGGCCTCGATTTCCGATCCAATGATCAAAATGCTGTTTTAAGAGGCTAATTACGGCTACTTATTCATTAAGCGTGTTTCCCATTTAAAAAAAAACATGCTAAAGTCGCTATCTTTAGGCAACCAAGCGCTCTTTTTGTTTTTTAATGCCATAGCACGAAATGCAGATGGAAGAGTAAACGAACTTTCTGCATTTAACCGACTCTGTATCTCTAAAAATAAAAAAGTTAGCTATTGTAGAACGTTCCCGTGAACACACTGTATAATATAAAATATCTACCATACAAGTAATTAAAGAATTTTTTAACACCCCAGTAAATGGATAATGCTTCCTTATCGATTTATGAGTATTCTTTTTCGCTCGTATTTAGCATACGTGGTGCGAACGCAATAGGTCTTTCACTCCATCTGGAAAATGCGCGATAAAACGGCACCAATGCTATAGCTAGAGGCACCAGTTGCTAATACTAATGGCAATTTTGGATTAACATGGGCTAGAACGCGATTCGAACCAAATCGAGCACTTCCTGACATTTTTTATCCCAGTTGAATCTAATCCCCTTTTGAAGCAAATGGTAGAGAGGCTACAAAATTATTCCCATATTAGGTATAAAGCGATTGTAATATGTGATTAATCCAATGAAAGATTTAACTTGACTTTGATGTTGAGGTGGTTTAGCCTTCAAACTTATATTAACTTTATCTTGTGTTTTGTGTAATGCTTTGGCGCCCAATATATAACCTAAATAAGATATTCTTTCAATTAAAATTTCTTTTCTTAAATATACTGGGTGAGTTTTTTATCTTGAGACAACAGAATATTTCTAAAACACTGCATCAAATCAAAAAAAGATCTTAATCAGATTTGTTATAATGTAGGGGGCTCACTGAATGGTGCCGAACTCGATCCCCCACCTCACTACACCTCAAAGTGAGAGGGGAGACAACTTTTAAACGGGAACCCCCATTTTGTATTGACGATTCGGATTCTACGCCATCAAGTATGTAGTTTTTGTTTGAAACTTTTTTTCGATTTGTAACAGATTGCGCTGTGATCGCAAAAAACGTCTAGAAAAAATACATAAAAAAGAGAAGCAAGCAAACATGATTGAGCGAATCACCAACGCTTGTTCAAGGTTTACGCAGGAAACACTTCTCAGTTGCGTGCAATAATTCCAATTGCGAATAAATAAATGTATCGAAGTGTAAGGGCACACTTTAGAACACATTTTCTGAATTCGGTATGATAAAGTAAAGTTCTTCGTGGTTGAATGGCTTTTTGAAATGTTATTTAATGTTAAAATAAAAAAACACAAAATCATGTTTGCTTGCTTCTCTTTTTTGTGTATTTTTCTAGACGTTCACAATCATGTTTTTTGCGATTACAGCGCAATCTGTTACAAATCGAAAAAAAGTTTCAAACAAAAACTACATACTTGATGGCGTAGAATCCAATCTGCAATACAAAATGGGGTTCCCTTTTTAAGATTTCAAAGTTGTCCCTTTCCCACTCTGGGGGGGTGAGGTGGGGGATCGAGTTCAGCACCATTCAGTGAGTCCCCTACATTATAACAAATCTTATTAAGATCTTTTTTTTTAATTGATGCAGTGTTTTAGAGATATTCCGTTGTCTCTAGATAAAAAACCCACCCTGCATATTTTATTCGCGACAGATTTGAAGGAACCTTTGCAAGAGACGCGAAGGCTCTTCCAAACTCGGAGATGCTATTTTAATATCATCGTAGAAAGACTGGGCAATCCCTCATCATCACTGAAAATAGATTCCAGATGCTTCTGCCAAAGTGCTGGCGCATTAGCAATTTCATATATTAAACAATTCACCTTATACAATTCCTTAGTCGTATTAATTTTTAACAATTTTGCAGTCTCATCTCATGTTACAGACATGTACATATAAGCCTCACGCACATCAAACTTGGAAAAAATCATCCCAACCTCGTCGCTGTTTGTTGTATATTTTATTTTAAAAGTAATAAGGAAATAATAATAACTCTAGATATATTTGTGTATTTATTGGTTTGATACTAAATGCAGAGTGTTTCATATACAAAATAGATGTACACATTTACAAATAGGTACACAAAAAAGTACACATATCAAAAACAACTTGCACATATAAATTATAAATATATATACATTTAAATCTTGGTATTTAGGATACAGGTATCCTACATTTTTTTTCTTCAAGGATATGTATTTCTTTGCGGAGTGTGAATTATTCACATAATTTCTATTTTTTTGTTATTTCAGGAGGTCGCCAAAAAAATTGAATGGTTATAGAAGGGATTCTATACGTCTACATGAAACAATTCGTCCTAACGTAATTTTGAAAAAGAGAACTTTTAAAATATCAAAAGCCTGTAGTGTTTTCGGCTACAAACTTACGAATCCTAATTTCGATGAACCAGTAAGATAAAGCACATACGCATTTCTGTTAACATGTGACTATGTTTACAAATTTTTAATTTAATTAATATAAAGCACTAATGAAACATAATGATGTGATGCTTTGATACTTAAAGAAACTATAAAATTCTGAAATACGCACATTAAAATTGTAAGTGCTAAAACGCCGCTGCATTATGTAATTAAAAAATCCACTTAAATCGGGACTTTTAAACAATATTAATCATCCATGTTATTTGAAAATAATTAACAACTCTTGCAATATTACGCAACATCAGCATATATACTACGTATGTTCATATGTAATATATATGCGACCTTGCGGTCGGTGGGTCATATGGTCGTTTTACAGCAATAAATACGCATAAGATAGTGTTTGTGGCGGTGGACGTAATACAAAAAAAAACCATACAAAACAAATACATACTTTGCGTATCTATTTTGAGATATGTAATTGACTGTATCGATATCGACGAGCTTATTTATACAACTTACTTAATGTTAAGACTTAATGTTTAAATGTTGGCAGATAACAAATAAAGGTTTAATGGACTTCAAAATATAATTATAACTATCTTCAGTATTTTTTTAGCGATTAATGCAATTAGTAATATACTAAAAAAAAAGATTCTTTAAATCAAAGAAATAATACTTCTTTCTTTGCCGCTATTTAAAACAACCGTTTGTTCGTGTAAATAAAAGAACAGTATTTTTAACCCAAAGACGTAAATTCACAATCAAAAATTTATTACAAAAAACTGCACGTGATTCTAAATTACAATAGGACAATGCTATTTCCAATATCAAAGCAAAAGATTAGTTTGTTCAGGAAGATAGTTCTAATTATACCAATACAATCCACGTGGTTACAAAATAATACAAACTAAATTAACCGTGGACAAATTCCAGCAAAAGAAAACATGAATGAGACTAAATGCTATTCACCCAAACCGAGGTGATTAATAATTAAAAACGAAACAGTAAATTAGAAAAACGGAGAAATTGATTCTTTAAACTAATTTGAAAAAAAAAAAAAACTAAACTGCAAATATATCTTCCCGACCAAAAATAATAAATGCTCTTACATCTATAGTGTGCACACACCAATATAATAACAACTATTACTTAGCGAATTCCTTGATGGACGAAATAAAACAATTAACGCGAATCAAATACGATATAAAAATGTAATACAAAATGGCAGCAAAGGAATTCAAAAATACATGTACTCACACTAGCGTCTACCAAGGAACTGCTTCACAAAACTCAACAGCTGCGTACAACGCAGCCGTACAATTCACTGACAAAATCTACTAGAATAGGCGTGGACTCAAACTAGCGAACGCTAGACAACTTAATTAAAGGAATTAATTCAAAAAAAAAAATAAAACACTTAATTAAATAAATTATACAATCAATTCATTAACTAAATCTTATATAAAGATAAACATTAATATTTGTGAAAATTCTCCCGAAACATTGACAAAGGCTGATCGGAGTAAACATGACAACATCTGAATTTGCGAAAATCGGGGCGCCAGTCCACAGTCTTTGAGGCATATATTCGATGCAATTAATATTTTTGATAAAAAATTAATATTTATGTAGTAGGTACCATTAAAAGAAACAGTACTACCACAAATTTGATGTTTAAGATGAAATAATGGGGATTCTTTAATCGACAAATAGAAGATACTTTAGTCAAAATTTGCAGCTTTAGAGGTGTATAGGCTGTTTAAAATTTACTGCCCAATTTTAGAAACTTCGACAAACTTTTTCAGGTTTTTTTTTTTTTTAATAGAACATCCTGTATATTTCTATACAAACGAATGAAGAGATTAATTATGAACAGTTTTTGTTAATATAACCCTATGCCTATCTGTAGTCCTTTTTGATAAAACGCAAAAAATATTGCTCTATTGAAAATTGAAAATTTAATGTCCAATTTTGGAAATTTTGCCCAATTTTTTTAGAGTTATTTCTTTCTTGTTATTTACTAAAAATTGTCCACGCTTAATTTAGTTTGTTTCAATTTGAAACCACGTGGATTGATATTGGTATATTTAGGATTATCGTCCTGAACAAACAAATCTTTTGTTTTGTGTAGGAAATAGCGTTGTCCTATTGTAATTTAGAATCAAGTGCAGTTTTTATTTTTGGCCAGAACCTTCAGTTCACGGTTTTTTTCTGCAATTTTGTAATTTTACCCATTTTATAAAAATAAAATTTGATTGTTAATTATCTTCGCTGGGTTAACAAATTCTGTTATTTTATTTTATATTAAACCTTTTCAATTTTACGGGTAATTAAGTAAGTCATATTTCTTTCACTCACAATTTCCTTTTCGTGGTTAGATTCAAGTTTTAATTCGCGAAGGTAACTCTGAGGTTAATTGTTCTTTTCATTTTAAAATTCCTTTAATTCAGTCTGTACACAGCAGTACGTATAGGTAATGGTCAGCCACTGCTAAAAATGCAAAAAATACAGGGTGTTCCATTTAAAAATGTAGTGTGATTGTGCCGATAATTTCTGAAACACCCTGTATAATCAAAAGTAATTTTCAAATATGCTCCTATCATGTATTAAGTGAAGCGTTTGACTTCAATAGCCAATGAGCAATCAAAGACCGGAGTTCAGTTGTAAGACCCTGTATATCAAAACGAAGACGCTTGTTGAGTCGATCAGCTCACATCGACCACTCTTAAAGGAATCATGAATCAATCCAGTAATCACGACTTCTCAACACCTTACAATTTTCCGCTTCTACCAACGGAAATGCTCCATATATAAATAAATGAATGCTCTTTCCCCAAAAAATAACCAACAACCGTAAAAGTTAAGTTTACGTGTTCTTGCCCGGTAAAAATGAGTCTCCTCAAGCGCATACGTTATGCGAACGTATTTATGGCCCTGTGTAATGCGCAAAGGACATTATCCTAAAAAGGGTAGAGGAAATTTAAAATTTAATGGCGGCATTACATGTTTTACGTCGCCATATAAAACAGGGCTGGTAACGTCAATAGGACACGTAAAAGGAAGATGATTTTTATTGATCAGATGGCGTTTGTACCTAATAGGTGCTATAAGTGTTTAAGGTAGACGATTTTCTGAATCGTTCGCGTAGGTTTTGGAGATTCATGTTTAAATTCATTTCGTCGATGATGTAAAAGAATATATTATAAAATCATACAGGATAATTTATGGAATGCATCCATTAAAACTTCCTGAATTTGCAATGGTATCCCGATTTTGAAACTTTGGGGTTAAGCAAAGTTAGCTATGATCTGTTTAGAAAAAATAACTTCATCCATATCGTACTTCCGATTGGAAAGTCATGGCCACCTATGATATTAGAAATAGAAACCTATGTTTTTTAGTGCACTTTTTACGTCCTACTAGGCATTTTACAGCCAATTTTTAATGGACGTTCTGTGAATCACCTATATAAGCTCGAAGGTCGATATACTGATGTTACAGACCAACAAGGAAATATCTTGGCGTGAGCTATTAATCACTGATCGGCACCGAAAAGTTCACAGAAAACAATTCATCGAATACAATTAAAAGAAAACTAATTTACTGAAAAACAATTCACATACGTAGCAACTATCAGAATAGAAAGATTGCCGAAGCTCAATTCACAGAAGAACATATTCACGGAAGTGCATCACCAAACTAAAAGTGGATTCAAACTCAAGCACTTGTAACGTTTCACTTTAATATAAAATAAATTGCTTAGTTTCTTAAATCACATTTAGAAATAATGAATACTTTAAATGTAATTTTTGTCAATTTATTTTAATCATGGGTACATTCTGTAATTACTCACTTGTATCTAGTTTTGGAACATGTTTATTTACATCACATTTTCTGAACATACCTGTTTCAACTATCAATGCTGTTTTTGCTTTCATTGTATGGTATATAACCGCGGCTTTTTGTGTTAACAATCCCTTCTTTTGCTGACCGCCGATACAGCACCGATATCCGACACTGCTGTGCAGACTCTCTTGATAATCTCTCTCGTGGGAGAAACTGCGTGGAGATTAACAAGGACATACCAGTGTTGCCCTTTATAATTTTCTATTTCACATTTTCGAAACTGTTAACCAAAAACAAATGACAGCCACCGTATTTTGCGATCTATCAAAAGCATTTGATTGTGTTCCCCATTCACTTCTACTTAACAAACTTGAAAGGTATGGCTTTATGGGCAAAGTTAACGACTGGTTCCGTTCATATTTGACTGATCGTCGCCAATTTGCGATTGCGAGTTGACAATGACAATGTTGATTCGACAGTTGGCCAAGCGTGTATGGTATGCCGCAGGGTTCAGTGCTTGGACCGACGTTATTTTTAATATTTATGAATGACCTGGCACATGTAGCCCGCCAATCACACACGGTTCTTTTCGCCGACGATACATCCCTTACGTGGCACGCTTCAAATCGTGATGACCTAGAGAGATTAATCAACGTCGACATTTCCAGGATTTGTGAATGGTTTAATGCTAATGAAACTACTCTTAACACTAGCTAAACCAAAATGGTAACTGTACAGACAACAAACCAACCTTAACATTGTTATTAATAACAGTCTTTTATCCCTTGCTACTCATGTCAGATTTTTAGGTGCTACTGTGGATAGAGCTTGTCATCAGCCTGTGCTTATTATGCCTATAGCCTTATAATGCTCTAAGAATTACATATAAGGCTACATGTTGGTGAGTGTGCTGCGAAGGGAGTTTACTTTACACTATTTGAGTCTCGCATGAGATATTGTGTTCCTTGTTGGGGCTTCACCACTACAACAAATTTATTCGAAATTTTTAAATTACAAACGGGCTGTGCGGCTGATTAGTGGAGAGGACAACAGAGCCCATTGCTGTCCGTTATTTGCTTCCCAAAAAATCTGGACTTCATACTCACTAATTATCTATGAGTCGGTGAGTATGGTGTATAAATATAGAAGCAGATATTCCTATAGAACCGACATTCATTCTTACAATAGTCGTAACTGTAACAGTATTAATCTTCCGAAAACTGGCACCTCTCTCTGCAAAAATTCTCTGTACTTCATGGACTTCTCTTTTTTCAATAAATTACCTTCGTTTATATTAAGTTATCCTAATTTAACTACATTTCGACGCAAATTAAAGATGTTATTACTAAAACAACCTTTTTATTAATTCGACGAATTTAATAATCATAAATTTTAACCTGTCTCCTCGTAGTGAACGTGTTTATTGTTTTATTTTGGTTTGTTACATTTTTTTATATGTTTATGTAATGTCAGACAACATGCACTTGTTTATTGGCAACAAATCTATATCTATATCATAACCTGTAAATTTTTGCACACTTACTTTGGTAGGAGCTAGAATTTGTGGGCAAAGGCATTTCAACTATTCTGACAAAAGAAATACCTACACATTAATTTGTTTTGGAGCAGAAGCTACCGACATTTTAATTGGTATTTTCACGCACGTTATTCTTATTTTGGCATCAGCTAATTTAGAAGCGAGACCGCAAACCGGACAGCTATAACCGCAGAATCTCTCTTCTTGTTTTGACCCAGACAAGAGCTAAGTCAATTCAGACAGATCTGTTTCACTGCTGCACTCATCCTGAAATAAGCTCGCCAATTTGGTAACTAATTTCTTGATTATTGCTTTGCATTTCTATGTAATTTTCTATACTTTTGTTGTATGTAAATTTGCTCGCTGCCCGCTGACAATAAAGAGCTTTATTCTGCTAATTTTACCCCGCTATGTATAAACTCACCTCTTGTATATATAATTTTCCGTGTGTAAATAAAACTGTTTAATCAAAATGTCGGACTTTTGACTGCATTAGATTGTAACCCTGGCTTGCTCACGTTACTTAGCTACTCGTAGAGCAATTAAATTAATCTATTTTGCACTGTGTGAAATTATTACTGGTAGCCATAATCTTTTTTTTAATCGCCTGTCAAACATATAATGAGTTTAGTCTGCAGAAGTAAATTGTGGCACACATTTGTGGCAGCGTCATCTGTGTTGCAAGAGATTAGTTCGCTAGGTTAGGAAACTACACAAGCTGCTATCTAATTTATTGTTATAAAGAATAATTAAACAAATTTTATTTAATTTTCATTCTACCAATATCCATCGTTGTAAATTAACCCCGGCAAAATAAAACATCGTTACACACTTTGTGTAACTGTTTTGCCGAAAAACAGTGTCATAAAGTTCCAATTTGTAACGCCGTTTTTTTCCACTTTGTGACGACACTGTTTATAATGATTTTATTTGAGGGTGGTAGTGCATCTCGTGCTTTGACATTTCACATTTGACATCTCTATATAGGCTTATGAATTGTGTCACAAACATGACAAAAAAAAATCCCTGCATGGATAAGAAATGCCATTTTAAATTATAAATAGGCATGAATTAATGCGAAATAGAAAAAAAATAGCAAAAAACATGTATTACAATTACTGTTGTAATACTCTTACATTTAATCATCCAAATTTGTACTGCTATTACAACAAACGTCATTGTAACACTAGTGTTTTAATATACTACTCAATGAAATGCACTCCGAACACAATAACACAATAATATATGTTTTTCTGTGAATTTTGCTTCTATAGCCTTTCTATTCTGTGAATTGCTATTTATGTGAATTGTTTTCGATTTGATTTATTTGTAATATAACTGATATTACAGCGTCAAAAGTAAAAGCAAATAAGTATTAACACAATATTATATATATAATAATTAATAATTATTAATATGGCGCGTGACACAATCTAAAACAATGAAACACAAACATGGTGATTAATGTCTGAGGCGACAATTTAATGTATTGAATGTATGAAAAGTATTAAAGTATTAAAGTGCGGTTCTACAAAAGTTATAATTTAAAAATTTCTCTATGGAATGAAATAATTTTTTTAATAAAATTTTTCGTAGTTGTTTGGAAAAGGCTATTTCGTGTAGTTTTGTTAGGTGTGCTGGTAGTCGATTGTACATTTTTGGACCCCAATAATTTGCCCCAGTCCTACTTCTCATTACACGGTGGTGCTGAAGTTTTAGGTTGATGTTGTGCCTTGTGGGGTAGTTATGCACATCCGAATGGGTGGTACGCAAGTGCCGGGTTCGATGGACATGTACAAAGGCGGCAAGTATAAAAGCGCTTGATGTTGCTTGAATATTTCCCTACAACTAGCTCTATAATTAGATTGAGTCATTGCCCTTACCGCTTCCTTTTGCTTCCAAAACAGTTGAAGATAGGAAAATTGTCTGAGCCTCGCTAGATGACCCCCACACTATTATTCCATATGTGGTCCTCGAATGGAAGTGGGCGAAGTATGTCGTTCGTGCCGCTTGATAAATGGATACTCGTCTCACTCTTCGAATGACATATATTGCCCTGGAGAGTTTAGTTTGGAGAAGTTTTATATGGGAGTTCCACTTTAGTTGGTAATTTAGATTTACTCCAAGAAAGGGTGCAGATTCGATTTTAGTCACTGGTTTAGTCGTTATAAGTAAATGTTTTGTCTTGCTTTCATTCAGGTTTAAAGAATTACTAGCAAACCAGTCTCTGGTCTCTTCTACTGCCACCGAGGTTTTTTTTATGTAGTTCGGCCCTGTCTCTCGATGATGTAATGAGAGATGTATCATCAGCAAAAAGAATACAGTCGACGTTGATGTTTTGCGGTAGATCATTGATGTAAATTAAAAAAAAAGTACTGGGCCTAGGACCGAGCCTTGAGGCACTCCCGAACACACCACCATAATATCCGATTGTGACCCATCGCACTCCACTGCCTGACGCCGACCATCCAGATACGACCTCAACAATTGTAATGGTGGTCGAAAGCCTTACTAAGATCACATAACGATATGTGCTGCACCTCTGCATCCTCCTCCAATTGCCCAGTTATTTTGTCAATTATTTCCCCAAAGCGGTAGTAGTCGACTTTTTGTGCCGGTAACCATGCTGTGCCCCATTGAGGAGGTTGTTTGTTTTAAAATAGCACATTAATCGTGTTTTTATGGCTACTTCATAAACTTTAGATAGGATGGGCAGTATTGATATTGGCCTATAGCTGTTTGGATCTTTCTTGTCATCTTTTTTGTATATCGGCACAACTCTTGCGAATTTCAGCTCCTCTGGAAAATGTCCGCTTTCGAAACTAAGATTTATTAGATAGGTCAGTTGTGGGGATATTGTATTTATAGTTTGTTTTAGTGACCTCGTCGAGAATCCATACACATCCAGTGTGTCTTTACAGTTTAGCGAATTTACTATTGATACAACTTCTTCTACTGTAACAGGTGTTAGAAACATTGAGCTGTTGGATTTGCATTTCTTTAAGAATGAAGAAGCAGAGAGAGTTGGCCCACCTATGCGTGCTCTTATTCTGTTTCCTATTTCAGTGAAATATTTATTTAAATCGTTAGGGCTTTTTAATATTTTGCTATTCATTTTTTTTGTTAACGTTAAATTCGCTGTTCATAACTGCCCACGTCGCCCTCATTTTATTATTACTTTCATTTATACAGGGTTGCGATAAAGTATGGAACCAAGCAAATATCTTTAAAACGAAGAGAATAGTATTGACGAGACTTTGGAGATAAGTGTAAGGAAATATATTTCATCTCATGTTAATTTTGTTGTTGTGACTGTACTTCCGGTTCAACCGGATGTTCTCTCTATTTTTTTTTATTTAAATGGAACAGCCTGTATATTTTTGCAGATTATGATAGACCTTGTTTTTCTGAATTCGGGTATACTTATTTTAGCCCATTTATCTGTAAATAATGGAGAGATAATTAGTTCGGAAAAATGTCAGTGGGGATGATACAATAACTTCATACAGGTCAGCCACAACCCGAAGCTTTGCCCAACAACAAACAAACAAAAGGTATTATCATCTAGTAGGTAATTGTTGACAAACAGTCATTTATTTAATTCGCGTCCATCGAATTACTAATTGTACAGATGAAAATGGTGCATTTAAATGAAATTTTAATGATGATCGGGTTTGGCGATCGCGTTACAACTCATGAAGAAGTGTGTCACGTTCAGCTGTCACTAAAACGGTTTAGTATGACTGGAACGGTTAAAAAAGAACTCATACCCCTACTAACGAAGGTGTTAGAGAAAACATTGCTATTGAATTATAAAAATCACCTCAAACTTCTACCACAACTTTAGCGCTAAACCATGGTATAGGTCGTCGTTCTGTAGGAAAAATATTGAAGAGAGAAAAATTCCATCCGTATAAAATACATGTATCTCAAGAACTGTTAGATGATGATTTTGACCGACGCCGACGCCTGGAGTTTTGCGAAAGAATGATGGAAATTTGTAATGCAGACGAATATTTTGCAACTAATATGGTTTTTTTGACGAAGCAACTTTCTGTTTAAATGGAAACAGTTAATCGCCGTAATTCCAGGTACTGGTCCAATGAGAATCCTCACTGGATCCGTGAAGCCCATATTCAATATCCCCAAAAGTTGAATGTCTGGATGGGAATTGTTGAAATCGGGCTTACAGGCCCATTTTTTATAAAAGGAAACTTAAGTGGGGAAAAGTATTTGGATCTACTGAGAAACCACATTTTTCCTGCACTTTATCACAATGGGGAGTTACCTCAACGTTTTTGGTTTCAACAGGATGGATCGCCTCCCCACTATGATAACCGAGTTAGGAACTTTTTGGGTGCTACTTTCCCAAATCGATGGGTTGAACGTAGAGGATCCATAGAGTGGCCTGCACGTTCTCCAGATCTTAGTCCATTAGATTTTTATCTTTGGGATTTTCTCAAATCTCGTGTTTACGTTAAGCGACCAACTACTTTGCAGGAGTTGAGGCAAAGAATAGTCGACGAATGTGATTTAATCCGTAGAGGAGTTTTTGAAAAGGTAACTCAGGAATGTCGTAGAAGACTTGCATACTGTCAGGAAGTAAACGGCGAGCATTTTGAGAACTACCATTTTGTTAATAATTTACGATAAATAAAATTAATTATTCAGTCAATGTGAAGTATATATCTCTTCATTATTTACAGATAATGGTGCTAAAACCAGTATGGTCGAATTCGCAAAAACAAGGTCTATTATAATCTGCAAAAATATACAGGGTGTTCCATTTAAATAAAAAAAAATGAAGAGAACTTCCGGTTGAACTGGAAGTACAGTCACAATAACAAAATCGAAATTAGATGTATTATATTTCGTGACACTTATTTGCAAAGTTTCATCAACACCATCCACTCCGTTTTAAAAAGTTATTTGCTTGGTTCCATACTTTATCCCAATCCTGTACATATAATTTAAAGCATTCCTTGGATTACTTTCGGATACGTTTTTTATATACTCATCCTTGTATCTGGTATACAATTCATAAGTTGTTTCTGTTCTAGTTGATTTTGCTATCACCCCAAGTGCGTCCAATACTGATTGTTCAACATGCTGTTGCTTTCTGTTAATTGTATTCGGTGAATTGTTTTCTGCGAACTTCCCTAGACCTATGACTGATTTCGTCGAGGGTTATAAATCTTGGCTTTCTATTTTTGCAGAAATTCATGTTTAAGTGGTAGAACCAACCTCCGAAATTTCCACGATTTTTTAATTTTTGCAATTTATAGGTATCTCGAAAAATAAAATAACATCATATATACACAAATGCGTTTTTTATAAGTCTAGCAAATTAGCGCACACGAATTTTACCCCCTCTATTACCATCCTAGTTTGTTAACTGACCGTACCTTTACATTATGCAATATGTCGAATAACTAGTGCAGAGTCTGCAGTTAGTATCTTCAGTCTTGTAAGTATCCTTTCAGAGACAGAAAGAAAGATCGTATCGCAGAACAGATTAATAATGCGTTTATTTAAGTGGTTTTATTTAATGATATATGCTCAAAACAAAATACGTTCCCTCACAAAAACCTATAGACATCGTCCCATTGATTCTGATGAACCCATCAACCAAATAATTAAAAATTAATTACATATTTCAATTTCGGTCCTTTTAACGGCCGGCGGGACAAATTGAAAAGGTTCCTTCTCAATTGTACTTTGACAGCCCGTTTATGAATCTCCATTTATGCCATTATTTTCAGGCGGGGAACCTTGCCGATATTGCAGACAACATTTCAACTGATCGAATTCCAGAAGCATGCGCGTTGCCAAATGAATGTGGGATGAAAATAATGACGAGATGAAAAGCTCGTTTCAGCCATAAATACATAAAAATAGAATGTTTTATAAATGTATTTGTATAGCCTTAATTTTAAGCTTTGATAAAACGAAAACAGTTTTTAATTAAAACCGGTTAATGAAAATATTTATTTTTGTGTAAATGTAAAAAGGAACGCGAAAAAAAAAGAGTTTGCAAAAACAGCCTGATGTTGTATATATTTTATTACGTTAGTTTTACACCGATGTATATGTGCTTTTGTTATTTTTTTTTTTTTAGTACTGCAGTGTGTATCAGTGTTTGCTTCTATCAAATCGTTTTGCAATTGCGATTTTTGCATACGCGAATACTACTCTACACACTAATTGTTTCGGATTGTGAATCTTTGCAGAGGAGTCATGTAGGTCTGTCATCCGCAAGGATGGCACTCCCTTATCACTTTGTACGATAACTTAGTATCATTTGCCATTCACCCTAAACAAAATGTGGTAAAATTACCCCAAAAATAGGAGGTAGCCCTAAATGTACATCTATAGGGGACTTTTTACATACTTGTGGAATATTCCTTGAAAGTGTGGTAATTTTCCCTGGTAAATGTACACCTCTAAAGTAATATTACCTAATGGAATGGAATAATTTGAGCTAGATTTACCACACCTTCAAGGAATATTCCACCAGCATGTGAAAAATCCCCTATAGGTGTTTATTGATTATTTTTTATTCAAATAAGGCAATAGCAAAAGAATATTTTTTAGATATATATTAACAAATACTTACGATTTTCTTTAAGAAATTATTTATTTTATACAAAGTCGATACAGTTACAGATAAAGCAGTAGTAGATTTACCTCAAAATCGTATTACAAAATTTAAATCATCACGTCATGATGTTCTGAACATACAACAAATTCATTTAAAATTCAGCGGTTTGTTTTTTAGAGAAACGCTCGGACACGTCAATTTTTTTTTGGCTGCAGGTTTTTTTTTATGATAAATTCATGTATACAGTGTGGCCCAAAAAAAGCTACAACGACGACCTACATTTTCTCAAACGAAAACACCTATTTTTTACTTCACTTTTGAATTCTACATCGAATTCTAAGAATGTTTCGTGTTCTTGAGAAATTTGCAATTGATTTTTCAAAATTTGTGAGGACGTGTGGATTGGAACAAATTGATTTAAAATTCAGAGGTTTGTTTTTTGGAAAAACGCTCGACACGTTGATTTTTACTTCTGGATAAGATTTTTTTTCATGGTATATTCATGTATACAATGTAGGCCAAAAATAAGTTATGACTACTAACTAATTTTTTTTTAATGAAAATATCTGTTTTTTATTTCTTTTTTGAATTCTGCATCCAATTCCAAGTATGTTTCTTGTATTAGGTTTTATACCTAAATTCAGTTTTGCGTGTTTATCGAACCATTCAAACAAGATGTTGCTTCGTCACGTCGGTAAAAACTATCTTGCTAAAAATTGCGGGTTGGCATTGTATCTATCCATCATTATTTCGCAAAATTCTAATCTGCGGTTGAGATCATCTTCAATAAGTTACTGAACTTAATTTACTTTGTATGGGTGCCATTTATGCTTGTGTAAGTATTTTAGAACAGAAGATTTACAGACTGGCTGGTCTACAGCTAGTTGTCGAGTTGCTTTTTGCGGAATTTCTGTCAAATCGAGCAAAATATTTAATTGTGTGTCCTGTGGAACTGGGAGATGGTTGGTTTTATAATTGTCTCTTACGTGACTCAGGTTTCTCAACTTTTTTTTCTATCGTACTAACTACCGATCGTGTAATAGGCCTCTCCGAATATTTATCATTAAATAATTCGCAAACTTGAGCTTGTGTTCGGGCTCTGTTGCCACAACCTACCATCATCAAAATTTCTATTCGTTGCTTCTCAGTTAAACGTGCCATTCTTTCAAACTTTATAACTGCACTTGAGAATTACTTACTTGAAGTGTCACTATACGTTGACAAGTGACAAGTCAGTTATTGAAAATATCAGAATTAAAAAAAAAAACAAAATAAATACAAGATGGAATGTTTTGCTTGAACCAAAAAAAAAAACCTCAGAAATTAATTTTTAATTAATTCAATCATGAATTTCTCGATAACTATTGAGTTTAGGAATGGGAAATAATAGACGAAACATACTTCGAAGGCAATGCAGAATTCAAAAAGGATATAAGAAATAAGTGTTTCCATTTGAAAAAATGTAGTTGGTGGTCGTAACTTGTTTTTTGGGCCACACTGTATATATAAATTTACCGTGAAAAAAAAACCCTGCCAAAAACAAAAATCGACGTACCCCAGCGTTTTTCAAAATTTCGGACACAAACAAACAAATTCGTTTGAATTTTAAACGAATTTGTTCCAACCGACGCGTCCTCACTGTATAATAGCTAAGTTTTCTGGCCTATAGTAGCAAATACGTTAAACATATTTTACAAGTACAGAAATTGCTGTGAAGATGGCGGTTCTCCTATTTCACTACATTGACTTTCCATACTGGATATAAGTTTTCTACATGGCAGACGTAGTTATCAAATATTTATGTATTATTTGCCAGATAAATATTTCTTAGGAACTGTTATCACAACAGTTGCCTGATTATCTACGGTGGACCCTTAATTTTCCCAATTAAGCATCAATGCATAGAGGCAACGGCTAACTGACAAGTAGTTGTTTTGGGGGTAAGCATTAGAAATGTTCATATTTTGTTTGTGCTTTATGCATTAAATTCCAATTAAATACATTCTACCAGGGCATTTTCATTTCGACGATATTTTCCTTTTTTTGTTAGGAAAAAAGGCGGAAATGCTAAACTTTTTTTTGTAATTTTCCTTTTAAACAAATAAAACTTGTATGGATATTATCACTACTTAGAAATATTACTTTTAAAAGTAAAATAACTTTATAAAATAGCTTTATGAGCACGAAATTGCCCTAAAATCGTACAAGAATTTTATCAAAAAATTTTTAGTGTGCGAGAAATCCATCAATGAATGGATACATAATCAGTCCAGAGAGTGGTGGCAAAAATCACCGGGACAAAGACAGACAAAAGAATTCCTAAAGGAGCAGAGGTCTGAATTCACGAGAGATCTACTGAATAAAGACAGGAAGACTGTCAAAATGATTGTAGGTCTGCTGACTGGTCATTGTAGACTGAATAGGCATATGTACAACATAGGCCTGGCAGATGATGCAACCTGCAGACACCGCCAAGAGGAGGAAAAAACACCAGTTCATGTGCTGTGCTAATGTGAACGTCAGGCGAGGACAAGGTTTCTAGTAATGGGGGAGGAGAACCCCATAGCTAGTAGCTACATAAAGAAGCCGCTCTCAAAGATGATAGGCCTAATTAAGAGGGCAAAACTAGAGATTGTCCTCTAGGAAAAAGGGATCACAATAGATCTGAAAAGGTCAATCCTAATCTAATCTAGGGGCACAAAATTGACCTAAAATCGTACAGCAATTTTACAAAAAAATTTTTAGTGTGCGGGATCAGCACGAAAATTGAAAACCTCCAGGTTCCCCTTTCTTCCTTTGATCGCAGCATTGGCAAGTTTGGCCAATTGCGACTCATCGCACGCCTCCTACATTTAAGTTCTTCGATTTTCGACTAATATTGGGGGAGATTCCTATTCCGTTTGGGGATAGTTGAATTAGAAGCCGTGGTAAAAACCCCTAGAATTCGCTCCATCAGACGGAATATTACAAGGTCTCGCTCGGTTCAATTCCCCCAGAAAACGTGTTCTAGGGAGCAAATTCTAGGCGAATAGTAACCCTTTCCTAAAACCGCAGACATACGCCGTATGGAAGACGGGAATAGAAACGTGCGCTGGGTGAATATATCCAGGAAGGTTACGTTACGGTCAGGTCCCGAAACCTTAGCTACTGGTATACGACAAGCGAAGCTCGTAATGTTTTTTTTCCGTTTCCGGAGGAAAGTTTACGATCTCTACCTGGGACGCCACGAAAACAGCCGAATCCGGTTGAAAGGAGGGAGGAATGAGATACGACAGGATAAAGGGAAAAGGGGTGTGAATATATTAAAGCGATTTTCGAAAAGGCGAGGGTCGTGCCGCATTCGCGGATCGAGGGGATGGGAACTAAGTAAGGGGGAGCCAAAGCAAATAATATTTATTGCTTGATTTCGTCTTTGCCCGTTTCCTCCGTGTGTATGTATATTTCCGGAATCCTCGAGCGGAATATACGTGTTATATATTCATAAGTTATCCTTGCAGATCCGTGTTGTATTGCCGGGAAGATATACTTCGACTGGAATACGTTGTTCTGGTAAATGAACTACGGAATGTTTTTGATGAAAAATTGCGATGCGTATATAAGTGTGAGATGTGACTGTTAGAATTATTAGTATTTCAAAAATATTGCTTTCAAAGCGGAAAATGTGGCGAAGATTATTTAAACCAGGTGCGCCATTCATGTGTGGACGGAATTTAGCATAAAGCTGGCAATGCAGTCATTGAACTAGCTCGGATAATTAATGGACTATCAGTCCCGCTAGATGGCGCATATAAACGACAACCAGATTGCGTATGGTTGTGATTCCAAGGACGGCTTACCATGACGTAATGAAACATCAAAGAAAAAATGCCTAATACAATGAACCGATAGAATATGTCACCAGACAGGGCTCACGGTCTATTGTAGGGATCACCATACTAGCAAGAACAATGAAAGGGGAATAACACTAGGAACGGACTCAAGTTCCTGTCTACTGGGCGTCATCAGCGCTTCTCCGGGTATATAAACCTTTAGCTCCTTTATAAATAGTGTCGTCGAATACTTGGACAACGAGGAATACCCAGCAGGAATCTTTTGTGACTTATCACGAGCGTTTGGTTGCGCTGATCACGGCATTTTAAGAGATAAACTGGAATATTATGGTATCCGCGGCATTGTAGCCGACTGGTTTTCATCCTACTTGTCAGATAGAGTTCAGTATGTAAAGATATTTTACAAAAGTAATTGTAATATTGCTGGAAGCGCTGTTTCCGCAGGGCTCCCGATGCCCCTGGCCATGCCTCAGGGTTCGGTTTTGGGGCCTATACTTTTCATAACATTTATGAATGATATTGTAAACTTTGTCAACTCTCCTCTGTTTATGTACGCTGATGACAGGACCGCTGTCGTGTCGGGAGCGGATACAAATAAAGTGCGGAACAGTTCTATACGACTATTATGGAATTGTGTGAGTGGTTTGGTAGTATCTAATAGGTTGCATATTAATCTTTCTAAAACAAACTATATATTTCATCCATCACACTCGGCGACACATACTAATATGAATATTCAACGTAACAATCACACATTGCAGCAAAAAACTTCGGTAAAATTTTTAGGATTGAACATCGACCAAAACCTAACCTGGAAAGATCATTGCATAGACTTAACAAAAAAATTAAATGCCACATGATCAAAAATGTTTACTTAACTTTTATTATGGCCAAGTTCACAGTAGACCTTGCTATGGGGTGATCTTCTGGAGTTCGTGCGAATGGGGTATCTTTGGCACAGAAAAGGATTATTTGATGTATAATAAATATTAAATCCACAGATTCATGTCGACCGCATTTTAAAGAATTAAATATTTTACGCTTACCTAGCGTTTATATTTTGGAGGTCTTGTTGCACGTTTTTCGGAATAAGGCTAGTCTCGTGAAGAATGGCGATGAGTATTCATATAATACAAGAAACAAAAATAAATTTAATGTACATCTGAATAAATTAAATATTACAAGAAGACCGCCTATATCCGTAGGGATAAAATTCTATAACTTGCTTCCGGATGATATATCAGCAATCACTAATATAAAGCACTTTAAATTGCGAGTACGTGCTCTACTGTTCAGCGCAGTATCTTCTCCGTGGAGAAATTTTTGACATTTCTTAAACGATGAACTACTTCATTCGAACGTGTGCATATAATGTATTGTTAATATTTCAGTTTTGTGACTTGTCTTATACACTTTGGTGTCTAATTGGACTAAATATATATTATTATTAATAATAATTCATGCCTTGGCATCCTTAGCAGCTTTCGCCAATTACAGGAGCATCGGCCCAGCCATGAGTAATTATTACGCTTGCGCCCGTGGAGCGACTTAAGATGTTCGTCTCTCAACATTCGCGAAGGAGTGAGGAAAACCACGAAAACCTCACTCTGAGAGCAGTCCGTCGGGATCGAACCGAGGATCCCGCGACTGATAGCCAAGCGTGCAAGCCACTAGACCATCAGTCGGGCCGAATTAAACCCACTTTCGTCGCTAATCACATCTCAATCACCTACTAAGTGAAAAAGAGTACAGTTTGTGGGCCACTTAGGAGCCACGTGCCAAACTCTCAAACGCAAGCGACTGTAGCATAAAGCTGGCAACGCAGTCATTGAACTAGCTGATAGTGATAGTGATTCCAAGAACGGCTTACCATGACGTAGGAATTGTAGGAATCACCATACTATATATATAGCAAGAGCGATGAAAAGGGAATAACGCTAGAAACGGACTCAAAATTAGTTATGTGGTAAATGGATTTGAGTTCAGCGAATTGCGCTGCTGTACAAGTCAAACCCCACGTAACTAAATAACTTAATCAAGTAATATAAATAACTATATAAAAAAGAGTAGTGTGATTACAGAATATACTAAAATTTATTATACAGTTAAACCAACTCAAGAATGAGAATAGCATTGTTAATTTCGCTAATACAGATACCTAATGAGCACTTGTAAAAAAACTAACGTGCGGCGCAATTCCCCTTACGCAGGTGCCTGGCAAATGCCTTGACTGATAGATTTTTTAAACTGTAATCGACGGCATTGTGAAATTTAGCTATATTGTACGAAAATCAGCCTTCATACTCTCTACTAATCTAATATTCAGAGTATGTACATCTGTGAGAAATGTAATTTTACGATAAAGGTATATTCGAGTTTGATTTAAAATTATTTTGTGACAAAAAAATACAAAAATGCAAGTTTCTTCTCTCGGCTATATTCTGCCAGTTTGCCCACTGCAGGGTGTGCGATATATGATCAAATTTTTGCAAACCATAAATAAATCGCAGACACTGATTCTGAACACGATGTATTCTTTGAACATCCTTAAAATCATGACAGTTTCCATACCCACATCTGTATAATTAAATAACGAATAAATTTCTTATTAAATTTTTTATTAAAACCTTTTTTTCTCAACGTGCCTAGGCGTAATTCAAAATATAAACATTACCGTTTATTATATTTATAACATATTTGCTCACCTCTCAAATATTTACTTTAAAGGTATACCGCAGTATTTGCATGCGTATTTTCGAAAATCGCTCCAAACTAAACTCTATTGAAGCTGTTACAACAATATGAATAATTAATCAGCTGTATCAAAACTTATGACGTCTAAAATTCTGTTTTACAATAAAATTACGAGCGCAAATTGGCAATGCACGCTGCTGAATTAAAATAATTAATTAATGCTGGTAGTTGCGTCGATGTTTTCATTCGTATGCCGACTATTCGATTCTGAGTATCGCGTTAAATGAAAATAATTTCATGGGCGTGCAGTGGCCTTTATGAGGTGATTAACTTTTATTGAAATGCCCGAGAATAATACAACAAACGCAGGTAATGGATGAGTAATTGTTGTTATTATACTCGTCTGGAATACATTATGGAGCTTAGTATTAAACAATGATGTGAGACTTAAGAATGTGTGTTGCGTTGTGTATGAATTAATTGTGTGAAAGTCGTCAGGGAAATTGCTAATTTTGCAGATTTAAGGTACTACGTACAAATTATGACTTCATTACAAAAGCTTCTTTGTCATTTTCTTTTTTATAGAAATCCTTACATAAAGTATAAACAAATTGTTAATAGGTACATAATTATTACGTAATATTTCTACGTCATAAGGTTTTATAAGGAAACAAAATTTTTCCTCAAGTATTATAGCTCCTTCAAACACTTGACCACACTTAAGATTAAAGTTTAGGGTATACACACCCAAAAAAGGTTTAGCAAATTTTCTTATAATTGTAGTATAGATACATTGCTACAATTTAAATAAATATGTGCACCAGACGCATTTTATAGTGAACTGTCACACAAAATTGTGTTAAAATTATTTAAAATAGATGTCCACATTTCGCCTTAAAAACAATCTTTATGAAAACTGAAGACAAGATATCAATGACCAAAGTGATGTGGTAAATAATATTCTTTGTCGTGATTATCAAGGTTGTTATATTGGTCAAACTTGTCAAATGTTAAAAAATAGAATAACTCAACATAAAAGTGAAAGTCGTATAGGTAAACGGTCATGTGCTTTGTCTTTACATTTTCAAAATTTAGACCATAATTTTAATTATGACAATACTAAAATTTTTGATGGTGAAAATAATTATAAAAAGCGGTTGTTTCTAGAAATGGTGCATATTAACAGTAATAAAATTCAATTAATTTTAAAACAGACGCAAATCAACTAAACAATATATATTGTAACATTTTACATAACATCTAGCAACATTACCTAATTGACAAAAATGTTTTTCTGACTTTTTAACAATTCCAAATTCCAAGTTGTAATTTTATTATTGTATTTTAATTTGTAAGTATTATTTTTATATTTTCATTACTATTGCTTCATATCCTTTTATAATATTGTAGATTTCCTCCTGACAAAGTCATTAACTAAATGACGAAATATTGAGGTGATATAAAGCAGTTTTATTAAATAGACCACATTACCTATACATCTAATTTTATTTCTTAAGGAAGTCCGGTCCATACTCGTTTTCAAATAACATTTATCTGTCTATATAATCAACAAACTACTATTATTATTATCATCAGAAGTTTATTTGGTTAGATATCTACATTATATTTATAAAACCCCAATATGTCTTCCTACATTATCATGTTTATTATTATTACACGACCTCTGGTATGGAAAATGATAAGTAGCACTTAGTTCTCTATATTATAAATATTTACAAAGTATTCACTGTATGTAACATCAATGTAGTGCAATTATTATGGGTAAAAGGGATCCAAGTAGCAATGTCTGAAATGATGTTTACTCCATGAAGTCAACTGTTAAATGCCGAACGTTGCCAAGTTGACCGTTGCGAAGGAGAGTGACAGATAGCACGATTCTCTTAAAAATGATCAGTATGATTTCACGTGTGGCTAGTATTATAATAGTTTATATGTAAAGCTGCATTCAAAATGATACCGTTCTATACATGTATGAAGATTAACTATGAATTTTACAGGGCAATGTTTGAAAAGTACATCAGCGTATGGAGTTTATTGGACAGTGAAAATCTTTTACAGTGTTGCTGTAGAACTGTCAATGTTGTGCAAACCAAAATGCCAGCACGACTTAAGGAAGGTGAAAAAAAGATTATTTAAATTTATTTTATTAAATTAGTTGCTTCAACATTGCGAACTTATTTTGTTCACTATATCACATCTTAGTGTTGTAATATGTATGAATATTCTGCTTTTGTTAATACAAATTGTAGCTCTGACTGAGCGATTATTTTTTAAATTTTGTATTATATGTATTAAAGCAGTTACGGACGCACAGTTCAGAACTCGAAAAACGCGATCGAAAATTATATTTTCAACTCAAAGTTAAAATTGCAGTAATTTAATCTTGAATAGTTGCTCTATTTGATGATGTAAATAATATGCATCTTATTTACATAAGTTTTTATGTATTTACTTTCAAAGTTCAGTAAAATTGAGACGTTTCTGGGTATAGAAATTAGAGCGTAATTAAAAAGACTGTACCACAAGCAAATCAAATGCGCTTATTTATTGATGCCATTATAATAGTGTTTTACATTGTTAAGTGTATTATTAAATCGCATTACTACGCAAATCATGTTTCGAGAAAAACGCGTTCAAAGTTTCGCACCAAAAGTGTTTACAAATAGTTCAACATACACTTAGTGAGCTATTCCAGCATCATACATTAATCCTTCTTCTTCTTCATACTTCTGCATTTGCAAAATTTGTTGCTTCTCTTTAGACAGCACAGCGAGTTTTGCAGCGCTGGACATACTCTGCTCTGCCCGTTGTATGCGATGACGATCAGAATTGATGACGAAATTTTTGGCATCAAGTCCTACTGCAATTCCCGTCGCATTCATTATTTATAATACAGAAAAGTAACCTTGATTGAATAAATTTGCGGCAATGTAGGTAGCAAATTGAATTGTTTATGGCTCGCAGTGTAAATCTTTTGGAGCTAGTTTCTACACACATGAACTAAACGAGTCGTTTCAGTTTTGACAATTTTTTCCAATGCGTCTTTGCAATAAATCACTCTAGAAAAAACTTCATAAATCGGCCTAATAGCATCTTGATTTTTTTTTTTGCAAAAGAGGGTCATGCATGAATGAAGCAAGCTCATCCTTGGCTTCTGCAACGTGTCACTTACACAGGCTGTCTATACCTTTTGGACAATAAATGTCTAGTGGATCCGCGTCGGTTGAACATTTATAATGAAATGTAGCCCAAATAGCTGTCTTCATTTTTTATGCACAATCGGCATGTTGTCTAATTGCCAGTTCATAGTACACTATTGTTAAATTATCAATAACTTTGTCAGTCAGTTTACCAGCGCCCTTTCTTCAAAGTCCACTCATTCTTTTTTGTACATCTCCAACGCATTCTCTTTTTTTTCTTGGACAGTAACATCTTCGTACGGCTAAAAATCACAAATTGCTTAAAAAGTTGTCTTGTCTCAGTCGCCTATCCGAAATCGTGCGAAAATTTCTTTTAAGGCATCGCATCGACTTCCATTTTTCCTGTGCTACTCTGATGATCCGTAGTGAGGTTACCTTTGCCATCATATTCCGCCGTACCTTGCTTTAGTTTCCAATTGGCGCAATTTTGACAAAGTGCTCATATATCTATAACTTTCTTCCTGTGCTTTCCAATTAAAGTAGCTTTACCAAATAACGACGAAACACCTAGTTTTTTTCATGAACCGTGTCCAGATACTGTATAGACGTAGTGGCTCATTTCCTGCTTTAATACTTTCTTTTTCTTCTTTCACGGCTTTCTTTTGAACTAATTCAAAAACGGCTTTCGACGCAATATGAAAATTATATTATAACATTTACAAAACCATAGTATAGCATCTAACATGCTCTGTTTGTGTTCGGTACACCCGCTCTTTTCTAAGCCGTAGCGGCTTAAACAATGCGAATATTACGAAATCGCTTTAACCATGGATGTTATATATTTGGAGCTTACAAAAAATGCAAAAAACCAAAAATCGATTTTTCCAGTCAAATACATGTAAACCTCCCCTTAATGAGCATTTTAAATAATTTAGTTAGGGGGATTACAATAATGTGACAAATTGTTTTGATTAATTTTGAGTTAAGTCCATACACATCTCTAGAATGTGAGTTATTAAAATTAAGAATAATATCTCTAATTTCATTAAACGTAACATCGCTTAAAACGAAGGGATCGCCGGCAGTATGTTGAAACTTTCTCAAATAGTATAAATGATTACTATTAGCTGTTGGTAGTAATTTAACAATGCTCTCCGCCACAGTAGCGTATGTGGCGTATGTTTTAACAACGCTCATGCACGCCCTGTATGAGATATAATAATTTTTATACACCATCTTCATGCATTTACCTTGAGCCCATAAGTATGCCAAATGGACTGAAGAAAGCTGAAGGCACGTATGAGATATTAATGTTTTTGTAAGGGGTTGCAAACGTCACTTTTCTGCAAAGAATCTAAATATCTCGAAAACAAATGAATTTAGGTATAGGGCTCCCTACATAAATTTTAACTAGAATTTTGAGAGCAATTCAAAATATAAAAAATATATAAGATGTTATTATAAAAAATATTTTTATAAAATTTCTCTTTTTTAATATCGAACTCATTAACGAAATCCACTTTACTAAATTTATATAAAAGTAGCATTAAAAATCGCCAGCGTGTCCGGTTAATTTCCAAAAAAAAAACACTAATCTATAATATCGTATGATAAAAAGACCACATCCTGCCTCTTTTTTGTGTGCATGTCATGACCTTCACACCACTAAACACCCGCCAGTATCTTTCCGGCTTCCCCTGGGTCATAAAAAAAAGGCAAACCTCTTGTAATCTGTCCTTAAGGGTCGAATTTCGGTAGTTAACCTGCTACGCACGAATATACAGCGCTAGGTGGAGTAGCCCCAAGACACAGTAATCACCAATGCGGACGAAGGCAAGCCAATGGTAGCCATCCGAATCCCTTCGAGCCTTTGCCGGCGTTAACCCGCTAAACGCAGAAGTTCTCTTTCGTAAATTCATTTGTGTTAGAGATTGTTAAGCGTTAAGTGAATATTTCAGTGGTGTTAGTCTATTATATCATCATCTTTCGGTACTTATATCTTGTTCGAGGAAGTTAAGTGGATGTTTTTTTTTTTTATGATTTGTGAATAAGGGTTGCTCGTGTTGTTTCTAAAATAAAAGTTTAAAATTGAATTTCTCGTGAATTCAGTGGATTTTATGTAAGTAATGTAACTTTAAGAAATTATAAAAGGTGAGTTTTTCCTCCGAAGTTTTTAGTATGGTAAACTCCGAATCGAGATCAGATAAAGAGACGCTAAAATAGAGATATTTACAGTTTTGCGAGCTTAAGTGAATGAGCCTTGAAAAAAAAAGAACCCATGAAACAATTACTTTTTCATCATTCGGTCCCTATAGGTCTGTTATTATTGAAACTTATTTAATCTCTGATTCTTGTGATATAACAAAATAAATATCTTTTTTTAATGAAAACTATAGTCGGCCAAGGTTTTATATTCGAGCAATACATTGAGAAAAAGATCTATTTGTCCTATACACAGGTCCGCTCCTATATACATATGTTGTCACCTTGGTGCGGAATTTCTTTGCCGCCCTTAAATGCAACTTATTGAAGAAAAACAAATAAATGTTAAAGGAAACAAAAAAAAAAACAATAGAATTATCTGTGATGTAAAACGTTACATTAATTCAGTAATGTTGTTTTTTAAAAAATGACACCTACGTAGTCACGTGAAACATTACTAGATAATCTGCATACAGTGTTACTAGTTAGGCATGTGATGTTACGCCTAAACCATGTTAGAGATAATATTGGTTTATTATCTACGCATAATGGAAACAGAAATAACTAATTGTGTGAAAATATCGTATTTCAGAGCAAATATATGTATGTGTCTAGAAATTTACTAACTAGGTTAAAAACTTGTCATGTCATAAGTGTATTTAGAGGGTTCTTAACATAACAAATTTTTAATCTGTGTCGAGTGCGCTGACTCATATAGTTTTAGATTTACATAAGTACATTAATGGCGCCAAATATTGTACCGTGTATGATCAGTAAGTATTATTCATTAGGAATTGCTTAATAAACCTATATATGATTAAATACACGAAACATAACTAAATAAACCAATGATAAGTAAGAAAATATACATAAATATAAACTGCACTGAGAAAAGAAGGTTCTTTTCTACAAAGAAACACATATCTTTGAAAAAAATATTTCACATAGAGAAACTTTATTTGGATTAGATTAGTAACTTAAAATTAATGTTACTGCTTTCTTTGAAACGCTCAAACTATTTCTTTAAAATAATATGTTTATATGGATATATGATATAGGGTACGATTTTCTTAAAGAAACTATTTATTTCATACAAACTCGGTACAGTTACAGACACAGTAATAGTAGATTTACGTCAAAATTGTATTAGTTAGATCATCACTACATGATTTTCTAAACATATAATATCAAAGTTTTCAGGCCTATAGTAGCAAATACGTTCAACATATTCAACGAGTATCGAAATTGCAATAAAGATGGCAGTCCTCCTATTTCACTACACTAACTTTCCAAACTCAATATTAAATTTTCTACATGGCAAACACAGGCACCTAGCTATAAAATATTTATATATTACTTGCCAGATAAATATTTCTTAATATATCTATATATTAAATATTTATTCTTGATTTTTTTTTGAATCAACCGCTAATGTGGAGAGGCAACTGACGTTTAGTAATCTTGACTGTTTTTGGTCAATCTGTTAACAGTTTATTTTGTTCAATAAACAAATAATTATTAAACAAAGATATACTTTATTAGTTTCACATATTTCGTTTCTTACAATCAAATAGTCAATAGGCAATAAGTCAAAGCTACATTTTGTCTTAAGGAAGAAATTTCCTACCTAAATCACAAATCACTATTTGTTTCAAATAATACGTAGAGGAACTAAAAACCTTGTATGCATACAATACATACAATACATACATACGAGAAGGTAGAAACTAAACTGTTAGCATATTTTGAACCCCATCGCGAATTTTCCATTAGAGATGCTACTAAGGAATTAAGTTTAAGTTACGCGTCAGCTCACAGAATTAAAAAAAACGTAAGTATATCCCATTTAAGTACCGAACCTCACAAACATTAGAACCAGGAGATTCGAACAGGTAAGCTTTCTGTGGCCGGTTTATTAATTTTGACGAAAATTTGAATGGAGCACAATGTATTTCACGGAGTGATGAAACAAATTTCTCCAATAGGGGAATGTTTAATAAGAAGAATGAACACTAATACTCATTTTTTTTAACAATATACAGGCTGCTGAATTAAAAGAAAATACAAATGTCAAAATTTCTTGGAAATGCGTCGTACAATTGTTTTTTTTTGTATGTTGCATATTAATCATCGTTAAAAACCCTAATACTTTGCTAATTTAACCTACTTTCTAGAATCAATAATAACAAGAATAGCAATGGTGCGCACTTAATTTGAATCATCCTGTATAAAGCAATGTTATTTTTCTACGTGGAATTTAAAAATGGAATATTAAATAGGTGTTCCGTCTAAAATAATGGAGTAAATATGCGTTTTCCTACTTCTAGAACACTCTCTATAGTCAAGTATATTTAGGTTATGCAGCATTGAATTCTATAAAGCTTTTGTATAAGAGACTTTTTCTTAAAATCAATAATAGAGCTGTAATCAAAAACCCAGTCTTCGATGGGACACCTGTACAATACGTCGACCTGTTTACTAGAATCTAGATCTGAAAGGAATTGATGGAATATTGCTAAGTTTATAATCGTCGATTTACCTTCCATAAAACCATGTTGGTACGGTGAAATACTAGCTGTAACACATGAATATATCTTAGAATACAGTATAATTTCGAAAGTTTTCGAGAAATTGGATATTCTAGCGATAGGACGATAATTTTCTATGTTAGATAACTCTCCACTTTTCAGTATAGATATAATTTCCGCAATTTTCCATACATCGAGAAACGTCGAAGTTTTCAGCGGTAAATTAAAAGTTTTAGTAAGCGGAACAGCTAATACATGGCGGACTCCTTGATTAAAAAGACAGGTACTTGATTGCTGCCAACAGAATATCGATCTTTTAATTTTTTGATAGCAGCTATTACATCATCCTCGGTTACATGATCAATATCGATATGAGACTCATTTACATTATGATAGACATTAGTCGAAACATATACGCTTTTGAAATAGTTAGCAAATTTATATGCACAATATGCTATTAATTATAAGGAATTCCTTGCTAGTAAAACAGGTTACATTCATTTATATCAAACAAAAACCCCATTTCTACTCAAGAACCAATTATTTCTACTAACTTTAAGCTCCGATACCTATTTCGTATATAGACAATCAAACAAGTAAAATCCATTTGTGACTGCAAGTCTTGCATACTGTGTGCATCTGCATTTTCCATTTATGAATATCATATTTTTATGCAAAATTAATAGTTAGATTACAGTTGCACCATTTCGTGATTTCATCTCCATTCGATAAATAAAAGTTACAATTCTGGCTATAATATTGATTACCTCTGTGCTATACTGGAAACATACGTTAAATACACTGTTGGTACAACTATTATCTGTATGCTAAACAAATAAATTATTTAATAATTCGTTGCGCTGTTGGTCCCGCTTTACTGGTAGCCGGTCGTGTGTAAACAAGGTCCGAAAATAAACACAATGTAACACGACAAATATTCCAATTGCCTAAAAGGAAACCTTTTTTTTAATTTAAGTTTAGTACAGATAGTTCAAATTCCTATTATAAATATAATTTTTACGATTTTGCTTCTTCTATTATACACTACCTATTTGTTGTTTATTACTTTTGAAGTATTCTTAATTATATCAATACTATAGGTACTTAATTAAATATAAGATAATATTATATATTTATAAAATAGCCAATGAATTGAAAAAATATCCATACTTAATACTTAAACTAATAATTGTTGGCTACAGTTATAACATAATCCTGTATAGTCCTTGTACAGCAAGAGAAAATAGTGTCCGCGCGGCTTGGTAGTAAAGAAAAATATGACGCGAACACAATTTTTACAGGATATATTGTAACATCCGGCACATATTTAAATTAAAAGTAAAGTTATTTAAGTAATCACAAAAATTAAATTTTATTTTAATTTACGACAATCTTGAGTCGCCAAATTATAATTAAGAATTGGTGACGAATCAGACCTTTTATTTGTTTTCTTTTTCCCTTCTTTATATAGGTAATTTAACTTAATATTTAATAATCCAGAATGTAGAAATACTTAGACCAAGTAGCGGTAAATAGATAGATAGTCGAGTGTTTACATCTATTTGCGATCTTATCTCAGAATCGCAAATAAACATAACAGCTGGCGGTGTCTATTGCCGGCAGCCGAAAAGGAATATATAAATTCTTTTCATTTACTTTATTGAGTAGAGCCGAGTGTTACAATATATCCCGTAAAAGTTGTGTTCACGTCATATTTCTCTTTACTACTAAACTACACGGATATTTTTTTTTCTTGCTGTACCTTCGATTTTATATTGGATTTTACAAATATAAAGAATAAATAGATTTGGTTCCTTTTGTTGTTAGAAACAGATATTCGTATTTTGTCAACGTATCAGTGATGGATTGCTACGAAGCAAGCTGCTATTTTGTAGCAGTTTCCTGATATAGTAGACAAATGCAAATGTTGTAAAAAATACATGTGTATTCGTAGAAGTATAGCAGTAAAGCAGTGTATAAAATGTTTCTAAATATGTTATATGTAAAGTTTTAAAGGAAGTGTCGTGCAGGGATATTTAGAATTGTACACACTTCATATGTACTCGTTACTGAATCAAGTAGAGTCGTCCGCAATATAAATAAATATATATTGAGCGAATAGTGGTAACAATAAGACATTATAAGCTGTTTATAAACTGCTAACCAAAACTAGCAGAAGCAGGTTGTAGCTGCTAACGTAAAGAACAGTTTCATGGATTCACTACAACATACCATCATATATGTAATAGAAAACAAATGTTTTTAAGAATTTAATTCGTTACATTTTTAACGTTTAGCCTGTCCATTTTACACAATTTTAAAATGTCTGTATGACTAAATAACTTTCTAATTATATAGTAATATGATAACTTAACGTTATTACATTACAATATAATTAAAAAAATACAAATCTTTCGGCACATGAAAACAAATGCAGTTAAAGCTGTTGAAACGGTTTGCAAGATATTTATTGTGTTATTTTAACCAAGCCATAATCGAACCAGAAAATATATTGAAAGAACAATAACATATTATTTAAGAAAGTCTGCCAGTAACCATATTTTTACACTTAATAGTTATTATTGTTAGATAAATGTAAATGCATTTTACTAATAAATTCAACAGTATGCATTAACAAATCTTAAATGGATTTTTTTTTAATAATAACCAGATTACTTAAAAAAGTCAGAATTTAAAATACTTATGCGGTTTTGCAGAGATGTAATGATGGCGAGCACACGAAACATAAATAAAAACGTATTTCCCTTTACTATTTTATATTATTTGAGTAGGTTTTTATAATGAATATTTTTTTTCATGCGAAAAAATCTTTCTTGTTCGATCTTATGTGCCTTCTTCCATTTGTAGTTCAAATTGCAAGTAGTTTAATATTAGTTATTTCTTTTTACCTTAGCTATCCTAATAAAGCATTTATATATGCGAAATAGTCATGAAAAATAAATAACGATTAATACCGATTTTTTTTGGAGGATTTCCCGCTACCAAATTGCCCTGCTGACATAATAGTAATAATAAATTTATTTCGAAAGCAGAATGACAATAAATGACAGCTCGTAACAAAATCTGAAGAAACAACGAAGAACATGTAGATATTATTACAAATTTAATTACAATTTCAATAATTAAGGATATCAGTAATCGAATAGCAACTAATACTAGCCGCTTTAGATACCTCTTAAATGAGTTAAAATTAGAACAATCTGTAATTTGGGATGGTAAAGCCTTATAAAGTTTGCATCCCATAAACTACTTTTTTGGGAAATGGATTTTTTGTGGGAAGGATGTAAAAGGTAATCATTAATTCGAGTAGAATATTACAGATAGATATGTGCAGATCGTAAAAAGTAAATTTGTTTTTTCTTGATTAATAATTAAGTGATTGTGTGAGAGCCCTTACAGGTTTCATTATATATGATTTCGGTTTTATTAAGTAAATTGGGCACACTATTAGTGCTTACAATTATACTAACATCATCAGCATATATCAAAATTAGGGTTTAAGGTTAAATTAGCAGGTAAATCATTAATATATATTAGAAACAATGTTGGCCCGAGGACCGTACCTTGAAGAACTCCGAGGTTACTATTGTTGACAGAAATAATATATAGGGTGTTTCGTCTAAAATAACGAAGTAAGTATGCGTTTTCCTACTTCTGGAACACCCTGTATAGTCAAGTATATTTTTAGGTTATACAGCATTGAATTCTATAAACCTTTTATAGAAAAGACTTTCCTAAAATCAAAAATGGAGCTGTAATCAAAGACCCAGTCTTCGGTGGGACACCTGTACAATACGTTGACCTGTTTACTAGAATCTAGATCCCCGCAAAGGAAGTGATAGAATATTGCTAAGTTAGTAATCGTCGATCTACCTTCCATAAAACCATGTTGGAACGGTGAAATACGAGCTGTAACACATGAATATATCTTAGAATACAGCATCATTTCGAAAGTTTTCGAGAAATTCGATAATCTAACGATAGGACGATAATTTTCTATGTTAGATAACTCTCCACTTTTCAGTATAGATATAATTTCCGCAATTTTCCATACATCGAGAAACGTCGAAGTTTTCAGCGGTAAATTAAAAGTTTTAGTAAGTGGAACAGCTAATACATGGCGGACTCCTTGATTAAAAAGACAGGGACTTGATTGCTGCCAACAGAATATCGATCTTTTAATTTTTTGATAGCAGCTATTACATCATCCTCGGTTACATGATCAATATCGATATGAGACTCATTTACATTATGATAGACATTAGTCGAAACATATACGCTTTTGAAATAGTTAGCAAATTTATATGCACAATATGCTATTAATTATAAGGAATTCCTTGCTAGTAAAACAGGTTACATTCATTTATATCAAACAAAAACCCCATTTCTACTCAAGAACCAATTATTTCTACTAACTTTAAGCTCCGATACCTATTTCGTATATAGACAATCAAACAAGTAAAGTCCATTTGTGACTGCAAGTCTTGCATACTGTGTCTATCTGCATTTTCCATTTATGAATACCATATTTTTTATGCAAAATTAATAGTTAGATTACATTTGCACCATTTCGTGATTTCATCTCCATTCGATAAATAAAAGTTACAATTCTGGCTGTAATATTGATTACCTCTGTGCTATACTGGAAACATACGTTAAATACACTGTTGGTACAACTATTATCTGTATGCTAAACAAATAAATTATTTAATAATTCGTTGCGCTGTTGGTCCCGCTTTACTGGTAGCCGGTCGTGTGTAAACAAGGTCCGAAAATAAATTGCAATCCGATTCACCCAGCGTGTAACACATGGATAAACACGCATACAGAGTTTAGTCTAGTTGTTCGGCCTTGCGACTCTTTACATAGTTAAGCGCAATTTTGTTAACTCTCTCGTTAAATGTTTACGTTATGATGTTTATGGATTTCTTTCAAAATATTCGCATTTTTGAAACCGAAATGTAATTTTCGCCATCCGGTTGAAATAGATTGATCAAACGAAATGTTTGCTAGGTAATATTTCCACAAATATTTTTTGTATGCTCGCGATATTTATGAAATAATGTCCAGTTGGAAAAGCGCAATTGATAAAAAGTTGATAGGTTTTCAGTTTTAAATTAGTTTTGTATCTAGTGTAATACATGTATGTTCGATCAAACATTGAAAAACAGAAAGATTTTTTTTTGAAACATAGTGTTTAAATGCTGATTGTATAATAATAGCAATATACAGGATACGTTTTTTTTTCCATTATTTATATGGGGACCTCGAAAAGCTTTAGAGATACGCATTAGGTCAAATAGAGAAAGAAATTCACCAAAGCCTTTTCAATGCTATAATTTTTTTTTTGTAGAGATAGAAGAAAAAAATAAATATTACATATTTAAGTTATTAGTGATGTATAAAACTGCTTCTTTACATTAGCAGCTAAAACCTGCTTCTGCTACTTTTGATTAGCTGTTTAAAAAAATCTGCTACTTTTTGTAGCAGTTTTCCTTAAATAGCGGTGAGGGGCTACGTTTCATAATGATGGAGTTTCTGAAATAATGTATATTATGTGTTTTTGCATAGGTATTTCTTAGCCAAAATGAATATAAAAACTAGGAAAACTAATCAGCGATACTTACATTGTGTGGGATTGTTATACAAAATAACTATTATTACTTGGAATAAAATTGTCTCCACCTGGGGTTGACACAAACAATATTTCTATGTAGTTGTTAGAGAATTCTGTTTAGTTTTCATTCTCTTATTTACTTAAGCAGATGCGATGTTCGTATATTCGTTATTTCTTTTTTTTTAATTTATCATTTGTTTAACACACAACTAAAATATAAGTATTTTTAGAAATATCTTCTGTATTAAGTAAAGTAGCAGCTTCTTTTGATATTGGATAGCTGCTATAAAACAGCAGTTTGCTTCGTGGCAACCCATCACTAGAACTTATTACCATACATTTTCCTAATTTCTTTAATTTGCTTAGCATTTGTAAAGTCTATTTTTTTAACAACATTATCATACATACTCACCAAGGCGAACACAACTTATGGATATCTTACAATCTTATGGAGTAGAAATCCTAATTAACGAACCAACCAGAATTTCTATGTCAATATCCACATGTATAGATAATATGTTACTGTTTAACCTTGAAAGAGCTCATATTGGCGTTGTAGATGTGTCAACTCGTAACACTGGTTTCTCCGAACACAAAGCGGTAATTGCCGAACTACAATGTCATACGACCACACAGGTGCAGTGCTCCTACAAATTAATTAGGGTATTCAGTGATGCCAATATTCAGAACTTTACTACTGACATCGGTAATGAACACTGGCGCGATATCTATAACGATAATTATGACACCAACATAAAATATAACATCTTCCTAAACATTTTCCTTTAGTTAAAAGCTCACTAAAACAACAACAGTCACCTCCGTTATCAGAAGACATCTGTTATCTTAGAAATATAGTTGAATCACTCCGTAATATAGCTCTTTACGATAGTGAGTACAAAGCAACTTACATTCATTTCAAACGTCTGTATGATAATGAGATTAACTTAGTTAAGCGTAGTCGTTATACTAACTTATTAAACAACTCCAAGAACAGAACTAAGGATATGTGGCAAATAATAAACAGACATATGGGTAAAAACTCTTCTGTTAAGATGCCCATGGCGGACGACCTAGCATTACTTACTAATCAGTTTAATTTTCTTTTTGCGGGTGAAAATGTCTCTTTAGCTAGGCCCAATTTTGATCAAATAAAAATAAAAGAAAATCCTCACTCATTTTACTTCTTTCCCACATGTGTTGAGGAACTCAAACATATCATTGGGGGATTGGCGGGATCTAGGTCGTCCGGCATAGATGGTATCCCCACACGCTTTATTAAGCAATGTATGGAGTCCTTTACTGAACCACTCTGTCACATTATTAATCATTCTTTTTCTACTGGATGCTTTCCAGATAACTTAAAACATGCTACGGTCGTTCCCTGTTACAAGAAGGGTTGTCCTAATGACATAAATAACTATAGGCCTATAAGTCTCTTAACTAGCTTTTCCAAGTTGTTCGAAAAAATAGCCTATAACCGGTTCTTAGATTTTATCCAAAAGTACAGTCTGTTAAACAAGTCTCAGCACGGATTTGTAAAAGGTGAAAGCACTGAAACAGCGCTTTTCGAATTCATTGAAGCGGTGTTGTCGGGTTTGGAACAGAGAAAACTTGCTTGTGGTTTTCTGCTGGGTTTGTCTAGGGCCTTTGACAGCATAGATCATCGCATGTTATTGTATAAGCTGGAGTGCTATGGAGTTAGGGGTATGACTCTGTCATGGGTACGCTCATATATATCTCATCGAACACAGTCAGTAGTAATTCGCAGCAACAATCGCACTTTTAGAACAAAGAGATAACACAACCAAAGGTGTCCCCAGGTAGTATTCTGGGCCCCTTTTTTATTTTGTATTTCAACGATATCTATGCTGTCAAATGTCGATGGTGGATTCTAGTTTGTCGACTGTTAACTATGCCGATGATGCCTCCTTCCTTGTGACGGGTGATACGCTAAACGCCATTACAATCACAAGCTCTAATTACATTACACGTCTTACAGAATGGTTGCATGTGAACAATTTAAAACTTAATCACGGTAAAACAGAAGTAATTTTGTTTAAAACCAAATCACAGAAATACCCCCCTGAAATTGTAATAGATAATGTATCTTATTCTGTTAAAAGTGCACTCACTGTAGATGACCACTTGAAATGGACACAGCATATTGATGCCATTGTAAAAAAATCAAACAGTATCAGTTTTGGATTAAGGCGATTGCGAGACCTGGTTGACACACACACTCTTCGCACAATGTATTTTGGTTGTTGTTATCCTCATCTCAATTATGGAATTGTGCTGTGGGGAGGTAGCAGTGACATGCCCAGATTATTTTCAACTCAAAAAAAAATTTTGCGTATGATTTATAAATTGAACCCTGCACAGTCATGTCGGGATCTTTTCAAGAAAAATAAATTACTTTTATTATATAAATATATTATATTTATTCTTTTTAAAAACAAACATCTCTTCTCTCACAATATAATACTACACGATTACTCCACAAGAAACAGGCATGACTACTGCTATCCTCTTTGTAGATTATCACTAACTCAACGAAATATTACCTATATTTGCCTCAAGTTTTATAATGCACTGCCAACTGAATTAAAAATGATTGAGTCACTTCCTACTTTTAGGACAAGATTGTTTCATTTTCTTTGTGAAATTGAACCATATAGTATTAAGGATTTTCTGTTATATTGAAAGTATGATTCCTATTAATTTTGTATTTAGTTTTATGGACGTCTTGTAATATCCTTTGTTATGTTACAATAAACTTATATTATTATTATTATTATTATTATATTAACTAGAAACAATCAACAGAACAAAGACCAAAGGCCCAAGAGGAGTGCAAAAAATATATTTCCCCACAATGCGAGAAAAATTTACAAAATTTACAAAAATTACTGATACAATATAATATCAACGTTGCCCATGAACCAAATTGCTCAAATAAATTTATTTACAAAATTAAGTATCAAAACTGTGAAGGAGTTTATATTGGACAGTCACAACAATATATTGAAAAAAAGAATTTATTCTCACAAATATAGCATAAACACACAAAATGTCAACTTTACTACTTTGGCAAAACATGCATTGAATAATAACCATAATTTCAATTTTAATGAAAAATTTTAGATATAGAAAATAATTTAATGTGGCACATAAAAAACAATAAAAAATTAATTCATTAAGAAATTAGCGACATAAATAACCTAAGTCGAATTTATAATAATAATCTAATAATACAAAATTTTAATGAATAGTATTTAAGGTCGAATGGCACATATTGTATCCAATAAAAACTTTGGGATTTTTTGCAAGTGCAGAATAGAAAAGAAATTTCAAAACGTTCGCTCATAGGACTATGTATTTGTTTGTCTATAGTGTTTAAAGTACGTGTATTATATTATAAAATTCCTTTTGAGTGAAATATTTATACCCCAGAATTATAGTCGGGAAACCCCCTGTTTATTTCAGCATGTATGGATATTTGTATTAGAATTTATATCTAGTATATCAGTATATCAGTTCAGTTATCCTGAAGAAGCTGTCAATATGAACAGCGAAACGTCGAGCGAAAGTTATGACACACGGCGAAACCCGCAAGAAGCTGTTAGTTATAATTTATATCTCTTTTCTTGATATTTATTATATGCATTTTTTTAATTTGTAATTCGTAAAATAAAATGTTGCTTTTTTGAAAATCACTTGCCTATGGACTTCTTAAATACCTTATGCAATATATCTTTCACGATAGTCATGACATTAACTAACAATAAGTTAAAAGCGTAAGTTGAAAATCTTGTCGAGTGTGCGGAGACTTATTTCATCCAGATTCTATAAACACCTATTACCCTATCAGGTATCTAAATACGATGCCGTAACCGCTAAAGAATTAGATTTCTTTAGCGGCACTATTAAAAACTTCTCACAATTCGATCGATACGTTATCATTAATATCTGTTTCGCGTCGCGGCCTTTTTTAGTTCCTCAACTAATACCCTAATGCCTCTAATCCATACACGACCACCACTTATCAGTGAGTGGACATTCAAATAAAATACATCCCGTTGTATCTACCCCACCACAGTCACAATGCGAATCATTAACCCTCCTAGTTCTACATGAATATGATTTAAAATTACCCATGACCCGTTATTAACTCTCCCGCCTGATATGACAAATTAACCTCATTTCCCTAAAACGTTTAATGTTACCGACAAATTTTCTAGTCCACCTCTCACTTCAAGCGATATCCCACCTATCCTGCCACTCATTTTTGAGTTCATCCCACTTTTTAACTACGCTTAGACGAAATTAACTCCTACCTAATTATCGGGCTATTCTACCTACACACTGCTCTTTTCGCTGATTGATCTACCTTCGCATTACGGTTTGTACTCACGTGAGCCCTAGTCCAAAAAAGTTGTACGCCCCCATTCCAATTATCTAATAGCAAATCACTCAGATTTTTTAAATTCCCTAACGCCTCTAATACAGATAATAGTATATTAAAAGACAAGTTTCATTTTGACGTTTCAAAGTACGAATTCAGATTTTAAGAAACGAGTGGCGTAGCCACGAGTTTCTTAACTGAATGAGTGCTTTAATGTCAAATGAAACGTGTCTTTTATGCTATTTTTTGCAATTAGTTTTAAAATTTCTCTTTTTGTAAAAGCAAAACGAGAAAAATTTGATAATCTAGGGAAATTTTGTGGCGGTTGTCACCAGTTGTCACCTTGGTTTGGCACAAGATTTAAATGGACAAGTTAATTTAAAATTGACACATTTTTGAAATTTGTTATATATTATATTACTAAAGTAACTATATTATAATATTTAATATGAGTTCTACAACTTTTTCATGCACTCCGCCTGAAATACGGCAAATTGCTGAAAAAACCATTAATAATTTACTTCCGGAGAAATCGTACACTATGTATCAAAAGCGATACAAAAATTTTGAAAAATGGTGCAAAGAAAAGGAAATTCTTCATATTTCTGAGAACGTCTTACTTGCTTATTTTGAAATGCTACGTAAAGATTATAAATCGTCATCATTATGGTCGATTTATTCGATGTTAAGATCGTGTTTAAATGTACATAGAAATGTGGATATATCAAAATATATGAAACTTCAAGCATTATTAAAACGGCTATCTAAAGGTTATCAAACAAAAAAATCATAAAATGTTAGAAGAAGAAGATATTCATAGATTTTTGAAACAAGCCGATGATAAAATATACTTAGCTATAAAGGTTAGTGTTGATTTTTATTTCGTTACTTTTTTGTAAATTCTTTATATTCTAGGTTATTTTGATAATAGGATATAATGGAGCCTGTAGGCGAGAAGAATTAATTAATTTATGTGTGGAAGATCTTCAATATACCTAAAACAAAAAACAATGTACCCAGAATGTTCGCAGTGACTGATGTAAACTGCATCGAACCTATAAAAAAATATAATAATCTGCGCCTAAAACAGTTACTCACAAACGTTTTTTCTAACTTGTCGTCATGGCTGCTTAATTAATAGCCCTATCGGTATTAACACCATGGGAAATGTTCCTAACAAATTGCCAGTTTTCTTCATTTACCAGATCCTCATCTTTATACAGGACATTGGTTTAGAAGATCCAGTGCGACACATATAGCAAATACTGGAGTGATATTTAACTATAAAACGATTAGGTGGCTGGAAAAGCACGGCTGTTGCTGAAGGTTACGTTGCCTCTTCTATGAAAAATAAAATTGATGTTGGAAATATGTTTGCACAGGAAAATAATGTGAATCTACCTGGAACTTCTGGGAATAGTTCACAGTTTGAGTACTCCAACAGAAGCAATATCACTATCGCAGAGAACGATAATTTTCAACAGAATGTTTCTACTGCACACGGTATCACTATCACTTCGAAAGATAATTCAAACGTTAATATAAATGTTTATAATAGTTGTACTATTTCAAAGATTAATTAAAATATCAAATCTTACAATGAATTTTAATATAATAACCTCAAACTTGCTTACAAAATGTCATATTGACATCTCCATTTCTGTTGCAATGTGACCAACTTAAAATAAATCTGCCTAAATGTTCCATTTCTATTACGCAACTAGTGCTGTAGTAGACCCTATTACGGCACTAGTGGAATAAATGGTATGGTTACGGCACTAATTGCAAAACTATATTTCGTACGTCCTGTAAAAATTATCTATCTCACTTAATATAAGGTGCCTCCTGATTTATTGTAATTAATTTTGTTTAAAAATGCTTAAAAGTGATCCTCAAATTTAAATTTTCGATTATATATGTCAATACCTCTACTATGAAGAAGAAAAACCGCCCAACCCTTCGACCTGTCCGTAAATATTTTTAAACCTTCTTCAAAAGTGTAAGGTGCCTTGTATAATTCTGAGTTTTAAAAATATATAAAAAACTGTTATAGTAATTCCCTCAAAATTTAACAATTAATGCAGAATGAAGTATTTTGTAATTCTTTACGAACAATGATGGCCTATTGAACCCTACATTTTGTACAGCCGAACTTAATTAGAACACAATAAACTTTACAATTAGGTCATGTCCGTTCTAGTATCAGGTACTCCTCCTATTATTCGGGAAAAGTTAGAGACTGGAGTGGATTTATCGGTTTGAGGAATGGTGTTAGCCAGAAACCCATCCTTGTATACTCGCCCAAAACCGAAGTGCTTTCAGTTTAGCGCACTCCGCTTTCAGATGGCAATTACCACTTGAAATGTGTGATATTCGGCCGAGTTGTAAACAAAAATTTAATGGCTTTTCGAAGACCCGTGTCGTCCGGAATATTCTCGAACAAACGTGTCGCGGTTTTGTCACTTTCCCCCCCGGATACAAAGGCAAAGTTTTAGCTAACAACTGCGAGTTTCAATGCAATAACGATTCGTTATTATTGTTTTAGACCCCAGTTGCTTGGGGTCGTTTATATTGAATGTAAACAAAAGTTACTATATAAAAAATGGCAAGCTACTATTACGTTAACTAGCAAACTAAAATGCTTCGTCAGTTGAAATTAACAGCAGAGCGTATTATTTCCTAATAATATTTTGTTTATCTTCAGTTATCAATAAATTTGACTGTTCATGCGATTATCGACCCGCTAAGTATAGAAATATATATATAAACAAACATTCGAAACAAGAAAATACAAATACGTTTGCTTCTGTACAAACGCAGAAGCTATTTGTACATACATACTAAGCGTTTTGTTATGTTTTATCTGTATCAAGTTCCTTGTTCTCATTGACCGATGATTCTGCAGAATAGATTTATGTATTTTGGGGTTTGCCTAAGGTCAACGTCAACATTTACATCACGGAGTTGGGCTGTTATTACCAGCCAATATTGCCTGCAGTAGCTGATTATCAATGCGCAATGCGTGTATCTAATTGTAGGTAAATATACCAGGATAAATAGAGCGAAGATTCTCTCGAAGCGTTCGACACAATGCTTATTGTTCATCCATATATCTATTGCTATGGTTTTTACTTGAATAAAAGCTTTATTTTACTTTCATACTGCTGTGAACTGATGGTCCAAGCATATAAGTAAAGAGAAATTAAAAATGACAAAATTAATTTAGCTAGCTCAGCAAAAATGAATTTTAAAGGGCGCCAGAGATTCTTCAATCTCAGTAAATTTTTTAAAAATTAATAGTGGGCGTGCAAAATTACTTTCTTTAAAATCCCCAAAAATTGAAATGGCAGATTCAAAAATAAAAGAACTATTTAAGATGATATTTACAATCATTAGATTTATTTAAAAAAAAAAGAAAAAAAAACATTTGAAACAATTTACAGGATAAATAAAAACCTTGAATATAAGATTCTGGCATAAAACAAACCTGCATATGACTCTACAATTTAAAAAGGACAATGCAAATCCTTTAGCAAACAAAATGGAAGATTTCGTTCTAGAAGGAATTTCATATACCACAAAAAAAATCCACGTGGTTTCAAAAATTCAAAGCAAACTACAAATTAAATCCAATCAACGTGGAGAAACAAGCAAAATCAAAAATGAAATTTAAAACAAGCTCACAGTTTCACTTCACCTGCCCCGAGGTGATAAAATTAAAATTAAATTATAACTAAAAAAAAAAAACGGAAAATTTAAACTCTAAACGCGATTACTTCTAAAACGAATATTATAAAAAAGCCTTACATGTATGTGCACACCCACCCAATACAATTCAACAAAAGAATTACAAGATAGACGATTTTAAAATCAAACAACGAACTACATCTTAAACTGAAAAAGGATTACCAGAAACGGTAACCAAAAACAACAAAACACGACTATACACGGGCTCGTCTATCTGATAACTCCGTGGGCCTCTAGGTTAAACACTCGCATATATATGAAATTTACAATCTCGTGCGATGAACGCACAGCGCAACGCAAAGGAAAAACTAGCATATAAACTATATACAGGAGTACGCAAAATGTACAAATAAATGAAATTTACTATACACAACTGACCAAATAAAATGATACTAACAATTTTAAGAATTGTGGAAACCCTAACATTGTTTTGACAAGGCTGATTTGGAATAAATAAAAATACACATTTAAATTTCCGAAACCCGGGGTGCCAGTCCACGGCACATCTCCCAATTGTTGAGGAGAAAACGAAAGTTTCAACGAAAATAGAGTGTTTCTCCTTAAAAATTATACGCACACGAAAAATTAATATCTAAAGTTCCCGCACCAAACGAACAATACCGTATCTCCGCACACAGGGGTGAAAACGTCACTTCCGGGTGATGAAAACTACCCGGAGTCGTGGTGGGAGTGTCCAACATACCATCCGGTTGATCCAGTTTCGAACAGCAATCGGCATAGCAGTCGGTGTGGCAGTCGATGTGGCAGTCGGTGTGGCAGTGGTGGGTCTGCATCATGAAGAACTTCTCCACTCCATGGATGTACCTCTCGCTTGTATCTCCAGAAGGATAACTCGAAAAACAGAAAAATTCTTTTAAATTGTGCTCCAACATGGCTTCAGGAACGGGATTTTTAAATTTGACAGGGTTTGACTTGACCTGAAGAGAGTGTTCATCATCATCGACAATAATGGGCAACTTATTTTGTAAGGATACATGCTGGTTGAAAATTTCCTCGACTTCAGCTTCATACTTCATCTCATCAGAATTGATTTCACTTTGATTTTCGACATTTGGGGATTCGATGTGGGAATTGATAACTTCTTCTGGGAATTCTCCTTCGGAATAGTTGACTACTTCTGGGAATTCTTCTTGGGAATTGTTGATTACTTCTGGGAATTCTCCTTGGGAATTGTTGATTACTTCTGGAATTCTCTTGGAATTGTTGACTACTTCTGGGAATTCTTCTAGGGAATTGTTGACTTCTTCTTTCTCTACCTCGAACTCACCAAAAACCTCAACCTCGATATCCTCTTCGGATCCAACATCTCCAACAACTTTTTCGCTACCTTGTATATCATCACCTCTAACTTTTCCGCAACCTTGTATTTCAAACTTAAAACTATCATCACAATATTTCATTTTTTCATCATCCTTTTCATCATCAACATTTTCATCATCAACAACATTTTCATTCACCTTTTCTCTACTTAAATCATCAAACATTTCCTCTTCTCTACCTAAACTATTAACATTATCATCCTCTTCCCTTTTTCTATCTAAATCATCAACAACTTTCTCTTCCCTTTCTTTATTCAAAACATCAACATTTTCATCAACTTTATCTTCCCTTTCTTTAACATTCTTATCAATTCTGTCAACCTCGAGTTTACTACCAAATACTACTTCCTCTAATCTTTTTACACAATCATTTTGCTTCTGTAGCAATTCTTTGTTCTCAGCAATCAATTCTTTTTTAGTAGCACTCAATAACTCTTTTATCATTGCCATCATATCATTCATACTCTTAATACTTTCCTTATTGTAGTCCTGCTTCCTCCATCTCTCTGGATTCCTTTTCGTCCATCCTTCCTTTTGTCCGCCACAACCGACTCCTTCCTGCCATGAGTTCCTTGGCTCCGCCAACTCTGGTCTCCAGGAACGTCCACTTCCTGATCCTTCGTGGTCCTGTCCATCTTCATTCTCGCAGCGGTGTACACTAGCGACACTTTCTAATTGTACGACCTACAGGTTAAAATAGAGCCCATATCTTTAACGTGGATAGTAGACGGATTTATGCAGTAACTGGCGCTTCGAAATATGTAAACACAGATGTGCGTCTCTCTGTCGGTTATTTTAAAAAAGCTTAGACTGGATTTATTAATGTGCGAAGTTGAATGCATCTCTTATGTATTTGTTATCTTTGCGTAGGAATAATTTTATTTGATGTTTTGAAGTATTTCGAATAGCTGTAGTGTTATTAAATGGTTTTAAAAGGTATTTTCATTTTTACAGTTGAACTATGACTAGGAACTAAACCAAAGGCATGTATTATACAAAAAATAGCAATATCAATAGGTTATTACTTTTATTCATTTTATACGTATGCAAATAATAATGAAACTATCAAAATGGATCGCATGAAGACATTTAAAGTATTTAGCTATACTGAAATCAGTAAGGACACCTCCGTTATAATGAACACTTTTTTCATATTACTGAACACATGAAAAAAGTGTTTCATTCAATCTAGTTAATGCATTAACTAGATTGCGACAGCCCTATGCAAAGATATTAACAATATAGTAATAAGGATTATTACTACTTCCACTTTTCGTGAAGTGGGTTGTTGCGCCAATTAATTATTAAATGCAGAGAAATTTGTAGTAATTTCGTTATTGACAGAAATGCATGTTTTGTTTTCCTGCAGCGTTACCCAATATGCTTATATTTTTAATCTAATTAATGTCATGATGATTCATATCATTTTTTTAAACTCGCTCCGGCTCCTTCTTTAACATTAAATAATAAAGGAGATATGGCGAGGATGCATTCAAAACCATGATTTTATATCAGATTATCAATATTAGAAGGAAAAGCTCTACACTCGTCAGAATATTTTTTATTAGTTATAGTAATGGTATGTTTCCATTAATATTATAATAGCAGATAAAAATATTTCGATTATAAATTCCCTAGTTTCAAAGATTTTACCTCAAAAGTCTCACAATATTTTTCAAAGAAATACAAAATTTGAATTAGTGCTAAATTGAAACAGTAGTGATAGCTATAAATACAAAATGCAGGTTTAAATTAGTAATTAATGATTAGTTATATAAATATTAATATTCATTATGTTAATACCGAAAAAAGAGCCGGGGCGAATTAAAAATAGTATGAAAACAATCATTGTGAATCAATTGGATTAAAAACACAAACATATTTGTAAAGCTGTAGGATTTGTAAAGAAAACAAACATCTGTTTGTATACAATATTATATTTAAGGTAAGTAAATGAAAAAATTCGAATTGTGCTAACCGAGGTAGGTCGGCAGGCATAAGTATGCGCCTTTGATGTATTTAATTCTCTCTATTTTATAAGATCAATGTTTTTTTCTATGTTTATTTATTGGATTCTTCCTTACATTTAAAGTAGATTTACTACAAAAAAACACCGAGACCGCACATCTGTGTTTACATATTTCGAAGACGGCAGTGAATGCATAAGTCGTCTACTACCCATGCTACATATTTAGGTTCTGTTTTATGCTGTAGGTCGTACAATTAGAAAGTGTCGCTAGTGTACATAAAAAGTTTGTAAACACACGAAAATCAGCTTTGTCAACGCAACGAGAAATTCTCACAAATTCAAAACACGGGATCCTAATCTTACTAATTACAATTACAATCATATCGAGCCGCACATTGGGATTGCCATAAATATATGCTCAAAAACTGCATGAATCTAAAATGACAAAAAGACGAAGCAATCCCATAAAAAAAAAACAAAAGAAAGATTTGTTGAAAATCAAAACCTGCATGAGAATTTAACATTTTAAAAAAAAATAATGCAATAATATCGAGCCCCGCACGTTGGTCGCCAATAATATATGCTCAAACTGCATGAGTTTACAAATAAAAAAAAAACAAAATTACGAAGCATGAATATAAGATTCTGGCATAAAACAAACCTGCATATGACTCTACAATTTAAAAAGGACAATACAAATCCTTTAGCAAACAAAATGGAAGATTTCGTTCTAGAAGGAATTTCATATACCACAAAAAAAATTCACGTGGTTTCAAAAATTCAAAGCAAACTACAAATTAAATCCAATCAACGTGGAGAAACAAGCAAAATCAAAAATGAAATTTAAAACAAGCTCACAGCTTCACTTCACCTGCCCCGAGGTGATAAAATTAAAATTAAATTATAACTAAAAAAAAAAAACGGAAAATTTAAACTCTAAACGCGCTTACTTCTAAAACGAATATTATAAAAAAGCCTTACATGTATGTGCACACCCACCCAATACAATTCAACAAAAGAATTACAAGATAGACGATTTTAAAATCAAACAACGAACTACATCTTAAACTGAAAAAGGATTACCAGAAACGGTAACCAAAAACAACAAAACACGACTATACACGGGCTCGTCTATCTGATAACTCCGTGGGCCTCTAGGTTAAACACTCGCATATATATGAAATTTACAATCTCGTGCGATGAACGCAAGCGCAACGCAAAGAAAAACTAGCATAATAAACTATATACAGAGTACGCAAATGTACAAATAAATGAAATTACTATACACAACTGACCAAATAAAATGATACTAACAATTTAAGAATGTGGAAACCCTAACATTGTTTTGACAAGGCTGATTTGGAATAAATAAAAATACACATTTAAATTTCCGAAACCCGGGGTGCCAGTCCACGGCAATACGTAAATTACTGTCACTAACGGTAATCTTGCGTTATACTTAATACAGTTAGTCACAGTCAAAATCGTCCACCATGATACTAGCAGCTGCACATTTTCTGCTATTATTCATTGTAAAACCAATAGTAACAAACTATATTTTCTCATTTTGTAGCACGGTACATACACTACAGAAACACATTAAAAGATTGTATTTTTAGTTTATACTAAGTTAATAAAAAAAAACACTTATTCGAGGGAAGTACCCAAAAGCGACTCACAATCAGTCATCCAGCTGCAAAAGTAGGTAGTTCCCCGAGAAAAAAAACGTGTTTCAGGTCAGTTATTACCATAGTGTGTTCTCATACGGTTATATCTTCCTGCTTAAGTAGATATATCAAAAAAAAATGCGTAATGGAACCGAGGAAGAGACAAACTATAGTTATGATATTCGACATTTAATAGTAAAACTGCAAAAACAAGGGAAATCACAAAAGGAAATAGCTGAAATTGTTGGCAGAAGCCGTATAACAGTTCAGTATATAATAAAAAGATTGACTGATGAAAGAATATCCAACAAGCGCAGAACTTATTTAAAAAATCACCAGAAGTAACTAATAAATCGGTGCTTTCCATGAACGACAGGTCAAAGGCCGTCAAAAATAGTAATGGATGGCTTACAAAATATTAAATCTTAAGTGAAGATATTAGAAAAAAATAATAAGTCTTTTATTAGTTTATTTGTGTGTTGTTTTGACCTGGGACGATTTTCACTATGACGAACAATATTATATTTATTTCCAGTAGATGTTCTTGTATATTATGTAAATAAACATTTTATTATATTATATATTTCTGTATTTTTATGTAACGTATGGGCTGTTTTATAAAATGATACATTACCTACACATATTTATATGAAGTTAATTAAGCCAGATATTACAACAAATTAACTTCCTATAGTAAGTTGGCGATTTTCACTGTGACTAACTGTATATATTTACGAAGGATATAACGTCATACTTATTTCATAACGTAAAATCAGATGCACTATCGAATGTTCAGAGGGGTAGATTAGGCTAGATTAGGGTTGAGCCAACGGACCTTTTTCACCGCGCCTTTTCAGATCTATTGTGATTCCCTTTTTTCCTAGAGGACGCTCTCAAACTTTACCCTTTTAATTAAGCCTATCATCCTTGAGAGCGGCTTCTTTCTTTCTATAGGTACTAGCTGTAGGGTTCTCCAACACCACTACTAGAAATCTTGTCTTCGCCAGGCCTTCACATTGGCACAGCACATGGGCTGGTGTTTCTTTCTCCTCTTAGCAGAACCTACAAGCAGCGTCATCTACCACGGCTATATCGTACATATGCCTATTTCGTCTACAGTGACCACTCAGGAGGTCTATTATCATTTTGACATCTTCCTATCTTCACTCAGTAGATCTTTAGCAAATTTAGACCTCCGTTCCCATAAAAACTTCTTTGTCTGACTCTGTGCTGGTGACGTGCCACCACTTTCTGGACCATGTGAATCCAATTATTGATGCATTTCTTAATTTGTAATTTGGTAATGTCAAAAGAAGGGCCAGCCCCAACGATGACATTGACGAAGCTCACCTAGCCAGCTTAGCTGCCGCCTCATTTCTCCTCACATCCAAGTGGATAGGAACCCAGACCTATGTTTATTCCCTTTGGGTGCCTATTTTATATTCCAAATCAGCTTAGAGTACACACCTACGAAACTAATCACTTTAGGTGTGGTGAGAGAAGATAGCTATGCTTTCACCTGGCTCGGTTTATCTCTCTATTTCTCTAACACAATGGTGAATCGCAGCAACCTAAGGTTGAATCACCGTTGTGCAACGCCGTGGTCTGTTTTAGAATCGTTTGTATTCCAGTTTGAGTATACTCTTACTGGAGTGCCTGTCTCCCATTCCTTCTTATCTGCTGGTATTTTTTCATCTAGGCTGATTTCTTTTAAACCGGGGCATCACATGGCATCCCCAAAAGGAGCGCCTCTTTAAGTTCATCTAATAGCTTTAGTAACCAGCGCCGTGCTATTTACTTACCGGTGCTTGACTATGCAGAAGTCTATGTGCTGTAGACCTGTCAGTTCCTGGTATACCAATATGTAGTGGTGGCAGGTTTAGAATCACTTTCATTGCAGTGGTGAGGGTCGATTTCATCGCATCCGTGGCACACAGACACACCAGTCATTGTACGCCATTTAGCCTCACCCGTACCTTATCATGGGTAATTATGTTTGGGTATAACCACATAGTTATCTTGAAGCTGATGCCCCAATTGCTACCGCACAGCCTCCTGTAACTATAGTACCTAGGGCGATAGTGGCTTTGTTGGTTGTATTCTGGACATGTGGGTTCCTTGTAAATCTTTGACCAAAGCATACCCGCAGATATTTTGCCTCTTTGACAGGTGGAATCCCTTCATTTCCTACCACTAGTAGGCTGCTCTAGCGTTCTTCTCCTTCTGAACGTGACAACTTGTGTTTCCTGAGCATTCACTGATAGTCGCTCTTGTTTACACCATTTGTCAACCGTATTTAGAGCGGTTCACATAGGCTCCACAAGAACCTTTGGAAACCGCCCCTAACCATTATTGTAATTTCGTTAGCATACCCCTCCAGAAGGGTGTCAAAGAAATTAGTGGCTGTAAAGTCATTTCGTAATATTTCTTTGATGAAATTCAGTGCAGGAGATGAATTTGATTATATTATTAATAAGATGCCTACCAATCAAAATAATATACATATAAGAAAGAAAATGTTTAAAATATAAGGTCCAGTTTAACAGACCGACATTTAAAGCCTTTCCATAATATATATTCTTTAACTAAGCTCCCCAACTGGACGACAAGGAGGATACCAATCATTATCAAGTTTATCCCTAAACGCTTTGTTTAACCACACTAGCTGAAATTAACCCACACCTGATTATCTCACTATCCCACTTAGGCACCGCCTCTTTCGGTAATTAATCCGCCCTCTCATTACCGATTGTACCTACGTGAGCCCTAGTCCAAAAAAGTTTTACATCCCCCTCGCGCGACATATCACAAGTATCTAATAACAAATCGGTTGAATTTCCTAACACCCCTAATACATATGAGCCTTGACTGATAATCGCCTTTGTTTACACTAGTTGGTGCCCATGTTTAGAGCGATTTGCAGCGATTTAACCATAACGACGATTTTTTTTTCCTGGTTGATTTCAAGATTAGGTCATCTGCTAGGGTAACCCCCAGTAAGAAAGACTGAACTACCCTCGTCTTCACTGCCTTGGTGACCTCGCCGATTATGATGTAACTATCCTTTTTGTCAGAGTAGTCTTTATCCAGTGCAAAAGCTTCGTTGTGGCATCTTTTTTCTAAACAGTTTCAATAATTGAGTTATGCGATCTTCGTGGACTGCTCAGTTGATAGGTAAATTTGCCTGCTGCTGAGTGTCTGTGACTTTGAGAGTCTTATGTTTCAAGTACTCTTACTATTTTGGCTGATCTCTTGCTATTTTCTTTCATATTCGTTCGACCACGACCTCTTGCAATGCACAATACTCATATTTAATGAAAAATTGTTTAACATTGAAGTAACGTAGTGCTGCGAACTGACTGAATTTGAAAAAGCAAAATGAATATTAACAATGAAAAATTAAATTAGCTAGCTCAACGGATAAATTTTTTTTAAAGGGCGCAAAAGACAATTAATCTCAAAGTTACCCTCGCGAATTAAAACTTGAATCTAATCACGAAAAGTAAATTGTGGGTGAAAGAAATCTGACTTTCTTAAATATCCCAAAAATTGAAAAGGTTTAATCAAAAATAAAAGAACAGTAATTTAAACTCAAAGACGTTAAATAACAATCAAAAATTTTTATTATAAAAAAAAGGAAAAAAAAATGAATTACAAAATTTTGCAGGAAAAAAAACCGTGGACAGAGGGTCCTAGCTTAAATCAAAAAACTGCTATAGATTCTCAATTACAATAGAACAATGCTAAATCCTATATCAAAGCAAAAAACAAATTAGGTTCAGGAAGATATTTTTCTTTTCAATACAATCCACGTGGTTTCAAATTAAAATAAAATAAAATCGTGGAACACTAAACATTTACAAAATAGAAAACTAAAAGTAAGCACAATGCTTCTATTCACCCAACCCGAGGTGATAAATAAAATAATAATGAAACAGCACACTAGAAAACCAAAACGAACTCTTTAAAATTATAATGAGAGAATTAAAACTAAAATCTATCTTCATGCAGGAAATAACAAATGATCTTATATCTAAATTGTGTACACAACAATATAATAACAATTATTATTAAGCGAGTTCTTTGAAGGACGAAATAAACAATAAACGCGAATTCAAATCTCAAAATCAAATGAAAAAACAAAATGGCAGCAAAGATTTAAAAATTACGTCTACTTACACCGTAAGAACTGCCTCTTACAATCTCGACCGCTGCGTACAACGAAGCCGCAACAGATCAGTCCGCTAGACTAGCGAAAACAATACAAAATATTTAAATGAATGAAATTAAATTTGAAACAACAGAACACTGAACTAAATAAATAAATCATACAATCAATTCAATAACTAAATCTTATTTAAAAATAAACAAATACATCTGTGAAAATTCTCCCGAAACATTGACAAAGGCTGATCGGAGTAAACATGACAAAATCTGTGCCACAAACTCTCGCGAAAACAAGGTGTCCGTCTACAGCAGTAGTTTAATGTTAATGTAAGCAATTCTCTTTACAAATTAAAGTAAATACTATGTAATTAGAAATATAAATATTTTAATATAATTATTGTAAAATTGTGACATCAAAAGAAGTAAGCAATAACTTCTGTCACCTCAGAATGTACTTTGTACTTTTTTTGTCCTGAGATAATAAAGTGACATTTTGCCCCTCGAATGGGTATTAGTAAAATATATTGTCGGGTGGGTATTCGTAACACTACCATGATCAACTGTCAATCCAGAACCTCGTAATACATTGACGTCTAAGCATTCCGTTATTGCTTTTTTACAGATCCCAAGATGTTGGCCACTCTCGGAAACTTGATTGCCGTATTCATTGCCCTAGGGTTCCTCCTGAAAATATTCTTCAGACGGAAATTCTCTTATTGGAAAAAGCGAGGCGTTCCACAACTAGAAGCACACATTCCATTCGGCAACGGACCAAACCCTTTCAAAATAAGACAACCATTCTATCTAACAGTTAAGACCTACTATGACGAATTCAGAAGACAAGGCCAGAAGCATGGCGGGATCTACATCACTACTAGACCAGTTTACATGACTATCGATCCTGACTATGTCAAAAATATCATGTCCAAGGATTTCCAGCATTTCTATGACAGAGGAACTTATTATAATGAAAAGGGCGATCCCTTGAGTGCTCATTTGTTCAATCTGGAAGGCCAGAAATGGAAAAATTTGAGACAGAAGCTGACGCCCACCTTTACTTCTGGAAAGATGAAGATGATGTTTCCTACTTTGCTGGCTTGCGGTAATCAGATGCTTGAAGAACTGGATGGGCTAAGCAAAAAGCCCGAACCGATTGATATTAAAGAGATCTTGGGATGTTATTCAACTGATGTCATAGGTAAAGTTAAATTTTTCCATCTGATGCAAAATGTTTCACTTTGACTATCTATTATAGGCTCATGTGCGTTTGGTTTGGAGTGTAACAGCTTCAAAGTACCAGACGCAGACTTTCGTAAGAACGGACGCAACCTCTTCAAACCTACTTTCAAGAGGAAACTTCGCGTCTTTGCCGTTGCTAACTTTCCCAACCTATGCAAATTTTTCGGCGTCGTTTTCATTCCAAAAGAAGTATCGGACTTCTTCCTAAACGTCGTGAGACAAGTAATTGAATATAGAGAGACCAACGACGTACACAGAAACGATTTCATGCAAATCCTGATGGAAATGCGCAAACAAAACCACGAGGAGATGAGCATCAAGCAAATGGCCGCCCAGGCTTTTGTTTTCTTCATAGCCGGCTTCGAAACATCGGCCACCACTATCAATTTTTGCTTGTTCGAGCTAGCGCAGAACGATTTAATCCAGCAGAAGGTTAGAGACGAGATCAACGAAGTTTTGGAAGCACATGACGGAAAGGTGACCTACGATTCGGTGAACGAGTTGAAGTATTTGGATCAAGTCGTTGATGGTAAGTTGATTCTTTGTAATTCTTGTAATTTTGTTCGTTGTATTACTCCCTTTCAAAATTGAAGAGATGAATGTTTGGAAACCACATATTTCGCAGTATTGATCTTTATACTGAGATGCTCTTCAAGAGAGAAAACAGAAATAAATGAATAAGTGTTTAGCACTTATTCATTCGAATCAAACTATGCATAAAAACGCCGTAGTTGCCAAGCATATTGCAGTGAATATTGGAAGTCCTTCACTCCTGCATGCAGTCTTTCCAAACAAACTACAAGCGGCAGTACTACTCTGGCATGCATTAATGAATGTAGGTCTTTGCTGTTATCAGTTATTTCTTCTCACCTCGGTTTTATATTTACTTCTCTTTCAATAATACTACTCTTACATGGATTTTACGCAGATTATAAGTTACTTGGAGTTACCCACTGTGAATGCATATCGACAAAAAACGACATATTTTCGTTGATTAATGTTTAAATTAAACCAAAAACAAAGATTTTGATTGTATGTGGAGGTTAGTAGTTTTCTTGGATGATTTGACTTTTTTGAATTACTCCAGATAAGAAAATTAGAAATTGTGAATGCTTAATTAAAAGTTGGTATTCGTTTGTGTCACATATGAACCTTAAAAATCTGATAATTCCTTTTCTTACGTGTTAAAAATGAATGTTCTGGTTGGTTTTGTTCGTTGTTTTCTTTTGGAAATTAGAAATTCATTTTCATATAAAATGTATTAAATTATATTGCTCGAAAAATATCTAATTGTATGTACACTGCCCGACTTATTTAAGGGGGTACTGTAGCTATGCAATTGCACGACCTCAGTAAATCAAATCCTGCGCTATTATTTTATCGAATTATGACTTGAAATAAAAAACCATGTGTTCTGTAAAGACGAATAAGGGTACTTACAGAGTTCAATTTTATCAAATAAGTTCAGTTGTTTCGAGTAAAATGGTTTAAGTTATCTGTTTTTTTAGAAGCATATAACAAATATTTTATACTGAATAATCGTAAGTGCCCGGTGTAGGTACCTAAATTGAGCAATGCTTAATCTAATGATGTAAAATAATATATTATACAATCGCCATTAAGGGAGAAATGTTCGATCTAAAGCACCAATATTTTGCTAAAAATTCAATACATATTGCATATCTTACAGGCACTCAGACTGGAGAGCTGTATAGCCCGTCAACTTGGAATTTACGCATATGTGTAAATTCAAACGTACACTGTTAAAAACCAAATCATGTTTTTAGGCGTAAATACCCGACAGCATTTGTGCCCTAACGTGTGCGTTATAATATATGTATGCTTGTGTAATATTTACATACTTGTATTCTGATTCACCAAACTGGACGAGATTCTGTAGGAAGAAACCAACTCACAAAAATTAATAGTGAATTAATTTGGTGTTTGGCTTCCACCTCTAAGTACATACACTATCTCGATCGTAATGTTTAATATGTTTTTCACTTTGGATCATTTGAAGGTTAGTTATTATCAGTAGAAAACCTATAGAATAGCAAATTGCGTCTTTCATAAACTGAGTTTAAAATGTAGTTTTCCTGTTTGTAGCAAATACTTTAGAGATGGTCGAGTAATTCTAAGGTATTTCGATAATACATGCAGATTTAACACGAAAATTGTTTCGGGTTCGCCAATTCATTCTCTCTTATAAATGTCACGCCAAATTTAATAATTTCCTATATTTATTAATAAAATAAAATAACAACTAGGTAACTATAAAAGAAAACAGAAACAGCTTCAATTGCCAAATTGAAAAAAAATTGAATTGAATAAATATAGTACGTAATTTTACAAACACATACAATATATTAAAGTATGTTGTACCTAAATATAGTAATATCACTTATCTAAAGTCTTTTATGAGTTTCTTCTTTGGAAATTATGGATTTATAAATTCTGGTAGAAAACATTGTGATAGAATTTAATTAGTTGAGCTTCCATTTTTGTTTCCCAGAAATTCAGATCTCGGATAATTTTTTCAATCGAAATACCATGAGGGGTTCATATCACAAAGAGACAGTACTCTTTGTCCGAAATTTTCAATTGCCCTTGAATTTGGCAAAAATAATTATGACAACGTTTCAGGTGTAATTTTTCGTCTACAATTGTCGCAAACTTAATTTTCTTTTGTTTCACGGCATCGATAGGTGATAACTGTACTGCGCTAGCAGGACATTTTATTCCAACTATGCCACAACCATCATCAATAATACCGTCTGGAGATGCAGCTAAAGAGTCATATTCTTTGTCAATAAAGAAACCACAATCCCCAATACTTATTTTATGTAAATGCTGTAAAACGGGTTGACTGGTTTTCCATAAACTTCGAATATAAGATATTCTTCACCAAGTTTCCGCACGGAGTTTTCTGTCGAAGTTTACATATTGCTCCAAAATGTGAAGACACTTTTTACTAATTGTTGTTTGTGGGCTGTATGGTTGTTTGAATACACATACACGCCTTTGTTTCAACACTTATTTATTTAATAACAAAAATAATTTAGAGGTATATACATTGATGCTAGATGGTCGGACAAGAACTGCTTATATAATATCGTTACTACTAATTCCTTGTACACTCACCATTTTTCCCTTAGTGGGGTTACAAAAGTAATTGCATGTGTGGTATACAAAAGGACTGTAGCGGCCATAAATGATGAATGAAGAGGCTCACTGTCAGTTAGAATAAAGGAGAACAGAAAAAAAGAAAGATGTCTTCAATACTTCTTAGAACTACTTTTAACCTAAATAAGTGGACGTAACACTAATAATACCAATACTCAAATTTCAATAACGCGTATTTCGTATTCAGTACCTAAATATACCTTCGACGTATAGCCCTGATAACTTATAACAGTGTATGTACAACGCAAAAAAACAGTAAGGTATCTATCGAAAGTGGGAATTCTAATCGTCATCGGCTAAAATTTTGTTTACTACGTCGGCTGAAGCGGTACACATTTACCATCCTTGTTAGAACTTTCGTTTCGCAGTCAACGATAGAATTTCGGTTTGGTTGAAGTACCGCCGTGTATAGCGCGGTAACTATCAAAACTACTCACCATCTGGATAGGGTAAACAATTGTAAAATGCTTCGCAATTATGTAAATCAGGTAGAAAAATTGAATTATTTAGTAATTTTTTATTTAGTATTTAGTAAACGTTGTATATTGCGGTTTGAACGTGCTTTAAATTGAAATATCTCTTTCATAACTTACGCACAAATAAATATTGTTTGATATTCATTGTAAACCTTGTGTATTAATTGCTTTAAAAACGTAAGAAATAGCAAACAACAGAGGAAGACTTCATAAAGCTTCAAACATTAGCAATTAATTATAAGCCTTTATGAATATTACTATTTTTTCAAAATTCAATAATATTTAATTATTAGCATTTACTATTGAGGTAACTACCTGCCCGTAAGTACAGCAATTTTACAATTACTGTTCATAAGAAAATAAAAACTATATTTAGCCTGGTTATATTAATTATTTAGGTAAACATGCTAATTCCAGACGTAAACAATGTAAACTCTATTAAAAAAAATAAACATATTCTCTGAAATTAATAAAACTGAAATATTAACAAAAAAGGGAACTCTAAAAACAAATATGTAATTACGTAACTGTCATTAAATATACAAATTAAATATAAAATAATATATTAAAAAAAGAACAATTTTAAAGAATGATGGCAAACATAATATGTCATCAATATCTGGTGTAGTATGCATTATTTTCAATACACTCTTGCATTCTTTCATTCATCGAGTCAACAGGAGTTTGACAATATTGACTGCCCCGTAGTCTGTCCCACACATTATACACATGCCTTATAAGATTTTTCACTGCTTTTCCACTATATTTACGAAAATAAAAATATTTGAATGAATCCATTTTCAAATTTATAAAATTTGTAAACCGTATTCATATTTAATTATACTTTAATTTTATTAATAATTTTGTGTTTTAAGTACTTCCTTCTTATTCTGAAATTAGGAACATTAGGAGTATATAGTTTTGTTAATCATTTTATAAATATTAAAAAAAAGTTTTAAAAAATTATTGCTGTCCATGTAAGTAAATGAGCTCGTTATTCAGCAAAGTTTGGGTCGTTGCTTTACATAGAGGATTGATACTAATTATCGTAAGCGACCGAGTTTTACAATTGCCACAGATTGAAATACAAATACTGAGTTAATGAATTTATGGTTTGGCTATTGCAATTTCAAAGAAAACCTTTATTCTTAATGATGCAATAATTCATGTAGTTTATTAAAATTTCCGTTTAAAACAATTACCGTGTAAATCGCATCATTTAACAAAACGAATGATCTGCAAGACATGTGTGATTTTCCTATTTTTTTTTAACGGCGTTTCTTACCTATGCGTAACTACAATAATAATATTTATTGAAACTAAATGTAATGAACGAGTTACTCTAGTACATTTCCTATCTTAAAAATCAATTAATTAATAAATAAAATTTAATATAAATAAGCCAGTAATTAATACAACTCAATTGTTATCTATACATTAACTTGATTGTTTTTAAATGTTTTGGCCCCAAGCTGTAAAACAGATATTTTAATTCAAACTACTGCTGTGGCCTGGCACCCCGGTTCTAGTAAAATTCAGTGTTTTTTTATTTATTGAGATTTGTCTTTGTCAATGTGCCGGGAAAATTCTCTCAGAAATTAATATTTTATTTTTAAGTAAGATTTTGCTAATTGAATTGATTTGATTGTTTAATTTGTTCATTTAAATGTTCAGTTGGATTAAAGTAATTTCACTCTGTAATATATTTTTATTTGTTCACGTAGTTTGTGTCCTTCTTAGAAGAATTCTTCTTCTATGATCTTTGCATTTATGCGCTGCATTGGCACGCATCTGTTTGTTATATGTATGCGATGTTTGGGCCCCTGAAGGGCAGTTACTTGAACGATAGCGTGTAAGTAGATTGTTATTTATTTCTTTGCTGCCATTTTTGGTAATTTCGTTTAATTTAAAGCTTTGTTCGTTTAATTTGTATATTTTATCATCCTTCAAGGAACTCGTTAAATAATAATTGGCATTATATTATTGTGTGCGCAATTTAGATGTAAGATATTTTATTATATTTGTTCTAGAAGGTATTTTTTTTTTTTTTTTTTAGTTAAAGAGTTTAATTTTTTATTCGTTTTCTAGTTTGCTGATTAGTTTTGAGTAATTAATCACCTCGGTTTAGGTGAAAAGAAGCATTGTGCTTGTAATTAAATTTCAATTTTATAAATACACTTGATTTGTCTACGTTTAAATTAATTTAGTTTATTTTAAATTTTGAGACCACATGAATTTTTGTGAAAAAAGGATTTTCTTCTAGAACAAATTTGTCCTTTGTTTGTTGAAGAATTTGCATTGTCCATTAGTAAATTAGATTCAAGCAGATTTGATTTTGGCCAGGACTCTCAGCCCAAGGTTTGATTTTTCCTGTGTAATTGTAATTAAATGTTTTTTTTCTTTTTTTTTTTTAAATAAAAATTTCTGATTATTAACGTCATTCAAAATTTCTGTTCTTTAATTTTTGATTCAACCATTTCAATTGTTCCAGTAATTTTAGAAAGTCAAATTTTCAAACGCCCGGATTTTACTTTTCATGATTAGTTTAATTGTGAGAGTAACCCTGAGATAAATAGTTTTTTTGCGCCCTTTTATTTTTATCCGCTGAGCTAGTAAATTTAATTTTCATTTTTTTTTACTTTTCATTTTGCATTTATGCTGGTACCATGCACTGATGGTACCATCAGTACACAGCACTACGTTCAAACTACAATATTAAAGGTTTTCTTTCGATATTAAATAATCTTAAATTTTTTACCTGATTTGCATAATTGCGAAGCGTTTTCCAACTGTATACCTCAATAAATCATTTACCTGGAACAGCGGACACCAGCCGAACGCACATCTGTCCAAATGGTAAGCAGTTTGATAGTCACTGCGCTGTAGACGACGACATTAATTAAGTCGGGCAATGTACAATAGTATCAACAATAGTTGATATCATTAGTAAAGGAACAACGCAACTGTGGGATATTCTATGAATCGATTGTGTTGATTTTTTTATCAGAATAATAAATTATACCTCCTGATTGTGAAAAACAAGCTACAACTGAAATGCAATCAATTGCATTCCAATCCTTAACATGGTAGTTCGTGACATTTGCGAGTGCTACATAAATTGCAACATTCAAAGCAAAAAGTTCAATTATGTTTTTAGTATAGGCGCTATTAATTTAAGTTTTAATTTGTATAATTAACTTGTTTAACTGTGTTTACATATATTGACGTTATGACCTGAAATTGGTAGTTAACTGCAGAAATATGTATTTTGTGTTGAATTATAGAATGGAATTAGAACCGGCATCCTATTGCATACGTTTTTCCATACAGATCCAATCTAAGGGAAATAATATCATTATTTTATATGGATTGAATAAATCCAGCAGCTGTGTTGTTTATACACAACTCAAGAAGTGTGCTGAATCAGCACATTTTACGCTGACTAAGCACAATTTTATTGCTCATTCATAAAGTGTTGCATAATAAACAAGTGATACCAGGCATGGATATAATGTAATAATCTCGAACCAAAGAAAATATAATTTCTCTGAAAGAATTTGCCACGTATAAAACCATGTACAGTGGGCTTCTTTTCTAATGTCTTCACCTTACGACTATGCACTATACTTTCTACCACACGTTCTAAGCTGTGCACTTCGGCTATTTTCGGATTCGCAGGTGGCAGATATGAATATTACAAGTATCTGATAAAATCGATGGAAGTGTGCTTTTTTCCATATTATTAATAAAAGTAATCCCAGTTAGGTAGAACGTGCGTTGGATCGGCGCACCTGAATTGTGATCAGAAATCGTTTGTCTCATAATGAGTAACTCCAACTGCGGTTAGAAGTTTTCTTTGATATAAATATAATATATTAGAACAGTCGTGTCATTCACGATTGATTATCTGCTAAAATTTTGACCTCAGCTCCGGTTTTTTTTTATCTATCTGTGTTTTATTGTATTATATATTTATGTAAACCAAATCTTACATAAATAGCAAACCGGTATAATTATAATTACCTTATACTGATAATTAATAATAAGTTATTGTATGAAACAAAATTATATTTCGCTTTTTAAAAACTTGTTCACAGATTACTAATCTACCAATCTTGGCTTATCCATTCTCCCTTTTCTTATTATTATTTACTTTATCGTTGTTTCTCTTTTATCCGTTTTTCAGTTCTGAAGGTTAACCTGTTAAATATTGTAATAGTTTTGATACGATGGCATTAATTATTAACAGCTCTATACATTTTAAGTAACCCAATGGTTTTATTTGTCGTTCTACTATTTGAGTTGTATTGAATTATATTGGGTAAAAACGAGTGACAAAGATTATCCTTTGCCCGTATCGACATAATAACATCTGTTAATACCCGACCCCATTTAACAGGTGTAGATATAATAGTATTAACAACATGTATACAGATAAATGAGAAATAATTGAATACATTAAAAATAATATGAGAAAAAACAAGACATTTAAAGAAATAGATAGACCTACGGTTTAGTGAATGTGTGATAACAGCCAACAGATTAATATATGCGAATGTTTTATTGGTAAAATTTCTTTCTCCTTAAAATATGTTAAGAAAATATAATTACATCCATCAAGAATGATAATAACTCTCTATGCTCTTTTTCTACCGGCGAATCCGAGCTGAGCCGAAGTAATTAACCTTGTTATGCGGAAAATAGTTAGATATTTGAGACACTAGATCTGGAGGGCACTGTACATGAGAAAAAATCTAACAGATTTCTTGAATCTGAAGCATGTCCTGTAGAATTCAGTGTTGATTGATTTATTGAGGTAAACGGATAACCCCTTCTTAGATTTATTTTTAGTTCTTGGTATTTAGCAAGTCAAAATAAATAGCATGTGTAAATATATATTTAGAATATACATAATATTACATGTTGAGATATCACATCTTTTCTAAATTCATTCTTCGGTTGAGTATGGAAATACACGAATTTGCAAAATAATTGCACTGAGTTAATGAACTTAATGTGATGCGGAGTGATCAGATATTTCCTATAGATCTTTAGAAACTCATTGTTTGATATCTTGATAAAATTTTCTTGGTCAATTTTTTACGAATAGAAAAAAAATCGTGGCTCTATTTTCCTTAATTTCAAATCATTTTTGTGTTCCCTCTTCCCTGATGTTTCGACCGCACTGTATTTTTATTTACAGCTTATCAAGCAAGAAGAATGTATACCTAACACAATGGTATAACAAACCGACATCATCGGGAAGATATGTAAACTTTAATTCGACCCAACCCATCAGTCACAAAAAAAAAATGTGGTAATTAACCTAACTGATCGGGCAATTAAACCAACTAGTCCTATATATAGACCCAAAATATTAAATAAAGTCAAATTAATTTTGGAACAAAATAATTATCCGACAAATTGTATTAACAATATAATCAAAAAAACGGATAAATAAATATTATAATTCCCAAAACCAAAAGAATACAAACATCACTAATGAACAACCATTAAAATATGTAGCAATTCCGTACGTAAACCAGTTATCTGAAAAATTGAGAAATATTTTACTAAAACATAATACCAACACTACTTTCAAAACAACAAACACACTTAATATGCTTCACACTAAATTAAAATCAGAAACAACAATACAAAAACAAAGTAACATTGTATATCAAATACCATGTAATCAATGTGAAAAGGTATAGTATAGGCCAAACAAAACAATACCTAAAATACTGTTTAAATGGACATAAATATAATTATTAATATTACAGCCTTAAAAAAACATTGTAATGACACAGGTCTCAATTTAATTTTAATAACACTAAAGTTTAAAAAAAAAACAACCACATTACAAGGCTAGGTGTATTAAGGAAATGATACAAATTCAAAACCAAAAAAATGCAGTTAATGACAGGATAGAAATCCAAAACCCATTCAAAATTTACATTGTTAGAAAAGCAACTACTGTTTTTCGAATACTTTCGGGGAACTATCTTAGTCTTCAATCAACTGGATCGCTGTTACTTTTTGCAGTATTTGTCTAACCGATATTTGTTAGCTTTTTAACATTTATGTTACTGATTTTATTAGAGTTCAGCGTCGTAGTTTTCTGAAAATAATTCGCCTACAGAAGTACGTATGAGTGTCAATTCTAATTTTGCTTTTCTCTATCTTATTTGCTCTAGACTCTATGATTGTTTTCTGAATAGCTTGGTATATCTTGTGGTGTTACAAATTTAGCTGTTTTTTGTTTCTATGTAGGAGCTTGAGGATAGTTTCCTACAAGTGATGATATTTGGTAAATTGTTACGGCAACTCTTGGATTATCTGCTTCCCAAAACCAGACACTGTATTAATGAAAAGCTAAATAATAACAACTCATCCTCAAACCTTCACCTAAAGATATTACACGAGGCTACATATTCTAAGTACTGCATGGATTCCAAACCAATTGAAATGTTCTTACCCTTACTTAATAATTATTAATAATAATAACAAAAATGTAATAAATCGGTCAGCTATCAGTTGTTATTATGTTTGCACTCATGAAGCGACTCCAGTTACCTCGCAGCATTCGCCAAGAAGTAAGGGAAAATCATCTTACTGTAGGAGGAGGACCTGGGAAGTAGTTCCAAACCTTGCCACTGATAGCCAGCGAATTATTATTATCCTTCTGAGTTTGGAAGTGGCAGCCTCCACGTCCTTTCAATTTCGATCGGTGTGCCGTCCCCAATTAGCTCCTCGGCTCACCAGTTTAACCCCTCAGCTATTGCCCTAACTTCCGTACGCGATCGCCACTCGTCAGTGGGTGGAAATTCGAATAAAACATGCACCGGTGTATCTACCCCACCGCATTCATAATGCGAATCATTAACCCTCCCAATTCTACATAAGTATGATATAAAATTACCGTGACGTTTTTAATTCTACCGCCTGATACGACGAACCTTCATTTCCCAAACACGTGTAATGCTACCGATAAATTTCCTAGTCCACTTTACATGAAAAGTAATAGGTGACGTTAAAGCGTGTGTAACACTTAGGTAGATATTAGCATACATATGTTTCACCTTACCAAGGATCATCAGTGCTACTGGTCTAACCTGATGTAGCACTGATGATCCTTGGTAAGGTGAAACATATGTATGCTAATATCTACCTAAGTGTTACACACGTTTTTAACGTCACCTAATTATTAATTAGCGTTAGTTAATTAACGCAAGTATAGTGGCTTAAAGTCGTCGTACAATTATTGTTATCCTTTATGCATACATATTGTAGTTTCAGATCGACAATTTAGCGAATATCTTCACGTTAAAAATGAGATTTCCATCTTAAATTCTTATTCATTTATTCTTCCACATTAAAAGTAATATCCCACCTACTCTGTCAATCATTATCAATCATTTATTCCTACAGGCTTTTTTAACTACCATAGTCGAAATTATTACGCTATTCTCCCTAGACGCCACCACTTTCGCTAATTGATCCGCCCTCTCATTACCGATTGTATCTACGTGAGCCCTAGTCCAAAAAGTTTTACACTCCTCTCACATTTCCAAGTATTTAATAACAAATCAGTCGATTTTTTTTTAATTTTCTAAGCCCTCTAATACAGATAATCTATCTGTTATAATTCGCACGTCCCTTATAAAGGTTTCAAAAAAAAAAAATGGATAATTGAACGGCAGCCAAACAAAAACAGCATTTTTCCTTTTAAATGTCTTAGCTTCCGTAAAACAACATTTACTTCATCAAAGACAAAATCAGAATAATAGAAACAAGCGGGTAAAAAATCATAAAAAAACATATCACACATACCAGAAAGGTTAGAGTGACTACATATGCATAGAACTACATATGCATAGACACGCGCTAAAATGACATCAGTGCAAGTAATATAATAAAATAGGTTACTAGTACAGCCAATACTTCCGCCCAACTTGTCTCTTATAAATTTTCACTCGCGCCTAATTTATTGCTAATTAATTCTGCCTGAAAATTATTGCAATGATCCCATAATTTAAATTTAAATTTCGATTATATATTTGAGATATTATAAACAACAAAAGCCGCCCCTGTGCCACCCTCACCCTTCGACCCATCCGTAAAAATTCTTAAACTCTCTCCAAAAGTGGCTATAAATTTGCTAATATATAATAATATTTTTTAATTCCGCGGGATAAATTCGCCCCCCTACAACCACTCGCCTTTCTAAATCGCCCAGCTTCAATCTAATTCTCTTTGCCGTAATTAAACCCTCAAACTCTATTTCATTCAAGTCCGTACGAAATTTAAGTTTCCTCAAACAAAATCTCTCTGATAATATGCTCGAAGTCACGCACGCCGCTTCTGCCGAAATAGATGAATACGCGTTCGTGGCCTCTCTTTCTCCGCGTTACCGTTTAAACCCCCCATGACTCTAGGCGATGCTCTAATTTTATTAATCATTTCCCAACCTTTTGCGCTAATATGCACTTTAAAATTTAATTAATCATCTAAACTAGTCCTGAGATATTTAACAAATTCTTTACAATAAATTCTACCCTCCCCTAATTTAAATCATTCTTTCGTTGCCTATTAAAGAGACACAGCGTTACGTGATTCAGTCTTTGTTTGTGCTCCTTGATATGATCGGCTTTAATTTTAATTTCATTTAATTACGAATAATGAAGTCGACAGGTCAACTTTTTGTCCCAAATTTGTGCCTATGATGCTAAAAGTACAACTCTCTTACATGTACCAAGAGCGAATACAAATATGTTGACCATTTTAACTCACTGATGAGTTTTGAGTAAAATACAATATACGCAAGTTTTATGCGCATTGTTTTTTATATCTGTTTTATGAATTTGTTTTAGTGTTGTTATGCATACTGTCTCTCCAATACATTGCTACTTTTTTATACTGCAATTGGCTCCTAGCTGTTGGGCGTATAATTAAACAAATAATAAATTAATAGATATTATACAGGATGTTGTGAAACATCGTTTAAAAATTTTAAGGGCATGTAGTACGATCGAAAATAAGGTTAAAAGTCATAATAAACATATGTTCACAAATCAACGGTTTACGAGATGCGAGTGAGTGTTCCTAGTAGTACATGGATATAACATATCCCAATAAACAGGTGCCTATCAGCTATTGTTTTATGACAGTTTAATTTGACGTTTCGTGCAATTTGTAGCAATTACAATGGTTGTCTATTCTAATGCTGAAATGAGCGATATGGTGTTCAAGTACGGTCGTGCTAATGGGAATTCTTTACAAGCACGTCGCTTCTATGCTGAAACGTTTCCTGATCGCCAACTGCCTTCGCATGTGATGTTTCAGACGGTGTTTCAACGACTAAGAGAAACTGGTTCGTTTGAGAAGCGGTCTTCTGATACTGGACGGCAAAAAATAGCATGTACTCCACAGATAGAAGATCGAATTTTGAATATTATTGATGAAAATCCCGAAACTAGTGTTGGCAGAATTTCGACTCAAGTGGGTGTAAGCAGCAATCTTGTTTGGAGAACTCTTCATGAGCAACTCCTATACCTTTACCATATCCAACGGATACAAGCCCTTACTGCTCCGTATTATCAAGCGAGAAGGGCTTTCTGTGAGTGGTTTTTGCGAGCAGCTGCTGATCGGCCAGATTTCGCTGATAACATCCTTTTCACTGATGAAGCTGGTTTTACTAAAAATGAAATATTTAATTTCCACAACAATCACGTTAGGTGTGACGAGAATCCTAATGCCACCGTTGAAACCAGGCACCTGCAACGTTTCTCTCTAAACATCTGGTTAAGCATGATAGGGGAACGGTTATTAGGACCGATTGTTTTGCCACGACGCTTAACCGGTCCTGCATACCTCGAGTTTTTGGAAAATACTTTACCTGTACTTTTGGAAGATTTACCTATAAATCTAAGGCTGAGCCTCTGGTTTATGCAAGATGGAGCTCCACCGCACTTTGCGCGTGCTGTTAGGGAACATCTTAACAATGAATTTCCTGGGAGATGGATAGGGCGAGCAGGTCCCATTGCTTGGCCTCCAAGGTCTCCCGATCTAAACCCGTTAGACTTTAGTATCTGGGGTTATTTGAAAAGTTTAGTGTACGCAACACCGGTAAACGATCTTCCAGAGTTGCGCCAACGAATAGGACACTGTTGCCAAATAATACGAGAAAAACCCGTGCTTTTTGAAAGAGTGCGCGCTTCCTTTGAAAGCAGATGTATATCCTGTGTCGAAATGGAAGGACGTCATTTGAACATCTTCTTTAGTTATAATCTTTTTATGTTAAAATGCAATAACATCTTAATAAAAACCGCTAAAGCAAACTTATTCTGCAATTGCGATAAAATCGCTGTTATCTCGTAAACAGTTAATTTGTGGACATATGTTTATTATGACTTTTAACCTTATTTTCGATCATACTACATGCCCTTAAAATCTTTAAACGATGTTTCAAAACACCCTGTAGATTACCTTGCCACATATAATATTAAATCATTATAATTAATATAAATATTATGATTCTTATAGAGATTGCGCTGCAATAATTGCTATACATCGCATGCTTCCACTGATCTACAATCAGCAACTCATACCATCTTCTTTTTTTTGCAGAAACTCTACGAAAATATCCACCAGTTCCGCACCTGTCCAGAAAGTGCACCACAGATTACGTAATGCCCGATACAGATACGGTCCTGGAGAAGAATCGTAGAGTCTACATCTCCGTCCTTGGTCTTCATAGGACCCTGAATATTATCCAGATCCCGAGAAATTCGATCCGGAACGATTCTCTGATGAGAATAGAACCAAGAGGCATTCCTATACGTTTATACCATTCGGGGAGGGCCCAAGAAATTGCATCGGTACGCTCTTGGTGATAATACTAAACATATCTTTTACAATGAACGGGTTCTTACAGGTTCAAGATTCGGAATAATGCAAACCAAAGTAGGCTTGATCCTCTTATTGAGGAATTATCGTATTACTTTGAATGACAAAACCGAATTACCGTTGGTCTTGGAGCCGTCGGCGTTGCTGATGACGACTAAGAATAAAATCTGGTTGGATTTTGAGAAGATTACAAACGTTGAAGACTGAAATCCTTAGAATTAAAAAAAAAAACTTTTCCACGATATATACCTAAGCAATTTATTTATATATTTTTATAGCATTCGTAATGTATTACCAAGTTAGTACAATAGTTAGCACTGCATCGATACTACCAGGAAATTGGTGAATTCTTACCATCCTTATGATAAACGATTGTGTCAATATTGAAGAATTTGCCATTGCAAAATAGCGTGCCATGCTTGCAAGTGCCTAGTACGACCTTGAAATTCTGTTTGCAATACAAAAATGGCAATTCATTTTGCACATGAAAAACGCACACATTTATTAACCAATATTTATTTTTTATGATGTTACCTATACGTATATAGTATACCTTTTATGTACTTAATATTTCCATTAGCTGACAATTGCATAGTCCAATGTGGAACATTCGCAACGTAAATAACGTGTTAATTGTATTTAAATATAGTCGTTTAAGAAGAAATATGAACAGTATTCTATGTAAATATACTAATTTTATTATTATATGTTTAGATATTGTTATGACAATTGTTATTAAAAAAGATAATAAAATCGTTTTTATTAACATTGAAATAGGCATGTTAGTGGTTTCATTTTACCCTATGTGCACCAAAAAAGAGAGTCTTACGGAAAAGAGAAAAAAATCGCTAAATCTGCATAAATGCCTACTTCACCATTATAGCTACCGGATCTGTAATAGTGCTGAGAATCGAAACCGTTTTATGTGAAACCGATTTTGGATGTAGTGATTAATCGTCTTTAAAACAAAAACAGTAATCGGTAAAATAAAAAATATACAGGGTGTCCCACCGAACTGGGTCATTAGAGTTTTTTGGACTTCTAGCAGGAATTTGATTTTGGAACTTGGAGTGTAGTCATGGCCCACTGTGGTCTATTTAAGGAAAATATTTTCAACTTTATAGCACTTTCGGTATACAGGGTGTTGATACCAACTTTCTTATTTTAAATGGAATGGTGCAATTGTTATCGGTACAATGAATGTATCGAGTCATTTATAATTAGTTTACATCAGGGTTCCCTATCCCTGAACTCAACCGTTTTTGAGATATTTGCAATTTTGTTGATTTCTTTCAAGTGAAATTAAATGATGAGGTATCATATATTTAGTGGTTCTACCAATGTCGATGTAAGAACAAAGACGTAGGTACAAAGTGTTATGGCAATAATGACCAAATCACATACAGGGTGTTCGAAAACGCATCTCCAATGTGGATACCTTTAAACCAACAAACCTTTTTTATTTCAAATGGAACATGGGTATTTTTTACTACAGCATTGAATGCAGCGTAAAATTCTACATTGATTGACATTAGGGTTTGGTATACCTATTTTTGATAGTTTTTAAGATATTACCATTTATTGCCTAAAATATGACTAATTTCCTAGTTTCGAGTAAATAAAATATTCTTTTCCTAAAAACACTCTGTATATTATTTTTTAGAATGATGCGTTATCTTTTTTTGCATTGTTTGGTTTCCATACCTGAAATATTTACCATTGGAAGTTTTCCAATTATTAGCAAATTTTCTGTAATTGTAATTATAAAATATTAATAAACCATAATTATTATGCGACAGCAAATTACGTGTTAATATTTTTGCCTGCTTATTAAATAAATCGAAAATAAGTCAAATTAAAAAAAAAACAACTAAGAAAGTATTATTCTGAAAGAACATTTATTTTCGAATGCCTTTAGTAGTTTGTTCCTGATTTATGTTATCTGTCTGTGTCGCTTAATACCTAGTTTAATACAAAAAGCCAAGAGGCTGCATTGTTTTCGGAGACTCCATGTCAGACGGCTCCCCTACAAAGCAAATACCTGGTCTAGTAAGTGAGCAATATTTAAAATATTATGGGTGTATTTAGGATATCTGCTTTAATTTCCCTTTGTATTTTATTTTTTTGAGGTTTTTATTCATTGCAAATAAATGTAGGTATCTAACCATTGTTACATTCTTCATGAATGTGAATAAGTCTAAAATGTTATTTGTATATGTAACTTTCAATGTTTTTCTTATTTCTTTCGATTTACAATATTTTACTTGTTAGAAGAAAATGTGTGAAGGAGTTAACAGCATTAGGACTTACTATAATAGATATGACTTGTTAATAGTGCATAGGTTTATCACTGGGCAATTTGGTAAATTACCAACAATGGATATCACTTGTTTGTTAGCACATCTCATGGCCTACTAATATCTAATAATTAGTATATGTTCTCTATGACTAAAAGATATTACTATTAGTAAGAAACTAGTGAACGGTAAAATATCTGAAACATAAATATTTAGATAGGTTAAGCAAATAATGTATAGAGTGTTTTGTACGAAAAATCTCATTTTATTTGTTTGAAACTTGGAATTTAGGCATATTTTTAGCAATTTTTTGGAAGAAATGCTAATATTTCAAAAACTGTTAAGAATAGGTATACCAAAGCCTAATATCAATCGATGTAGAATTTTGCGCTGCATTTAATGCTGTAGTAAAAAATACCATGTTCCATTTGAAAGAAAAAAGTTTTGTTAGCTTAAAGATATTCACATTAGAGGCGCGTTTTTGAACACCCTGTATGTGATTCAGTGATTATTACTGTAACACCTTATAGCTACGTCCTGGTATTTACATCAACTTTAATAGAACCTCTAAATATCTGCTATCTCATGAAATATTTGATTTTATTTGAAAGAGTGCAAATGTCAAAAAATCAACGAAAATGAAAATTTCTCAAAAACGATCGAGTTTAGGGATAGGGAACCTTCATACAAACTAGTTGCAAATGACTCGCCAAATTCATTAGACCGATAAAAATTATACCATTCCATTTCCAAAATAAGAAAGTTGATATCAACACCCTGTATACCGAAAGTGCTATAAAGTTGAAAATATTTTCCTTAAATAGATCACAGTAGACCATGTCTACACTGCAAGTTTCAAAATCAAATTTCTACTAGAAGTTCAAAAAATCTAATGTCCCAGTTCGGTGGGACACCTGTATATAGTCAATAATTCCTTCTACCTCAATCAAGGTGTAGGAATATATCCTCTTTCTTCAACTATGGACGAACATCTTCCATTCTCTTCTATTTTCTTCTATCTTCTTCGCTTCTACCCATTCTTTGTTTCTCTCATGTAATATTTTTGCTATCACATCAAGTTTGTCTAGGTCTTTCCGGCTTCCTATTTTTCTGTATTCTCGCCTGCCACACCTTTCTTACCGGCCTCGATGCTTCCATCCTCAATAGATGTCCCCACCATTCTAATTGTTTCTCTTCTATAAATTCTAAAGTCGATTGTATGTTTAGATCTTTTCTTATATCTATGCATCTGATTTTGTCTCTTTTAGTAACTCCTCGGACTCTTGTCAGGGAACTTCATTTCGACTTTTTTGTTTTTCATTTAATATCCAGGATTCGCAGCCATAAATTAGTACGGGTCTAATAATCGATTTAAATGCTTTACTTTAATTTTGGTTTTTCCTGATATTTCTTTTTTTTATTAATAAACTTGTTTTGCATTGTATAGTACAGATTCATTGTTTTCTCAACCCTTTCGTTTATTTCTGCTTCTTGTGTTCCATTTTCATCTAATGTTGTTCCTAAATATTTGAAGGTATTGACTTGTATATTCTTTCCATCAATCTCTATTTTAAGTTCTAAGTTTTCGTTTCCTATTGCCATTACGTCTGTTTTGTTTGTGTTTAATTTCATTCCATTTTGCTCCAGTCCTTTATACCATGTACTGATATTGTGTTGCAAATCTGTCTCGTTTTCGGCAACTACAAAGATGTCATCTGCAAACGCTCCTTCCGAGATTTCTACTTTTTGTAAGTTAAAATATCCAACTCAAAATTTCTTGCTTTTTTGGTACATTCCTTAATAATATCGCCCATAAAAATTATGAATAATATTGGACTTAAGCTTCCTCCTTGTCGTAGTCCTGTTTGTATTGTGAATGTCTCGGATATATTATTATTTGCTATTACGGCGTTAACATTGTTCTTATACACTTTGTGATTATTCTTACAGTTTTATGGTTTATATGTCATAACTTTTGGCTATTTTGTCTAACAAATATCTCTGCCAAGAGTTTTTCTTCAGCTTTTTACAACAAGTGCAAGCCTTAATTTCGTTTGACCACCATGCGTCTGTTTCTTATTGTTTATTTTTCTATTAACTCCGTATACTTTAGTTGTTTCTATGATTGTTTTTTTCAAAGAATTTCATATTTAGTTTATATTCTTATTTGCATTGTGCCTTTCTCCGTTTTTTAACTTTTCTGATATTGCTTCTTCATATTTGCGCGCAATATTCTTGTTTCTTAATTTATACGATTTGGTTGTTTCAGTTTCAATTGTTCTTAGTCCATCTATGCTATTTCTCTCTCGATTTTCCTTTTTATTAGTTACGAAGTATCTTTTTCTCGGGATCTACTGCAGCTAGACTAATGCGACAAAAAATTTAATAACAAAACCCCACCTAAAGAATTACGTGAAAATATTTTTAACTTCCGGAAACGTTCCATCATACCGGAAGTGGATAGCACTTTTCTTATTTTAAATAGAATCATATGTTTTTTCTTACCTCAATGAATTCTACAGATTATTTGAATACAATTTTTCACTAATGTTCTCTATGCCTAAATTCAACTGTTTTTGAGATATTTACGATGTCAAAATTTTGACGTTTGCATCTCTTTCGAACACGGACCATATTTTGCAAACCATTAAAGATGAAGACCATTATTATTTTTGGGGAAGGGTGAAAGATAGAGTGTTGTTTATCAAAATCGTCCGCAAAGTGCGGAAAAAACAGAAGATAGGAATAAAGCAAACGTGTAGATCCATAAGCAGAAAATAGCTAGTTCGAGTTCATAAGAACTTTGAGGGCAGAATAGAGGGATTGAAAAAGACGGCAGATATTTTGAATAATTTATTTTTATTTAGTTATTTTACATTAAGATCAAAATTTTTTTTATGATTATTGTGATCTCTAATTTTTTAATGTGATAAGTACCACAGTATAAGCCAGTGAGGACATGCTCGCAAAAATCCATTGTTCTTGAGTGGTCCGTTTTGAATGACCTTCAAGCCCAGTTCCAAGCTGTTGCCGGGAATTTTCAAATGTGTAGAATAATTTATATTTTAAAGGAAGTAGAACAATAGATTAAAAAAATACACAAATTTATGCGTTTTTTATTCTGATTTTATTGCAAATATTTATGAACAGTTTATAGTAATAAAAATACGATTCCAGTAAAATAATGTTTGATTAAGTAATTCACATATTTTTTTTTTGCAAGTGCATTACGATAATTATGTTCATATTCTTTCCTTTTTGTGAAATAAATCTTTGTTCATATTTTTATAGTGTAAACTATTCTTCTAGGGATAAATATGTTGTGGTTCTTTCTCAAATAAATTAATAAAAATGCAACAGCTTCGGTGGAAGGGACTTTCAAATTTCTGACACGAATACACAATAACTTTTAGTTAGGGTTCAGAGATATGACTATATCGTTCTGTGCGATACAAAGATTGTTCCTTTTTATTCGACTACTTCATTTCTAAATCCGACCCTGCACTGGTTTGTCAACAATAATATCCGGGGGTGCACAAGTGGATACAGTTCAAACGTAGACTATATAATATCGAATTGCCTATAATGTGAATAAATGCGATTAAAATTTATGCCAGTATAATGCAGTTCAAACCAAAATCCCATTATATTAAAAAGTGAACATAAAATGAATTAGGTTAATTATTGCGATAAATAGCAATCTAGCTTAAAATGTGTATCTAACAAATAAATTGATTTAATGTGACCTAGGAATCTCTGCACAACGATAATAGTTCTTTTTATTCATGTACTTTCTTAATTCTTGTCGTGTCATATATATTAGATTCATTCGAAAATCCCAAGAAACTGCGACCATCATTAGTATCACAATTTATCTTGCGAGAGTGACTGGCACTACAACAGGATACCCATTGGTGTCTTCTTTCACGGTTATTTGAGTTATTTCACTTAAACCTAACAATATAATATATAAGAAGGTATGTAAAAAATGTTATGGCCACTGGCCACCGATCTTACATTTTACAAGAATATCATGGTTCATTAAATGTTTTTAAAACTGCAGTTCAAAACTAATAAAATACGTAAAATAAATAAAACAAGTAAATCATGTAGATTAAACGGATGAGTAAACTGATTTGTGCAGATACGAACGTAAACAATAACAAACTGCCATTTTGGGAAGCTGTTGTTTGAAGTGAAGTAGGTTTAGAAACTTGGATCCCTATAACAAATCTCTTGTCTTTACTCGGTGTACTCTGTAAGTACTATCCTTCTATCTGGCATCTCTAAATTATTAAGTATCGTCTATTCCCTTCCACATAAGCAATAATTGTAAAATATCTTTTATAATACTCCTAACAACCACAACATTATAACCATGGATCAACAATGGGAAAATTAGATCTTAATGATGAAGTAAAGTAACATTGGCCAAATTTACTTATCATTTTCCTAGCCCACTGCAAGAAATGTACTAAAAATTTTCATACCCGAATAAATAATGGTTGATATCTTGAAAACGACTAGAAATAGGTATATGCATCCTTTATACCTATCGACTGAGAATTTATTTTTGCATTGAATGGTATAATTAGTAATATAATGTTACATTTGAAAAAAAATGAATTTTGTATGGTTAAATGTATCCGAATTGGCAATCGATTTATGAACACTCTGTATAAAAATTTAGTGGTTCTTTTGACAGAATTTGGTACCGACAACAATTTTTCTTGGATACTAGTAAAATTACATCATTATTTTTAATGGTTTGCAAAATATGGTACGTTTTCGAAAGAGATGCAAACGTCAAAATTTTGACAAAATCGTAAATATCTCAAAAACAGTTGAATTTAGGCATAGAGAACATTAGTGAAAATTGTATTCAAATAATCTGTAGAATTCATTGAGGTAAGAAAAAACATGATTCCATTTAAAATAAAAAAAATTGCTATCCACTTCCGGTATAATGGAACGTTTCTGGAAGTTAAAATATTTTCGCATGATCCTTTAGGTGGGGTTTTGTTATTAATTTTTTTGTCGCATTAGTTTTAGCTGCAATAGATCGCGAGAAAAAGAGAGTAGACGAGTGGTGTGAAACACCCTGTATGTGTATTGTATCTAAGTAAATAGAGTCATTCGCAATATAAATACATATAAATATTGAGTGAATAGCGGTAACAAAAAACACTTTGGGGCGATGTGCAGAGTTGTAGAAACTTCTAGTTTATCTGTTTAACGCATACCGGTATTTAAGGAATACTACTACAAAAAGTAGCAGCTTTTTTAAACTGCTAACCAAAAGTGGCAGAAGCAAGTTGAAGCTGCTAACGTAAAGAATCAGTTTTATACTTCACCCAAATATACAGGCTGTCCAAGATAAAGGCCCGATGCATGGAGATTTCGTAAAAGGTAAAAGAAGCAAGGTGGTAGATCAGAGAAAAGTTGTGCAAAAATTTCTGCAACACAACTGTTAGTTTTATGAGGTATTAAGAAACGTAAAAATCGCTAAATTCTTTTTTTTTATCTAGTGAGCTTATTTGCAAAGATAAAAAACGAATAATACTTTTCTAAGGCAATTTTGTATTCTTTATCACATGGTGTCATATAAAAAAAAATCGATACCACGTTTCATACATTTAGGATTATCTTGGGCATTCTTAGATGACGCAAAGATGACGATTCCATTTTCTATCATATAAGGTTTATGGCTGTTATTTTCAAAAATAACAGTTATAAGTAAAAAAATGGTATCTCACGGTAAGCTGTGGCTAATGACAGCGAACAATATGAATACGAAACAACTGAATATTAATAAACAGTCCTGTCATCATTTTTCGTATAAATTTATTCATGGTCAAGTGTTTGTTATCAGGTTTTAACTTGTTGTGTAGCTATGAACTTGTGAACAGCACAAAAAAATAAAAATAATAAATCACGCTAGCAGGCATAATAGAATTCGATAACACCACTTCAAAAGTAAAAATCAATTTCAGGATACCCTCTATTTCGCTTATATATGTTTGTGTACGCAACAACGTTGGTCCCAATTGAATTAATCGTTTTAAACGGTGCCTTGTTTCCTGTATTGGCAAGGATGATGATGATAACTACATTACAACGTTAGAAATAAATGATATAGATGAAATTGCCTTTAATTGTTCCAACCAAAACAGGAAGCTCAGGTCGTTGATTTAATTAATAGTTAACTGCGACTACAGCTGAACGTTTTAGAGTCGTTATTAGATCCTATTTAATGCTACCACAATTTCCGTATCACGCGTTATAATGCGTAGATTATAAAGTTAGCACTTCCGTTTATAGTATTTGTTTGAATGAAATACCTTTTACAAGCAGTCGCAAAACTAACTGTTTTACAATGAATTATCGTACAGCTGTATTGCTCATCATGTGAAAGGCATACGACTTTGGGAATGAAGTTTGACCACATTACTTCGACAAATATATTGAATCACGGTTCGAACAGGCTGGAATTAATCTAACTGCGAAGATAGGTTAGCTCGATCTGGTTTACATCAGGATCAAAAACCGTAAATGAGGCTGGAGGTGTAATCTACAGTGAGGTGAGAAATGTAGTGATCACTCTTCCAGTAGGAGAATATGGCAGTCTTTCAATCAGGCTTATGAAAATACGTGAAATGATATTGCAACAGATACCCATGGCGATATTGAGAGAATTAGTGATTCGTTAAGTGAAAAGTTTACTTTGTTCCTAGTATTTTTCCGTTAGATGTAATCTGAAGTAATTTTTAATCCTTAGAAAAGTATTATATGAACATAAAACTACCTATTTCCAAATTCTCGAAGCTGCCTCGATAAGACCTCTGCCATTGTTGCCGTGGTATTGCGATCGTTTCATTTAGGGATTTTAGTTAAAGATTATTGTTTAATTAAATTAAAAATTAGACCCTGCAACGCCATCTAGCAGCGAAGTTTCGTACTTCGTGCTGGTTTCAACGCATCTTTAGTCGTGATAGTCAAAAGTAATGTCTCATTTTTGTTATTTCATGTCCAAATTATTAGTAATTCATTGTCCGTCAAAATAGCTTTTCATTGTTCAATTATTAGTTCAAGTTTCGTTCAGCAAAACCTTTTCTTTTGCGTGAATTACTCCGCATTGTTAGTTTGTCAGTGACTGATTTGATGAACGTCGCAATTTCCCGTTTCCGTCCGCTTGCTAAGCGAAGAGACGCACACAGGCTTCTTAAAACATCCCATGCTCTGTAATTCGCTCCGTGAAAGTTTTCTTAGTTACCACGTTTGTTGTGGGATATTGTCATGTGAGGAACATCCAGTATCAAGTGCATTTTCTGTTTTACCTGGGGCTGCCAGGAGAAGTGTTCGTCGGTGCTCCGATACTCTTTCCGAAAAGATACCCTCTGAAAAGGGGTTGACAAGCAGTACGCGTAAGCCGGCATATATTCTCAGTTTAATGGCGTCATCTTTAAGTCACTGGTAAGTTGACGTTTCTTTCGATTGTTAACTTTGTTAGTTTTGGTAATCCGGTGCTGTCCTTTAGGACCTATTTTGTTTTGGTTTCAACTTAGTGGGAGAGAAGTACCTAATTTGGGAGACCGCTCATCGTTGAATATACCCACACCGCGTACAGGGGAGCAAATTTGCACCACAAGCCTGGTTTCCAATTAGAAGTAGAAAAATGTTAATACTACTTAAGAGACACTAAATAAAAAAAAATATTTTAAACACTGAATTAAATTTTAAGTACATAAATAATTACAACATTATTTTTAATTAGAAAAACAAATAAGTACTTTGTTTTATAGCTTTGTTTTTGCGACGAAACAGACGCTCAAACAATGAAATTGGCAAATCATTACGTAAGTATATAGCAGTATAATATACACAAAGCCCCATTTACATCTATCAAAATTGCTTGATGTAACTCAAATTATTTTTTAGTTAATCTTTTTTTAAACCTGTTTTTTACGGAAAATTGCTAAAAGAATTTAATGATAGATTGATAAAATGTTTACCAAATGGAGAACGACATATAGAAGTTCAATGTTGATTCTTTTACGTTAATTAACTTCTGTTGTTGACATTATTGCAAATGCATTGTGTTTTATATTTTCTTTTATTTGTGGAGATCAACATTAAAACCTACATAAACAGAATGACGAAGTTAAACTGATTGTGACTTTCTAACAATTACTAAAACCTAAAATTTCAATTAAACGTTATTATTTTGTTTCATTTAAATACAAAATATATTGTTCAGCAAAAATCATTCCCATTTTGAAATTTTCATTTTCGAGGCTGTAACTAATTTTCTTATACTATGCATGATTTTCTCTCAGAAAGTATGCACAGAATAGGAAAGCTGTATGATCTCGATCAATTTTGTATACAGGGTAATTCCAAAAAAAAAAAACGATTAAATTTATTTTTTGCCAAAATTAAGCGAAACTTTGTACTTGAATATAGTGTTGAATTTGAAACAACATTGATTAAGAAAAGAATCTTCTAAACTCAAAAACTGAGATACTTTATTCTTAGCGTAGTTTCATATTTTTGACTCTCCCTCGTATACAATTAAATTTTCGGCAGATTTGACGGGTGTTATTTAATGTTAATCAAAAGCTTAAATTAAGGAATCATTGCAATAATTTCCAGGCAGAATTAGTTGCAATAAATCAGACTATACGTTATACAAGGGGTGAGCGAGAATTTTGCGTATTGTTGTGGTACATAAGAGAAAAACCATCAACCATATTAGATGTAATTATTATTTTATGTACACATCTGTTTGTAAATCCAGTATAATTTGAGCTAATTCGCATTAGTAGCCGTGGAAATTGAATATGTAATTTATCGTCTGACAACTGTACGATATTCTGGTATCTAGGATTCAATTTTATTTCAAAAGGAGTAAAGACTTCAATGTAATTTTTATAAAATATGCTGGGTGCTTGGAGACCGAGGATTGTTGATAAAAAAATCTTCGAAAACTATTTTTATTTTTCATCAAGTTAAATGAATTAAATCATATTCCTGTGGTATATTCAATATCGAAGAGGATCTTCTTTGTAAATCAAAGTAATTACCTTCGGCCTGAAAATATACAGAAGAAACGTTAAGATTGTTAACATTATAAGAAATTTGCTATTTTTGATATACCTTGATACATTTTTTCCCATATGGAATCATACTTGTCTTTGCTGTTTCGAATATAATTATACACTTTGGATGCTGTGAAGGACGTTTTTCCCTGGATTTTTATGATACCGACGTTGTTCTCCAGATGTGAACCCTTTCTTGCAATATCTCTGGATTACCACTGCGAGGAAACTCCATTCTGAAGTTCTCTGGGGTGTGTGCAAGCTGATATACGAGGTGTCTGGTCAAAGCATCGTTTAAATTTTTGTATAAATGAGTATAAAACATTTCAAACATTTTGAGGTTATTGTTAATATTTGCAAGATGACAGTTGAGATTGAAATTTTAATATGTATAAGTTGGTAGACGTGGTTGGTGTTTTTTTTCTTCTCTTATGATAGCGGGATATTTAAAAGTTATTTTGAGAATTTAAGAATCCAAATATATACTGCATAATTGATAATATTTGTTTTGAACATTTCAAATAAGTATACTCACTTTGGGTAAGAGTTCTCGCACTCTTTATATGTTTTTGATATAAACTTGTTAATAAATTGTACATGTTATTAATAATTATACTGTTTTATTAATAAAAGCTCTTTTGATACATTGAATTATTAAAAACTAAACTATAAATTCAATATTTAACAAAGTGAAAACATAATAATATACAAGTTAGTTATTTAGGAGACACAGGACGTGCACCTATCTGAGTAACATATCCACGACTGAAAGAAAAATATAGGTAAGGTAAAGTCAGGTAAGTGTGTAACTGGGGCAAGTGTGTAGTTTGTTTATATTTATTTTAAAATTTGAAATACGGACTCTCTTGTTAAATACTAATGTACTAACTTCATACTAGTTTTACAAACAAAAGTTCGCATCTCCTAACGTGTAATAACTTCAGTATTTTGTGAATATATCATACCTTATTAAACAGGCATCAGTTTAGTATTACACTCTTGGCCGAACTCAAGGATAATGCTATTAATATATAAAATGCGGAACGATTACACACTTGCCCCATTTTGCTGGGTAAGTGTGTAGTATTGACAGTGTTTAAAATTTCTTTTTTTTCTAGTAAATCGTTGGTAATTATAAAAGGTGTATCTATTGAAGGCTTTTAACTGAGCATACATTACGTACTTCTATGTGTAAAATTTATCAAAATGTCTTATTATGTGAACAGTGTTACATTTTCTTCGCACTATGCAATTTTTACTACACACTTACCTGACTTTACCTTATAAGTAACTAGTCATTGGTTAGAAAGAGGGGAGATTACTAATGTGCATGATCTGCAGTGGATAACTCTAGATATCTCGCACATATACGGTAGTTTATAGCCATCTAATGAAGTGAAATTGTATTGTGTATGTCATTAACGATATAAAGGAAGATATCTGTCAGGCAAATTGAATTAGAAATTTTTTATTTATTTTTTCTTTAAAACATTAGGCAGGCAAATCTATTATAGAAATCACAACAGTATCTGTGTTAAAGACGCTAGGGAATTTAACGGAATCCGGCTGACTTATTATTATACACTTCTTAAACGTTACGTGAAGTGGGTGTAAAACTTCTTTGGACTAGGGCTCGCGTAGGTACAATCCATAACGAAAGGGCAGATCAATTAGCGAAAGAAGGAGAAGGATCGAAAATGAATTAGTCTGTATATAGTTCTCTCGCCAATGCATACACATCCTGCACATTTACAAAAGACTTACAGTCACAAGATAACATAGATTCCAACATAATCACCTGAGTCATTATTGTATGTATTGATTATCGAAATCGAACAACGACAGCAGAGTTAATTGCCACAGGTGTTTACGCTAAGTAGGCGCCATTAACAGACAGAAAAAACAGTCATCCAAACAAAACAAAGTATTTCGTAACAACCACAATAATTACCAATTAACAGACGACGAAATATATTCTCAAATAAGTGCGTAAATGAGGGGCACTACTAAATATGCAACCCGTCATTTCCATCATAATAGCGTGTTCTTTATTTGTGTTTCTGGCACAGCATAACCTCGTGACTTGCGATATTCATTACCAGCGTAGATAATGCCGTTGTTGCAATGCGGCTGTGCTTAGAGTAAAATGTAATCGCACAAGGTGCAGGCACAGTGACATAAAACCTTTAATTAATAGTTGTGCAGCGCCGCGTTTAGGAAATAATTATTAGTTTCCGAATCTACGTAAGGTAAATTAATCAATATTTCTCTTTAATCTTATAAATGGCTCATATTGATGCTGCTTATGTTTGACTATCTTACAATAATAATGCATGTTATTATACTTAATTTATCATGATAACCGCATAAAAATATTAGTTTTTTTATTATGAAACTTGTCACTTCATTTTGTAAAAAAGCCTTTTGTTAAATTGTATTTATTAGATTTATTTGCATGGAATGCAAATTCCTCTTCACTTTGGTTATTGTTTGTATAATGGCAGATAAATCTTAAAGCCTTCCATAGTGTTGATCGCAAATATTACTACATAAGATGGAGTGTTATGGGATTAGAGCAATTGCACTATCATGATTTGAACGTTATTTGTCTAACCGAAAACAAAGAGCTATTTTTGATAATTACACTAGTTTACAAATTGAAAAAGAATCTGTAAATGAGCTGATACTATATTTTTCTTACGTACATTGGTTCGCTAAGTTCGAAAATCGCATTATTTTTTTTTCTATGGATACGTTTTCCAGATATGAATTTTTGAATCGTTTGTTTGATTTCCTCGGAGGTATAGTTTGTTTGTTTAGACCATATCTCGAGTTAGGAACGAGTGATCTAATTGTAAAAGGTACCAAATTAAAGATAATCGAATCGCCAGCAAATATTACTAACATTATTTTGCAATCGGTACAGTAGCTTCATTGCAATCAATCACATTATGAACAAAGGGTTGCTTTTGTGGCCAATACGAAAATTTAATATGCACTCTTTCGCTGGGAAAAAGTAGAAATCCTAGAAATATGGCCAGTTTGTACTTTTTTTCGATATCGTTTTTACTTTTACGACGATAACAAGGTACTTATCAAGAAAATCCATGGATAATTACCAAAGTTTTGGTCAAATATGTGAAAGTACCAAGGGCTCTGCTCCGATAAACCATTGAAAAGTGCCCTAAAGCTATCGGGCTGAAATTAAAGGAAATGAGTACTACTGTCACACGTACTGTAAATACCAAAAATTAGCTCAATCAATGCCACCCCATTTGAGATATTAGCATAAGGGTGGGAAAATTCAATATTTTTTTTTTCAGGAATTACTTAAGCTATCACGTTCAAAAAAATTGTGTAAGTAAACACTAATTATGGGCATTCTATAGAAAATCAAGGACTAATTCCGTTCACTCAGTTCATAGTTATTATTATTTTCCTCTCTTAGGGGTGGTTTCAGTAGGGTTCAAGGTGCCAACTTGGCTTTTTGTTATATTAGACCATATGCATTTAGGTTTATTATATATTTTTTCAGTTTTTTCTGTGTGTGATGTAACATGTAAATAAAAATAAATCTCTTGAATGACTTAGTAAGCACCATTTGTTATTCATTCATTGTCAGATGAATAGCTCCAAATAAGTATTTCTATCATCTTCATCGTTTATGTATTTGTTCAAATTTTTGTCTTCCAGATATTTTTATTAGCAAACCACCACGATTACTACACTTATGCGAGAACATATTTTAACTTACTTTCTACAGCACTGCTGTTTATTGGACATAAGGAAATTACATTAAACAACAGTCTCCATACCCTCACAATCAAAAAATTGTCATATTAAAACAAATTATGCACGTCTCAGGACATATGTATAATAAATGTATATATCTATTTGGCAGCAAGAACAAAAGTAAAATACGAATAGCGGTTCCGTTCAACACTAAGAAAGTCATAACAACTATAAATATATAACTTGTTGCAATAATAAATGTGGATAGAATTATGTTGTTACTGGAACAATAAATATCTAGTAGAGATTTGATTGATTTATATTATATATAAAAACACATATATTTGCACCAAAACTCATACATTTACAGGTAACAAGAAATCAAGTCGAATTCTTAAATCCATCTTGAAAAAACATTCCTCAAAAGGAAAAAAATACTCATAACTTCGAACAGCGTGAACGGAATTAAATATTATTTTATTGTTACAATATTCTTTTTCATATGTCGATGCTTCTATAGATACTATGGCTGAAATGTACATATAAATTATCCTGAATCCGAACCATGAATAATTATTTTATCCTTAAAATAATCAATAACCCAATGCTGCTGCTAAGATGAAAGAGGTTTTGTTTTTTATTTGTATTACTTCATTGAAAGAACTTGACGAAATATACAATAAACCCAAATGTAATTCTACACTCATGTATAATAAAAAGTCAAATTGGCACCTTAAACCCAACTCAAAAAAATCGCTCCTCAAAAAGGGAAAACAATAATAACTTTGAACTGCGTGTACGGAATTAAATATTATTTTATTGTTACAATATGCTTTTGTATATTTCGGTGCTTTTATAACTAATAGGACTGAAACATTTATACAAATAATCCTGAAATTAATCGATGAATAATTATTTTAACCCTAAAATAACCAATAACAAATTGCTCCTACTAAAATTATTCAAAGAAATTTTATTTTTTATTTGCATGTTCTACAGAAAGCTGAGAAAATATATATAGTAAGCCTAAATGTATACAATCTAATATAACAAAAAGCCATGTTGGGACCTTAAACCAAACTCAAGAAAACCACCCCTGAAAAGGGGAAAATAGTGGTAACTTTGAACTGGGTGGAGGAAATTAATTCTTGATTTTTTATAGAATGACCATAATCAGTCTTTACTCACATATTTTTTTGAACGTGATAGCTTAAGTAATTCCTGAGAAAAAATATTGAATTTTTCCACCGTTATGAAATGGGGTGGCATCGATTGAGCTAATTTTTGGTATCTACAGTAGGTATGACAATAGTACTCATTTGCTTTAATTTCAACCCGAAGCTTCAGGGCATTTTATGGCTTTTCGGGGCAGATTTCTGCTTTTCCTCAATATACTCATTTTTTCTTCTTATTTGTAGCGTATGTTGCAGTTTAATACATTCCCTTTATTTTTATAGTACCATGTTAGAGAGGAGATATTTAAAAATAGTTTTGGTTCCTGCTTAGTCTTTTTATCTTTTTGAGATCCGTTTCTCTTATGGTCCTATCTTCAATATTTATTCACGGATTTTCTTCGTAAATTATGTTGTTGTTCTTGTTCTTTTCTTAAAAGTAAAAACTTTATTTAAAAAATTTCCACTTTTTGTAGGCAATAGACTGAGGTTGTAATGTATATTTCTGGCAAAACCGATAACTTTTTTCTCATGATGCGATCCATAGTAATGAAACTATTAAGGCGATTGGAAAACAATGCAGCATTTGTTGGATATTCAATAATATTTAATTTGTTCAGTTTTGCGATTAGATCGGTGGCGCCTAACTCTAGATAGAGTCCAAACCATCAAACTAGCTCTGAGAAAATTTAAAAATCCATATCTCGAAAACGTCCATAAGAAAAAAATAATGCGATTTTCGAGTTTAGCGGATCAAAATACATACTAAAACAATGGTCGCATCCAGTTTGCAAAATGGCTGGAAACTAGTGTTATCATTCGAAAATATCTGATGTCAGAAGAGGTGTGCCACAGGATTCCATCGTTGGCCCTACTTTGTTTGTAATTTATTTATATATAAATATTATATTATATATTTAGAATTGTGAGTTCGTGGTTGTAACGAATGAAATGAATTAAAATAATACTCAAGTTGTGGTGAGGTATATAATGACGTTTCGTCGTAGTGCAAAAGTTTCTCAAAAATTAGTATTCACAAAACTTAGACTTCACATTCTAGAAAAAAACTAATATAATTAGTTTTAGTTAGTTAAAAATAAACATTCTTTCTAAATTACTTTAGTAATGTTTATTTTAACTAATTATTTCTACGTTATGCCGAAAAGCCTGTACTGATTTCATTTTCCTGATTTCCAGAAATAGGCTTGTCATAGTTTTTTTTTTTTTTTGGATTTAATAGTACCATTTTCTATAAAAAGTGTTCCAAGTTTCCTGAATTTTTTTACATTTATTGGTGGCAAATGGGGATATCTCTGATTGAATTCTCGACAAGTTCTTTCTGAAACTCTTCGGCATTCACCATGAATATAAAATAAATTTAAAAATATCCGAATTGGAATAAATTCTTTCAATATCTTCCATTGGTTGATTCATAGATAACACAATAACATGTACTAATCTGGACACGAAATACGTCACACTAAAAGGTTATAATATTTATTGACAACCATAATGTGAAAGTCGCAGCTTACCGTATAAAAATTATTCGTTCATTTGAAAGCGTTAAATAAAAAAGTCATTTAAATGAAAACTATTGCAGATGGGTATAGAGAATGCTACAGCAAATCGGTGTAAAATTTAATTTTACATCCAACAATACAAAAATATACAGGGTATTCTATTTGAAAAAATTAAGTTTTGCAACTTTCAAAATTCTTGGATATGCCACTAATTTTTAAACAGCCTGTATAATTTCAATGATTTTTTTTATTACGTTTTGGTAAAACAATGTTATCACTTGTCAATTTTAAAGTGGGAGACTTCTATCATTTAAACTAAACGAGAATTAATCAATTACATACAACAATGTAAATGTCAAAATTTTAACAAAAATCGTAATATCTTAAAAACAGTTGAAGATAGGTATAGGATACTCTAATGGTAATCGTCATAGAATTTTATGGTGAATTCAAAAATGTAATAATATATAGGGTGTTCCATTTAAAATAACAAAGTTCGTGGCGACTTCCGGTTGACCGGAAGTGCAAAAAAGGTGAAAATATTTTAGAAAGAAGGTAAGTGCCAAATTGTTGCAAACCTCAATTTTTTAAAACTGAGGAATTTCGTTAAGCCGGAAAGCTTCTAACTAGCCAATTCCGTGGAAAACCTTGTATACAGGGTGTATCAAATATAGAGGTAAATATAATAATATGTAGCAGCTGTAATCATATACGATCAAATAGTCTTAATGCACAGGGGGTCTATCTGTAAGCATTAACGAGAAAAAAATATTTTATAAATGCCGTGGGCTAGAGCTGCACCTGTGCCCAACCTAAAGGCGTGTTTGCAAATTTTCTGTATCTACATTTATTTCTGTGTAATTCGATTCAATTCATTTTGCGTTATTTGATTAAATAAATTCAAAAGAAATAACTCAGATTCATGTGATACCATTTATTAACAACTAACTCGATTCGACAAAGCAAAAGAAAAATATTTACGCTTTTTGTAACTACTGAAGTCGCATATCCGGTGAAACTCGAACGTCTTATCAGGATATTAAAAATAATACCTTGTAGACTTACGTAGAATGCTCTTAACAAAAAAGGAATGTTTATTTTATAAAAAGAAGAAATTTAAAATGCCTCAGTTTTGCCATTTTTACAAGGGCCTTTATTTCTTCAGAATAACGTTAAATGAACTTACGGCATACCATTAAGAATAATACTAAATGAGTGCAATGTATTTACCCACGTTTAGCGGGTGCTTAACAAGACGTTTCCTTGCATCTGGCCCGGACTAAAGAATTTTTGGCTCTAAATTTTTTTTTTTTTTATTCTTTAATGATGAAATCCGGTTTCGGTGGGTTTGTGCTTTATATGTCGTGTAGTTAATACCCAGCCAAAATTGTACTTTTTTATTTGATACACCTTGTATACAAGGCCTTTGACATCGATATTATATAATAATAATAATAATAATAATAATAATAATAATAATAATAATAATAATAATAATAATAATATAATAATAATATAATAATAATAATAATAATAATAATAATAATAATAATAATAGTGACTTTATTTCTCGTACAGAAACAAATAAGTACAAACAGACTACAGATTCATGTCATACATTTGAGAAATATCAACGTCGTCCTTTTTTGAGAGCTGCTTAATATGATATCCTGCTCTTGGATTTTTATATTTAACCTTCATTTACCCATTAGATTACACCAGCAATTCCGAAATCCTGCTAACTCGCTTAAATACGTATTCACTCAAACCAGATTATTGTTGCTTCACTGTATGCGAGAGGAATTTATATATCGGAAAGATTTTCTTTATAACAGGAAATTTACTCTCATACCCTGGCATACAGCGAGCATAACTTTCTATAAAGTTTGCAAAATGTTCAAAATATTCCGTTCATATGCCGAACAGGAATTTGTAATTCCTATCTGACGTCTGTGGGAGTTACTATGCAAAGTTAAATACTTCATTGTAGTAATAAACAAATATTGTCATAGCTTGGATTGGGAATGCAATATTGTATGATAAATGTTTATCTTAAAACCGACTCGAGTGCATTGTGTTAGTACTAATATTGGTTGTTTGAATAGAAGCTCTCGTTAAAGTTTGTTAAGAGCGTAGTATAGAGTGTAATGAACTAACTAGCTGCCTGTTATTTTGTTATATTAACTTATTCAAAAGCAATATTCCTCACATAAAATAATTACACATAATTATATACAGCACGAGTATGTCGACCAGTGGCGGCCTGTGACAATAATAAGTGGTGGGGCCAAAATTTTTATTTTCTTTATTTATTTACCTAAGCAAATGGCTTGTTTTATTTTTTACTTAAAACACTATTATGATGTATTTTTCAAAAATAACTCTTTTGTTATATTTATTATTTCATTTTCATAATTTTTACCCTAAGAAACGTATGAATGGTAGTTCATTTTGATTTGAAATACTATAGTTATTTATTTGCGATGCAACTGTTGAACGACTCGGTAAAAAGAAGCGCGCGATCGCACCTTGTCGGGAAAACGTTGTAATTAAAGATTAACAGCATCGCCGATAATAATACCACTTTCTTCATAGATGTAAATCATTTCAGTTCTCTCTTGTAATGTTATAGCCTCCATTACTGTCCAAATATTCAACACTAAACTAATTGTATGGATAATAATTAATAATCTAAATGGGGATCGGACAATGTGTAAGTATTCACAGCTTGTCAAGTACTGAATAAAGTACGGTTTTGTATCGTTGAATAGCATTTAATTGCGAATAAATAAATGTATCGAAGTGAGGGAGCACAGTTTCGAACACATAGCTTTTTGAAATGTTAGTTTATATTAAAATAAAAAAAAACACAAAATAATGTTTACTTGCTTTTCTTTTTTGTGTATTTTTTCTAGACGTTCACAATCATGTTTTTTTTTTGCGATCACAGCGCAATCTGTTACGAATCAAAAAAAGTTTCAAACAAAAACTACATACTTGATGGCGTAGAATCCTATTCTGCAACACAAAATGGGGGTTCCCATTTAAGATTTCAAAGTTGTCCCCCCTCCCAGTCTGGGGGGTAAAGTGGGGGATCGAGTTCGGCACCATTCAGTGAGGCCCCTACATTATAACAAATCTTATTAAGATCTTTTTTTTGATTTGAGGCAGTGTTTTAGAGATATTTCGTTGTCTGAAGATAAAAAGAAACTTACCCTGTATAATAGTAGGTATTATTTTCTAGGCAGAAATAATACCAACAGTTGTCTGAACAAAATTTAAATGTAAGTAAGGGATTTAAAACTCAAATTTTAAGAATTATTTTCACATTTGACAGTTTCTGGAATGAGAAAAAGCATTTGACGCCCTTCTGTTAAGATAAGACCGCTTAAAGAGGATGTCAAAATGTAGTTTTTTATTTTTTTTCTTAAGATTTTAACAACCTTTATCCAAGGATGCCACGACAAGTTAAAAAATTGCCACAAGCTTCTCACTGACAATGAAATAAGCTTGTTTAAATAGCCTATTTATGTCAAGGTTCCTAGTTGTCCCACGACAAGCTTCTCATAAAGTTAAACACAAGCATACAACAACCATGCTTACGAAAAGCTTTTAAAGCTTTATAAAAAAAAAAAACTATTTATATTTACAAACAAATTGAATTTATTCTCCATATCTAATTGCACTGTTGCCGAGATTCTCTGTAGTGAGGAAAAGAAACAATTAACTGGAAATAAATAAATATAATATAGTTTATTGATGCTGGCTATACAAAAGTATTTACACAAGTCATAATAATATATATAATATAACAAACACACAAACACCAGTGACAATAAAACAAAAGTGAGCACCAAGTGCGGAGGTGCAACTAACAAGTGTTTGAAAATACTCCTCACTTGTATAAAAAGCTTGATGAATTAATATTTTTTTTATAGAATATTCGAATGACTTTCTGCTTAGATCTCTAATATTTTGCGAGAGAACATTGTAAAACTTTATGTCTTGATGGTAAGACATCTTTTGTGTGAAACTGAGACGAGTATACTTAATGCTTAAATCATTTTTATTTCTTGTGTTATAGCCGTGAAATGCAGCATTTGTAGAGTAACAATTTATATTTTTTTAACGTGCATAAGACATTCCAACATAAACCGGCATGGAAAAGTTAAAATTTTTAATCTTGTAAATGCTTCTCGACAGTCAACACGAAATGATAAATTACTTAGGATCCGCACGGCTTTTCTTTGCAGCCCAAAAATTCTAAGACTCGGATAGCTATGACCTCATAGCAAAATTCCATATGACATAACTGTGTGAAAAAGAGAAAAATAAGCAGCTTTTAAGACACTTTCTGATGCCGACGTTGACAGACTTCTTAATAGGAATAATGTTTTTCCAAGTTTATTTGCAATGTAATCAGTATGCGCTTCCCAGCCTAGTTTAGGCTCGAGGAAAACTCCTAAGTATTTAATTGAATCACTATTGTTTATTTCAGTGTTTCTTTTGGTGAAGACAATTGTTTTTGTTTTACTTTCGTTTAGAACCAGCTTGTTTTAGGAAAACCAAGAGCTCGCTGCATTATTTGCCAAATTACTTCTCTCCACAACCGTTTCGATCTCCTCTGACTTGACTAATGAAGTAGTATCATCAGCGAAAAGAATGCACCTATCTACTGGCAATGCCTGCGGTAAATCATTTATATAAATTAAAAACATTAGAGCACCTAACTGGAGAATGAAGAAGTAAAAAATATAAGAGATAGAGAAACAAACAAATTAATGCATTTCTGCTAATAAGTGTAATAATTAAGAGGATTTTTTTCCCAAGAAAAATTTTTTTCTTACGTCGGATTCAAACTTACGCACTCTCATTTACCGGACGAGCGCTCTACCAATTAAGCCAGGGAGGATTATGTAGATTCGAGCGATAAACTTCTTGCTGGAAAAGGCCTGTAAACTTTGAATACGAAACAATTACCGATTTATCATCTTCCTCATTACTACAAGATACCTTCATACGTATTCCAGTTAATATATTGTATTATAGTTATCACCAAAAAGGATGAGTTTTATAGTTCTTTTATGTATTTTTATAACGGAGATTTCTCACCTCTGTGTTTTATTTATTTTTACACGATTAGGCTTGGATCATGAGCTCTAGGTATTTTGGGAGTAACAACGCGTATCAACTAAAAAAAAATATAGAATTGACTAGTACTCACTTTTTCCTGAAAAGTATTTTAAACTCCTTTAAACTAACTAAAACTGAAATGCAAAGCACACACCAAATAATGGCGGTCGTTGATAGGATGGCGGTTAAACAAAAGCAAATCAATAGACTCAATGGATGAACGATTGAGGCAGAACTACTCCGGAAATATACGAGGCAACCACAAATGATAGAATAACCTTGTCACAACTTTTCATTAAGGAGGTCCCATAAATGTTTTTTTTTTATTTATTTAAATACGTAACTTAATTACTTTTGTCATCCGCAGATGGAGCCATCTACTTTAGCCACAATAATCGTAACCATACTGGTCGGAATCGTCATGTACTTCAAACACAAATACAAATATTGGGCCAACAAAGGTGTGCCGTACATCGAACCCAAAATACCGCTTGGAAACTTGCAAAATCCTCTATTTCCCAAACAGGCGGCCTTCGAGGTTCTCCATACCCGTTACAATCACTTCAAAGCAGAAGGGCATAGACATGGCGGTCTATATTTTTTCAACAGGCCCGTTTATGTACCTATAGATCCAGAATTGATAAAAAATATTCTCTCGAAAGATTTCGCTCACTTCCAAGACAGAGGAACGTATTACGACGAAAAACACGACCCCTTGAGCGCGCACCTGTTCAGTTTGGAAGGGAAAAAGTGGAAGAATTTAAGAGTGAAACTGACTCCTACGTTTACTTCCGGAAAGATGAAGATGATGTTCCAGACTTTGTTGGATTGTGGCGATCAAATGATGGAGAAAATAAATGAACTCAGCGAACGGAAGGAAGCGATTGACAGCAAAGAGTTGCTAGCTTGTTTACCCACGACGTAATAGGATCTTGCGCTTTCGGAATGGAGTGTAACAGTTTCACGAACAAGGATAGCCAGTTCAGAGCGTATGGGAGGACAATGTTTATACCTAAGTGGAGCAGGAGATTAAGGATATTACTGATTGCTGCCGCACCAAACTTGTGCAAGAAAATCGGGGTTCCCATATTCGAAAAGAGCGTCACCGATTTTTATTTGGGCATAGTGAGGAATATGGTAAAGTACAGAGAAGAGAAACTCCGTCTTTAGGAACGATTTCATGCAAATATTGATAGAGTTGAAGAACGGAGCTGATGGTAAAATAACCGAGACTGAAGGCTTGACCGTGGAGGAAATTGCAGCCCAAGCGTTCGTGTTTTTCTTAGCTGGCTTCGAAACGTCCTCCACGCTGATGAATTTCTGCTTGTTCGAATTAACTCAAAATGAGAAATCCAAGACAAGGTTCGCAAAGACGTTTTGGATACCTTGAGGAAACATAACGGCAAAATCACTTACGAAAGCGTAATGGAGATGAAGTATTTGGGACAAGTTATCGACGGTAAGTTCGCCATAAAACTTTCCAAGTGGTTAAACGATAATTATTTGATTATTTTAGAAACTTTAAGGAAGTATCCACCAGCTGGCTCTATCATCAGGAAATGTACGATGGATTATAAGATCCCAGATACGAATGTTGTGCTAGAAAAAGGCACTAGGATTCTTATATCCGCCCATGGGCTACACTACGATCCGGAATATTATCCTGATCCAGAGAAATTTGATCCTGATAGATTTAGTGAAGAGAACAAAGCTAGTAGACATCCGTTTGTGTATCTACCTTTCGGTGAAGGTCCTCGTATATGCATAGGTGGGTTTAAGTTTCTAGCAATAGACACTCCAGGCGTCTATATAATGCCTGTATACATAGTATGTCCTTGAGCGACTGAATCATTAAGGAGCGCTGTATTTAAACTTTTTGCGGGATAAATAATCCCAAACATGTGGCTGAAAACATGGCCGATCTACCAGCAAAAAGTGATTAACAACTCTATTCATTGCTCGCTCAAGTATTACATGTGTATTATACTTTCAGACGCATATTTCGGAAATTGGTCTTGCTGCTTCGGTGATTAAAGAATTTAACTTATACCTTATTATGAAATATTAACTCACTTAATAAATATATCTCTCGCACAAGGAATTTTTCCAACAGTTTTAAAACGTGCTACTATTATTCCAATTTATAAAGAAGGCATAGTTACAGATATTTCAAATTATAGGCCAGTAGCTTTGACATCTGTAATTTCAAAAATTTTAGAATACTGTGTGTTAGACCGTTTAAATTCTTTTCTTGACAAACATATCATCATTAGTAATAATCAACATGGCATTAATTGAGTTTTATTGCAATTTCTTAAAAAAATATCGATCAATATAAAGCAGCTATTGGTGTGTTCTGCGATTTACAGAAAGTCTTCGACTGTGTACAACATGAAATTTTGTTGCAAAAGCTGGAATTATATGGAATAAGAGGAGTACTTGGGCGCTGGTTTGCTTCATATTTTAACAATAGAATGCAAATGGTAAATGTACGTTACAGAAATAATGAAGGAAATGGTACTTTGATTGAATCATCGTGGTTACCCACAGATTCTGGAATTCCACAAGGTTCAGTGCTAGGTCCAACACTTTTCAATTTATACATAAACGATATAGTCTTGTTTCTATCAAATATATACTTGACGATTTATGCTGATGATGTAATGTTAATAGCTCCTAAAATAAATACTCATATTACTGAAAACACAACAAATTTTCTATTAAATAATTTATGAAATTGGTTCTCGCAGAATAAACTGTCTTTAAGCTTAGAAAAAACAAAATACGTGGTATTTCATGCAAAGACAAAAAAGTATCGAACATTACAATTTAACTATAAACAAAAAAGAATTATTTTATTATTTTATTATTGCTGTGATAGTACTAAATTTTTAGGAGTTATTTTTGATTATACGTTGACATGGAAAGAGCAATGTGACAGTACTGTGCAAAAGTTACACCAAACAGGTTTTGCTTTTAAACGCTTGAGGTATCAGGTATCTGTGGATTGTTTAATTTCACTGTACTATGCTGAAATTCAGTCTAGATTACAGTATGGTATACTCTTATGGGGAAACTCGTCAAGTGCGCATCAAGTATTTTTAGCGCAAAAGTCTGTGATTAGAAGTGTTGTTGGAGCTCATTTTTATGATAATAAATATAAAACCCTTCCTCTTTAATGTTTATACATTTTTGAATCGTTATGTCACATATACCAGTCAAAAGCAAATATTCCGATCAACGCGAAAATTCATGATTATGACACTAGAATAAAAGATCAACTGCATTTACATTGTAGCTCAATGAATATTATAAGTCAAGATGCATATAACTTAGGAATAAAACTATTTAATCATTTACCTAACGAAATTAGATGTCATGATAGTTATAAAAGTTTTCGAATGTCACTAAAAGCATTTTTGTTACAACATTTCTTTTACTCGGTGGCTGAATATTTCGGAGAGTAATACGATCTTCTTTTGCTTTCTTTTTTTCTTTCTATTTATAATTTTTTTTTGTTTTTTGTATCTTATTATTAAGATTATTCATTTATTGTTCTATCATTTTGTTTTTTAGTTTGGTAATGGCTTCATTAATTGTGTTTTCTGACCTATTATACACACAATTGTGTCTTTAATGATTAAATATTATTATTATTATTTGCATTGCCGATTTCCGAATATTGGATAAGGCGATGAATGATCGATCGTTCATTTGATATAACCGAGTGCAAAAATCGCTGACTAAGCACATCACTACTGGAAGGTACGCTGTGTGGCATTTCAGATATCTAGATTAGATTAGAGTTGGGGTTGGGGTAGTCATAAAGGCCTGCTTCACCGCGACCTCTTCAGGATAATTGTGATCCTCTTTTTACTACTTTCTCCGCTAAATATCTATTTTCTTTGGAGTTCTCTAAGTCCAATACTATGAGCTTGGTCCTCGCCAGACCATCGCAATGGCACAGAACTGGGGTTTCTTCCTCTTCTTGGCAAAATTGCAAATAGTGTCATCTATGTTATAAATATGCGTATTTAGTCTATAGTGACCAGTCCGCAGACCTATCATCATTTTGGCAGTCTTCCTATCTTTACTCACAATCAGTAAATCTTTAGTAAGCTCGAGCCTCTGTTCCTTTAGGAACTCCTTTAACTAGCTTCGTCCTGGTGACCGTTGACACCATCTCCTGGACTTCTACTAACACATTTAGCTTACAATTACTGGTCAGAAGATCTTGAACATTGTCCTTGGACTTATTACTGCATCCATTCATTTATGGTCTTTTAAATTTGTGATTTGGTAATGTTAAAGTATGGGCCAACTCCAACGAATGCGGCTGGGAACCCAAGAAAATGTTGATTCTCTTCAGGTGACCATCTCGTTTAGACGCTTACGCCTTTCCAAACCAACCTAAAGTCAACATTTGAGGAATCGATCGCTTTAGGTGTTACTTGTCAATCAGAGAAAATAGCGACACTTTACCTATCTCTGTTTATTTTTTCTTCTACTTCACGCAATGATGCATTGCAGTAACTTCAGCCTGGAAGACCGTTGTGTACTTACTGAAGCTTGGTGAAAAGGCCTTTCTGGACTTATTTCCATATATTCTGACTCCCACGCCATAGCCAGTTTTAGAGTAGTACCATAATAATAATGATAATAATAATAGTAATAATAATTTATTTGCTATAAATCCACATAAAGGCAGACATCAGCAATTGTCAAAAGCAGTTGTATACAATTTCAATATAGATAAAAAAAAAAAAAAATCTAAAATTTTAAATCACCCCACACTAGCGACGAATGAGATGAAGATACAAAAAATAAAACATTAACCATGTATATAATCGTTGAAACTATAAAATGTATTGTGCATCAAATATTTCAAGGTTAAATCGAGAGCCTTTTTATTTCCATGAACTCTCTTTATTTCATGCGGTAATGCGTTGTAAGCAGTCAGAGACTTATAATAAGCACCTTCTTTATATAATTTAAGTTTGTGCTTGGGAATAACTAGATCTTCGCTATGTCTGGTTGTCATACCACTAGACACATCTCGATTTCGTATATAGAGGTTTCTATTATTTAAATAAAAAAAAATTAATTTAAAAATGTGAAGGCAGGGAAGAGATAAAATATTAAGGGGCTTAAAAAGCGGTCTACACGATGATCTGCCGGATACCCGAAGTATGCATCTTATAATTCTCTTTTAAATAACAAAGATCCTCTGGAAACCTGTCGAAGACCCCCAAAATATTATGCTATATGCCAGCCTCGACTGAATATGACTGAAGTAGAACGTTTTTAGGACATCAATATCAACACTATCTCAGAGCTTATAAATAGCATAGTAGCATCGATACAGCTCTCTTGATAGATGATCAGTCTGAGAATCCCACTTCAAGCCAATATCAAAAACTGTACCCAGAAACCTTACATGATCTGACTTCTGAATTTGGCCCATCTATGTATAGGGCAGCTAGCCGCTTATGTCAAAAAATAAAACATTAGATTTTGCGATGTTTAATTTTAAATTATTGAGCTCACTCCAATCGGTCATCACCTTCAATACCGCATCCACCGAACGCGAAACTTCTTCAAGGCTATTTCCTTGAACTATGAGAGTAGTGTCGTCCGCATATTGGTACAAGCCATTTATTTTCACGAAATCTTTCAAGTCGTTCACATAAATAACGAACAATAAAGGGCCTAAAATGAAACCCTGCGGTATTCCTTGTAAAACTGAAGAACTAGAGGAAAAAATACATGATTTAATATCACACTGACATGCCAATATACACACGCAATGTCTTCTACCAGAGAGATACGATTGTATCAGGTTTAGGGATACTCCGCGCAGTCCGTATTTCTTTAACTTGTCGTAAAGTACCTGATAGTCAATAGTATCGAAGGCCCTGCTAAAATCCAAATAAACACCGCAAACTTTTTCTTTCTATCAATTGATGACAAAATATCATGCAAGCAATTAAAACAGGTCTTCTCGCAGGATCCCCCAGGCATAAATCCGAACTGTAAATCAATTAATTAATTTACAGATAAAAACAGCTATGTTAGTTATTTAAATAATATTGGAACTTTTTACAGGTCTTCGATTTGGCTTAATGCAAAGTCGAGTTGGATTATCTTTGATACTGAAGAATTACAGAATAACTCTCAATCCGAAGACTATTCTACCGCTGGGACAAAATCCTTCTGCCTTCTTGTTGCAACCTCTACACAATATATACCTAGATATGGAAAGGATAAATGCATAATCACCTTAACTTATTTTAATTGTGATCGTTTTTCTTATTTTACTCAAATAAACACTCAGCTCAAACCAAAAATAAATCCGTTTCTATCAATTTCCCAGCGTAAATGTTTTATCAGTGGGAACTTTCCCATTTATTGTAATATGCTACCTTTTTGAGGCTTGTTATCTGGTGGTTAACGCTAAACTTTTCGACGGGAAAGCTTATAATAAACACATACAAATACGATATGACCGCTAGGTTTTTATGCGCCTGTAACAGAGATAAATATGAAATGTATCCCAAATCTGATGTTGTACATTGTATTTGAACATACAAAATGTACCTGCGCATATGTATAATACAGCCCACATGCATACGAATAACTTTATGAAAGTGTAACTGGAATTTCATTCCTGGTATGAAATCAGTTCATATTTAGGATATAATTTTCGAGATGATAAGAAATTCGAAATAGCACATAAGCATGTGTTGAGTATAGAGGTGTGCTTAAACTTATTAAATCGCATTTTGTGCTAAATAAAAATTAAATCCTCTAAATTTTGTATTAAATTCTGCGTTGTAATTCACAAGAATTACAGCTTTCACCCACGATGTAACAGATTAAAATTAGTTTAGTAATTTGCCAGGCAATTAAATAAGGTAAAAGAAAATTATTATCGAAAATGGAATTAAAGAATATTGCTTGTAACAATAATAATGATAATTAATTAATTGCTTTTAGATGTCTCCAAAAAAAAAGTAATAAAGTAAATAGGAATAACTACACTAAAACTACCCTAATTTATACCTAAAAAAAGGTCATGGTACAATGATCACGGTCATGGCTGACTGCCGTCATGCTTAACCAGTCACTAATCCTAACTTCATCTGATCTACTACTTCTACTTAATAAACTATAAACACAAGAATTTAAGGGCCCTAAATCTGAATTCAATAAAATATGTTTGTTTTTATATATTTCCATGTCCTATAATAATTTAATTGCACATAGTTGCTTACGTTTTAAACTAACTTTATATTGTCAACTTTATGGTTTTTTTCAAGCATATGTAGGGCTACACTAGATTTGTCAAACCTTCTAAATTTAAGATGAGCCAAATGCTCCTTGTAACGCGTTTTAATTGATCTTTTACTTTGTCCAATATATACATGGTCACAATCTTTACAAGATATAAATACCTGATTTGTCCAAATTATCTACTTGATCTTTAGGGTTACCTAAAATATTTTTAAGACTATTATTTGAAGTAGTTACTATGTCAAGATTGAATTTAGAGAATATTTTTTGTAGACCTTTCGTGTAACTTGCATAAAATGGTAATTTAATTAAACGCGTATAACTCGAAAACTATCACATATAACCATTTAGCGCCTGATATAAGGTTACACTGATTTTCGACATAAAATGCAGCCACATAACATTGTACACAGTATCTCTTTAAAATAAGAAAATATGCTAAAATTTATATTTTTGTGGACATCCTGTATAACTTTTTAAATTACTTTGCTATAGACTATTTGATCACAAAAAAAGGCCATTATAACCGATTTCTGAAATTCGTTAAAATAAGCACAACATACGTCATTCCACGTTTATTGGAACACCCTGTATATAAATATCTATACCAATCGAAAGGGCTCAGTAAACGATACAAGTCCGCCATTGAAACTTTTTTTCTATCTCTTACCGTTTAAAAGTTATTCAGAAAAAAAACAAATTTGGGCCAAATTGCAAGGGTGAATTGCACCCCCTAAAGTTGAAGTTCCGCAGCAATGAAAAGCGTCCTTGAGTAACACTCCATGGAGTCTACAAACTGACAAAGTTTAAAGTTCGCGAGGTTCTCTTGTTAGTGGATAAATCCGTTTTAATATCGGATACGAGGATTGTATACATTTGCTTATATGTTCACGGAATCGTATCCCATTGTCCATTGTTAATCCTAAATTTCTGGCGATGAAGCCAACAGTTATATTATCAAGGGCATTATTTATTGTCCATTGTTAATCCTAAATTTCTGGCGGTGAAACCAATAGTTATATTATCAAGGTCATTATTTATTTCCATACTAGCCATTTCCCATTCGGATTTTATAAAAGACAGATACAATTGATAATCGTCCACATATATAAATGTGCTTACATGTGATTGAGGTGTTTCGTAACAAGTGATATGTACAGTGAAAACAAAAAAAGCTCAAAACTGATCCCTAATGCACAGCGCTACATACTTTTAGTAGCGGATAAGTAACATTATTCAACTACATGCATAGAGATCTGCCATAAAATAAATTTTCAGCTTCCTTATTCTTATTCAGAAATAATAGATAACTTTTTATTCGTGATTGTATTATTCGATAGGTGAATTTCCACATTCATATCATTCATTATTCCAATAATTATTCTTCATTTGAAAAACTACTGTTATTAAATAAATATTCCTATTCAAATAATCGTTTTCATTTAAATAACTGCTTTCATTCGGGAAAGGAAAGGGATATCTTTTCCATAAAGCCTGCTCGATTTTAATAAAATAAAAGTCAGTAGTGAAAATATGTATGTACATTCTTCCAATTCCTATATTACTCTTCATCATGATAGTGAAAATCCTCAAAACAGTGTTGAAAATGTTACTTTCCTAAATTTGCTTTTTACAGAAGTTAACGATCCATTTCGAATCAGTCCAAAACTCAACAGCTCTCCTTTTGTAATCTGGAGTAATATTATCATCTTCCAAAGCGCATGTCTCCTCATACTCTTCTTTAGCATCTTCTAAATCGTAGGACGATGAAGGCTCGCCTTCAACTGCTATTTCAATAACTCGAGGACGATTCATATCTTCAAATTCTAATGCTTCTATTGTTTCTACTGCGAACGTTGCTTCGCGAACACTTGTATCGATTAGAGTTCTCACAGCATCATGCAATTCTATTTCACTGAGATTATTTTGTGTTATTTGGTTTTCATTATAATTATATGAAAGTATTAGCAGATGAATATTTACTGAATTGATATGAACCATGCACTGCCACTGCAAAACTATATGAACTGAATTTAAATAAAAATTGGGTTCTGGTATACATTGCACCGAGGGATATGTGTACCAAGTTATTCTGGTCAATTGTCCCGGATAAAATAAAAATATCTGCAAGTGAGGGGTTCGCTACTCATATCTCTCCAAAAATAGTAGAAGCAAGCAATTAGTGTACTATGTGACGTATTATTTTCATCTGCCTGCTGTCGGAGATGATATAATCTTACATACATCCAAACGCGTATAACTCGAAAACTATCACATATAACCATTTAGCGCCCGGTATAACTTTACATTGATTTTCACTATACAATGCATCCACATAACAGTATACAGAGTATCTCCTTAGAATAAGGATATATGCTGAAATTTATATTTTTGTGGACACCCTGTATAACTTTTTAAATTACCTCTCTATAGACTATTTGATCACAGAAAAGGCCATTAAAACCGATTTCTGAAATTCGATAAAATAAGCACAACATACGTCATTTCACGGTTATTGGAACACCCTGTATATAAATATCTATACCAATCGAAAGGGCTTACTAAACTATACAAGTCCGCCATTAAAACTTTTTTTCTATCTCTTACCGTTTAAAAGTTATTCAGAAAAAAACCAAATTTGGGCCAAGTTACAAGGGTGAATTACATCCCCTAAAGTTGAAGTTTCGCAGCAACGGAACGCGTCCTTGAGTAACACTCCATGGGGTCTACAAACTGACAAAGTTTCATCAAAATCTGCGATTTACAGTTCGCGAGGTACCCTTGTTAGACAATCAGTAGCAATATATATCTCCTTTTTTTTTTTTTATTTTAATTTGGCATCTCGGGATCACAGCCCATGTGCCTCAATAAGGCTTAGTCATTACATTACACGGGCAAGATATACCTAGTATAGACAATAACGGTATTAATTATATTAAAGATTAAGTTTACGACTAGGTTAAAGTAACTAATTAGGGAAACAGACGTGGACACACATTTCACATCCCGGGGCCTATCGGGATGACTAACGTTTGTATCAACACAAGATTACGGCCAACGGAAAAAAGGTTTTTTACCCCACAAAGGTTGAGCTAGGATGGGAGTTACTTAACCCTTTATATTTGTATATTCATTTTAACAAGAGTACTTATGACTAGATCGCAGATACGTTTATTATTGTAACACATTAGAGTTATTATGCTCGTAGGTAATTCCACTCTCTCTAAAATCGGCTGATTTATAAGAGTATTGATAACATCTTTCTGTAAGGGACAGTTGAGTAATATATGGTTAAGGTCACACATCTCATGCCCGCATCGACATCTTGGGGACTCAATAATATGGAGCTTGTATAAGTGTGACGGGTGCTGACCATGTCCAAATTTGATTCGAGCAATGGTAGTGCGATAAAAGCGTGATATTTTATCATGAGAATAATACCATGGTCTACTGTATACTGATTGGTGTATGTACGCATATTGTGTCATTTTCTCATTGTTAGCCGCTTTCCACAGATCCTCCCAATTTCGATACAGTAAATCCCTCTTAACGATGTTAAATATATCTTTTTCATCAAGACAAGCTTTATATAAAGGTCCTTCCGTGCAACTCATCTTAGCGAGTCTATCAACAGTTTCATTGTATGGGATCCCAGAGTGACCTTTAACCCAGTAGAAAATAATGGAGATCTCCCCGCGACGCAACTTATTAATTAGGTTAATAATATCTTTGACTATGGATGATGTTTTATTTTTGTTAACGGATTCTGAGAGAGAGATTGTAGGACACTTGCGGAATCAGACATAATAATTATACGTTTAAAATTTGTATTGGCACTATAACGTAATGCTTCTAATATTGCAACAGACTCTACCGTAAATATAGATGCGTCTGAATCTATTTTAAATAACTTATATAGTCCAGTGTTTACAACGCAGAAGGCACCCCCACATCCTTCCTCAGACTTGGAACCGTCAGTAAAAATAACTAGATCTTGTTGGTATTGAGATAAAATTTGACTACAAAGTTGAGAATCGTGTTCAGGTTGCCCTGTATATGGTGGAAATATAGTAGGACATGGTTTTATAGACTCCAGGTATGTTACAGGCATATCTTCGGCTTTATTATAAACGTGCATCAAAATTTACTGAATAACGAAATGCTTCGCACAACAAAGGTGACTTTTTCTTTCGCCAGTATACCGCAGTCAGATCTAATACGTTTAGTGTTGATAAATTTCGTAGAATGGAACTCAAACCCGTAATCTTTGCTTTTGTGATATATTTTACGGCCAACATTTGTCTCCGGAGCGTTAGAGGTGGTTCATTTACCTCAATTGTAGCGCCACGATTGGGTAGATCTCATTGCACCGACGCATATTCGAAAGAGCTTTGTTTGTATAATGTCGAGCCTATGTAAATTTTTGGTTGAAGCGGTGCTATAAAGTGTACACCATAATCGATCACCGACCTAATATATGCCTTGTAAACGTTCATAGAGATCGAAAAATCTGCACCCCATCGAACTTTATAATTGTGCGTAATATATTCAGTGCTTTCTCACATTTCGCAACCACATTATTTATATGACCACTCCATTTTAATTTCTGGTCGAGGATTAAACCCAAATATTTAATTTGCTGCGGTATAGCAAAGTTATAGTTAGCAAGCTTTATACTATCCGTTGGTATGTTTTTGGAACGTGAGAAAAACATTACGTTAGTCTTCTCAGGTGAAAGATCTAGTGCATTATAAAATAGCCAGTTTTTGATAGATTGCACTGTCTCAGAAAGATCAGTGGTAAGTTGGTTTATGTTTTTATCGCTGATATAAACGCAAAAATCATCAGCATATTGGATAACTTTGACTTTAGGACTAAATATAAAGTGAACATCACGAGTGTTATATATTAACAGTACAGGACTTAAAGTAGATCCTTGTAATAATCCATGTGATAGGGTTCTTGGCCCAACTCTTTCATTCTTACCTGTTCTGACAAATATCTTAATATTTCGGTAGAGATCTGTTATTCTACGTGATGCTTGGTGTGGAAGTCCAATATTGTTTAATTTGGATTCTAATATATTCAAGTCTACTCCATTATATGCCCCTGCGATATCCAGAAAGATGCTCCCAACAGACTCCCTCTGCGAAAACGCAATTTGTACAGATGAGACAAGATTTGTTAAAGCGTCTATTGTACCTATCCCTTTCCTAAAACCAAACTGATGGCCGGGAAGTATGTTTCCGGTTTCCAACCACCAGTCTAGCCTGTTCTTAATCATTCGTTCGTATACTTTAGATATGCAAGGCATTAGAGCTATAGGTCGGTAAGAGTTCACATCTGAGGCATCTTTATTTGGTTTAAGAATAGGGACTACTAATACATCTTTAAGAACATCAACATCTTCATTGTTTAACCACATACCATTATAGGCCATTAATAAATTTTCTTTATGATTATTGGGTAAGTTTTTCAGTAAAGTGTAACAGACGTCGTCAATTCCGGGAGCAGAATCGTTAACATTACTTAAGACCTTATTCAATTCAATCATGGAAAATGGTTTCAGTATAAAATTGTTTTCATCTGGCTTACAAGCTGGAATGGCAGTTTTATCTATAGTCACAAAATCCGGTGTTAAATTTGTTAAGAAGGTGTGTAACTGGATGTCTGATAAATTGGCAATTCTGGTAGGGGATTGCTTGAAATTTTAATTCTGCCCCATACTTGAGATATTGGCGTATCTTTGTTTAGATTACTACAGAAAGCTTTCCAACTGTCACGTTTTTTATATTTCAGAAATCTCTTGGAATATGCAGATATTTGACGATGTTTAAGATAATTGTCTAATGTACGATTTGCGTTAAAGTTTCGAAGAGCTTGTTTGCGTTTTTTAATGACTTCAGTACATTCCTCATCCCACCACGGAGGGATCCTTTTATTGGGAATAAAGCCTTTTTTAAAGTAAAACTGAGTCAGCAGCTTGTCTAATACATTGTAAACAATATTCAATTCTTTCTGTGGCATTGGATAAATTAGGAACAATTGGATGTACTTTACATAAATAATCGGTGTAAAATGTAACTTTATTCTTATGTATTTTCCACCTCCGTGTAGGGTAGATGGTATTAACGTTATTCCCTGTATACGTCATCGTAATAAGTATCGGCAAGTGATCGGAAGTATAGGAATCCTCTAATACACGCCATAGAGCTCTTTGTGCAAGATTCGGCGAACACAACGTAATATCCACTGCTGATGCCCCTTGAATTGGACTAGTGATTCTTGTCGGAGATCCATCATTTAAAATATAGTTTCAGTCATATCAATTGCTTTTAATAGGATATTGCTGAATTGTCTGTTTTTGCAGATCCAAAGGTAATGTGGTGTGAGTTAAAATCGCCGCATACTATATAGGGTGTCGGCAAAGCATTAAGAAAATTTACATACTCCTCGCATGACATATGACATTGCACTGTTCTATATATAGAGAAAATTGAGAAATTAAATTGATTCAGTTTTATGCCGCAAAACATAAAGTTGTCGTTAATTTGAGATTTTATATTAATTGTTTCATATGCAATTGATTTTTGAATTAAAATAGCAACCCCGAATTATCGAACCACATTATAGTTTCTGAATTTATATACATGTAAAGGTTTGAACCAAGTTTCACAAAGCGTAATTACGTGAGGATTAAATTCTGCGATAAGGCTATCTAAACTGTATCTTTTCGAAACCACGGACTGTGCGTTCCACTGAATGATATTTAAATTATGCTTCAATTGATTGAATTTTATTGGTAAAAAAAATTAGCGGTAAAGTAAAAGATCTACAATTAATATGACTAGTTAACAGCGTTAGGCAATGGTACTTGTATACGTATCCGATGTATCCGTAGAATAATCTTGGATGACTAAACTCCAACTCGTCATCATCAACTAGCACCGAATCTATCAAATCGCGGTAAGCATTTTTCATTTTTTTTGCTAATCGTTTTAATCTTGCTTTTGGAGAGTTCATTTTGACTGTCCGAATTGATTCGATAATCAATATAAATAATTGTTGAACGTTCAAATTCCAAATTTGTACTATAGTAGTTATATCTTGCTTACCTTTTGTATCTTTCAAGAAATTACAAAATACCTCAAAACTAATATCTGTATTTATTTTTTTGTAAACATTAATAATTTCATTAAAGTTGTCTTCTTGTACCTTAGGATCAATCTTTATTTTTTTCCTTTTTCGACGAGGTTTAACAAAGTTAGCAGTCGAATTGCTATTTACTGAACAATCTGAATCTGGATCCGGGCACATAGAATCCTCGCACGTACTAATAGTTTCAGACCCTAGAGATTCAGAAGCTGTACGTTTCATTGTTGGATTTATTTCCTCAATAACATTCGTACTTGCAATTATATTATGTACAACAGAAGTTTTTGTAGAGTTAGTACCATTAGGTTCATCTACTGTTTCAGTTATATTAGTGTTAGCATGAGCATGCATATCCGAATTCACCACTTCATTTGTATTGTCCTTGTTTAATGGACATTTACTGGCAATATGACCAGGTTTTTTGCAAAGGAAACATCTTATTTCATCTGTTGTCGCAAAAATTCTGAAAGTATTTTCTTTGTGCTGAATTACAATTGAATCTGGGATTTTGTCATTAAGGTCCAGCATTACATAGACCTGCCGACGGAAACTAAAGATGTGCTTATACTCTTGTAAATTTAAACCCGCATTTATAAAAGTAATGGGAGATACTACTTTTAGGTTCAACTTTTTTAGAGAGTCCATTATGACTTCATGCGGTATGCTTGGCGATACATTTGAAAGTATAATTCTCTTAGCCGGCGACACTAAGCGGCGTGCCGGAACAAACCTCTCCCCCAATAAGATACCTCCTTGATTGCTAATAAAGTCGTTTACAATATTTTTAGATGACAGATAGATACAAATTCTATTATTTGATATCCTTGACGCGAAAATGATATTTCTAGGACCTACAATATTACCCACACCAATAATATAATCGTTCTTTTGTAAACCGTCAACGGCATCTAGTAAAATTGCCTGCTCTCGATCCGGGAAAGCAAATTTAGTACCCGATTTTTCTCTAACAATCGAAGCAAACGATTGAGAATTTACATTGACATTGTTATTATTATTGCTTTCTGAATTAACGTTACTATTTTCCTGCATTGTCTCAACACCTCCGTCCACGGAAGTGCTGGGACTATCGATGGTTATACCCTCCATCGCCGTATTCCCGCTTGCGCACTCGAGCGGGACCGTATGCAAATCTATCTACTTACTATCTAATCGCAAATATTTACTAATGCCCCCTCCACGCACCACATGCGCGCAGGGGCAACCGAGTAAACACTTATCTTTATCTATATATATATAGAAGTTGAAAACTCTATACATAAAAAAGCGAGAAAAACTTAAATTCGTCAATAAATTAACTTAAACTAAATTAAGAGGAAACTAGAACTTAGCTTTATGGAGTATCCCCGCAAAGGTAAAACCTGGGACACTTCCCAACCATAAATTTTAGATTTAATACACACAATTCACTTGTGAAGAACGAGCTCAGAAAACACACATCTTCACGAATTGCACACCTGAACGTCACTGTATATATCTCCTTATTGTAATAAATTTCAATAGTAGAAAAAAATATTTTCAGGGTCAGCTACAACTATTATGATATTAATCCCAACCCTGACGCGGTCAAACGCAAAAAAAAAACTTCTATTCTTTGCCGTACATATAAGAACACGGGTGTTAAAGCAACGAAAAGCGAGCAGATATATGTGCATATAAGTACCTGCATCCAAGTTTATTCCATTACTTGAATGACGATTTATTTCGTGAGACAATTATTCCAGTAATGCTTTATAAATAAATAACGTTTCATTCAATAATTCCTTATTCAAATAATGTCGGATCACTTCATTCGACAATAACCTAATATTGAATAAAGAATAATTGATTAAAATTTCATTCAAATAATCATTTGAATAAAGAATTATTCTTTGATGCCCAACACTGTCTACTACTATGTTCAACACGAGCAACCTTGGATGATGCAAAAATTTTCATCTGACTGGTGATTTAGTAAATCGTTTACAAGCACTCATCACTTACAACTAGATCTGAATAGGAAATTTAACACTAGTTTATTTTATGTGGTCATGTTTTTACGAGTCATCCTAGAAAGATATAATTAAATCAATTCAAATTATTTACTTCTAGTTTGTGCTCTATCATCCTAGTTAAATCTAATCTCCAAATAGAAACAATGGGAAAAAGGTGAACAAACCAAATGTCCAAGGTACGTTATCGGAAAATCTTATCTTTTAAGCTATGATAATGCAAAAAAAAACGCAATTCACCGCAGTAATCTAGTCCCGAAATAGCAAGATGACGACTTTATAGACAAATAGAATCTATGAAATATGTTACTTATATAACTAGATAAATATGCTAAAATGTGATAATGATAGGATATATACTCTAAGATTGCCTAGAGATGACTAGTTAATCAAATATACACTGTCAGATTCGCATGTCGTATTGAGGTATATTGAAATAAAATCTTTTATATATATAACCTTAGAAAAAGATAGAAAATCATTGTGGTTTGTGTTGCTCGATAACAGAGGTAAGTTTAAGTATTATAGTAGTTGAATTAGATGGCATTCTAGATTATTTTTAATAAAAACTAAGCTATAGAAGTTAAATAAACACAGCATTACATAAATTTAAATTATCTAAATTGTCTGAGGTATTTTGTTTCTTATCTTACAATTAGATAGTTTATCAGGAAAGTCTTTTAATGATATTCGAATGACTTTCAAGTTTTTTTTTATTATTATTAGAAGAACTTAATCCATTAAATTTTATGTAGCCTTGTAAATTAATTAACCATAAGTTAAAACTTACCTAAATGTGATGAAGAGCCATTAGAATATCACCTTAGTGCAAACCTGAAACAAAGAAAAATATTATTATAAAAATGATTTAAATTATCATTTACAGATGGGGGCTTTACTCGTGATAGCGACCGTAATTTTAGCGACATACGTCGCCTTTGTATTCTTCTACGAGAATCGCAAGAAATACTGGCTACGTAGAGGCGTTCCGTTCGTACCTATCACTCTACCATTCTTTGGTAAGAAGCCTAAGGAACGAAAAGCAGATTTCTTAAACGTTCAAGAGCAATACACCAGATTCAAAAGCCAAGGCGAGAAACATTTCGGTACTTTCCAAGCGCTAAAGCCAATCTACATACCAATACATCAGGATCTGGTAAGAAATGTCTTGGCTAAGGATTTCGCGAATTTCATGGATAGAGGGATGTATTATGACGAAAAGCACGATCCAATCAGCGGACAATTGTTCAATTTGGAAGGGCAAAAATGGAAGAATCTCCGCTCAAAATTGACGCCGACTTTTACCTCTGGCAAGATGAAAATGATGTTCCAGACGTTGGTCGATTGTGGTGGCCCAATGGTGGATAGGTTAGAGAAACTGTGCAAGCAGGAAAAGGCTGTTGATATCAAAGAGATTTTGGCTTGCTTCACCACTGATGTAATAGGATCTTGCGCGTTTGGATTGGATTGTAACAGCTTCGAGGACGAGAATAAGGACTCGGCTTTCAGAGCAGCGGGAAAGAACTTTTTCGGACTCAATCGATGGAGATTGGTCAGGATTATAATGATAAGATTTGCTCCCGACATCTGCAAGCTATTAAGAGTGAAAATGTTTGAAAAAAGCCTCACAGATTTCTATTTCAATGTAGTAAGAGACACCGTCAAATTTCGGGAAGAAAATAACATTTCCAGAAATGATTTCATGCATCTGCTTCTGGAGTTGAAAAAGAATGACGGATTGACGATCGGAGAAATTGCTGCACAATCGATTTTATTCTTCCTAGCCGGTTTTGAAACGTCGTCCACATTGATGCACTTCTGTTTCTACGAATTGACACAACATCCTGAGGTACAAGAGAAACTACGGCAAGAAATTCTGGAAAATATCAAGGAGAATGGTGGAAAACTCACCTATGATGGCGTCATGGGAATGAAGTACCTTGGACAAGTTTTAGATGGTATTTTTTCATTTTAAATTTTAAACAACAAAAAAATAACTTTTAAATCACCCCTTTCAGAAACTTTGAGGAAGTATCCACCAGTTCCAACACTACTGCGAAAATGTGTTATCGACTACAAAGTTCCAGACACAGATGTGACTGTAAAAGCTGGCACCAAAGTAAATATTCCTGTCTACGCTTTACATCACGATCCAGAATTCTATGCCAATCCTGAAAAATTCGATCCTGAACGTTTTACTGAAGAGAATAAGGCTAAAAGACACCCTTACGTTTATATACCTTTCGGCGAAGGACCTAGGATTTGCATTGGTAAGATTATTTGTGAAATGTTTTAGTCTTGCAGTGACAGAATACTTGTTGTAGGGTTACGATTCGGTATGATGCAAAGCCGCGTCGGTTTGTCGATGATTTTAAGTAAATTTAGAGTAAAGTTGCATTCCAACACTGAGATGCCAATTGGGATTAGCCCTACAGCTTTTTTGATGGCCTCTAAAATACTGTTTGGTTGGAATTGGAAAAACTATAAACGTGGTACATATGTACATACGAAACCTACTATTCATTATAATAATGTTTATAACACTTAAACAAAATATACGTTATAATATATCAATGCATACAGTAATTTAGCCCGAAATTCCTTACGTGAAATTCTCTAATGATCTCACATTCATATTGGTTCTTATGCTTGAATGCTCGCCCAACCGTGTAACGCTATTTTTTCATTTTGAGAGAGTAGATAATATGATAGAATTACTTCATTTATTCATTTAGTTAGGGTGGGCACCTATAGTCCGGGCACTTAAATCTCTTACTCCCACTCGAGCAGTTTGGTGTTCTCTATAAGGTCCAGTATCTTGCCCAGTGGAAACTTGAGAACCTTCGAGGGATCCAATAGATCTCTCCCGAAATATTTCTGCCTGAGTGCCCTCAATTCCTCACATGTGCAGATTACAGGTAAACTGTAGTTTACATCCTCCTGTAATTCGCATCTTCTGCACCACGGTTCGCTTACTCGTCCAGTGTTGTATAGATGCTTTTTCAGGGGGTAGTGTCCAGTTATCAGCCCAATAGTGGTTTTAGCTTCTTTTTTTGCTGGGTCTGAGTAGGTTATCAGAGAATCTAGCATCTAATAGGGGATGATGGCGGGGGGATGATTAGCGGTTTAATATGGAGTTGACTTTCAGTCGACCTCCATTTCTTTGTACTTTTTTTTTATCTAACCAGGCCCAGGTCTCCCTTCTTGCGGAGTCCTTAGTAATCCCACATACGGGCTCCGGACCTATGAAGTGTCTTTTAGAGCCCTCCTTGGCTAGTTCGTCGGCTATTACATTGCTCTTTATATCTTCATGTTCCAGCACCAAAATCAGAGACACCGTGTAGTCTCGTGCCAGTGTATTGAAGGATTGTTAGCAGTATCTATCTAGTTTTAACCTAGTTATAGGGTTCGTGACTGCGTTGATAGCAGCCTGGCTGTCAGTCATTATATTTATTTTCCTCCTCATGCAGCCCCCCCTATGCAATCATTTCTGCACAAGCTGCAAGGGCGAATACCTCTACCTGGAAGACCGTAGCTGATGATGATGATGCTGATGATAGAATTACATTCTGCTCATATATTTCTTACTAAACATTAAACAAATCAACTCAATGCTTGAGAAATTGGCAAAAGACATTTCGCTTATCAAAGCCAGTCAAAAATATGTTCAAAACCAGTAAAAATAATTAAAAATAAAATTATTAAAATATATAAATGTCAAAAAGCGTGAGAAGTCGATCAAACCACATACAGTGATACATTAAAAGAAATGTTCGAGTGTCAAAAATTTAAGAACAAAATTCATTGGATTTATTTAAAAATAATTATCTAGAATATCCTGCTTGAAGCATTACTAATGTTTACTATAAATTGAAAGGGCTTTTCGTAAGGGTTAATTTAGCATAAGCTAAGATATAGACTGCTATTTAAAAAAAAATCAAGTTATCTTGGGCTAAACTTAAGCAAATGTTCAGGACCATAGTGGACAGCTGTATTTCATTACATCTATTTTAATTTCACTGTTGTATCAAGATAAGCATGTGTGTATGATATTTAGAATTTGAATCTATCTAAAACAAATGCGTACACAAACTACGCCGCCTTAATCGAAAGCTTGCAGCAGGGCCTTTTTTTGACAAAAATGTAAATAACACCATTGTTATTACAGATAGACACATAGCAGCTTTAATAAAGTGATCTTATTTTTGTACCTACAATTCAAAAATGGAATAATATATAGGGTATTCCGCTAAAATAACAGAGTAAGTATATGTTTTCCTACTTTAGGCACAGCCTGTATAGTCAAAAATATTTTCAAGTCATGCAGCATTGAATTCTGTAATTTTTTTGTATAAAAGACTTTTTTTCCTAAAATCAAAAATAGAGCCGCTGTAATCAAAAACCCAGTCTTCCATGGGACACCTGTACTTTCTTAAATCTTATCTTTCTCAAATTAAATGCGAATCTAAGCTCTACAAATCTTTGATTGCTTCTACAACTGAAACTGTAAGAACTCTATACTTAGCAATAAGTAATTTAGAATTGTTCTCCAATCATTTTTAATTAACGTTGAAATGTGCTCCATTTTCGGTTGCATAAATAATTAAAAATTTATTGGGCTTAGATTTGCATTTAATTTGAGAAAGATAGTACATGTTATCTGGGTACTTTTATTTCTTATCTATAATATTTTGTAAATACTTTTATCATTAATTAAATATTAACATTCTTTATTATTTCTGGATAAAAAAAATATATTTTGAGTTGTTTTTAAGCTTTTTAATTGCAAAAGACTGTAATAAAGTCGAAATGTTAAAAAAAAAACATTATTTTCACGAAAGCCTGATGTCCAATTAGAAGTAGATACATTGTAATATTTAAGAGTGACATGGAATGCCTCCTGTACCGCTTTTTCCTTCATTCGATGACAATGAAAAAGGCAAGAATGGGACGTCTGAGATTGGAAGGAAATACTAAATGGCAGATGCAGTTGCGTTTTGCCCTTTAGGACACGGACGATGTACAAAATACACTGGTAGTTCAGAAAATACCTCAGAATAAGTTTCTGAAAAGCCGTCTCGTTATAACGTCAGTTCAGCTTCCGTTCCAGTTGCAATAGTTATTTGTATCACTAGGCCAGAAACTGCAGTTTTGCGACTATGAGTACGGTTTGGGTACGAAGTACGAATATTCGCAAAAGAGTTTCTGGGCGTGTGATACATAATGTTTTCTGGGCCGACAAATCTTAATTTTGAACTGAAAATAGAAAAGAAATTTTGACACTAGGGAGTTGACAGTAAAGGTTGGCACACATGTTATATACTTTAGTATTTTGACGTTTCCGAGAATAAATCTTTTTCTGTAATTTTCTTTCTAGTTTAATATCTATTTAGTAATAATAAGTGCAATGAAGACACCAGTTCATTTTAACATGGTTGAACAGTAGCTTAATGACAATTAATTTATTGCACATCTTTCATGTAAAATCTAATGTGGCCATCCTTTAGTGACATTTTTGCCAGCCTTACTACAAAATGGGTGATCTTTTTTGCACGAATCAAGGTTTTGTACTCATCTTTCACATAGCACCATCGAAAATTCTAGAAATTCAAGAACACAAGTCTTGTGAATGTATGAAGGGGTTATATTACACTACTTTTGAGAAAAATTACACAAATAAACTTAATTTCCGAAAAAGTTTGATTTTGTAACATAACATCTTCATCCACTCGTGTCTTCAATTACTCAATTTGAATATAAATGCATCACATTGAATATAACATAACTTACTATATAAGCAAGAAGATGATGTATTTATATTGAGAATAAAATTTGTTCAGTTTTCCAAACCTGTGAATTTGTTAGACGAAACAATTTTTTTAGTTCAAATGTAATCAATATACTAAAATCATTATGAACATATAATATTTTCACCACAAAAATAATTATTTTAGATTTGAGTAAATAGACTTTCTCGGCTGGAAACTATCGTATTTATGCCTTAATAATTGATGTACATTTGATAGAAGTATATAAAAGTATTATTTGAAGTATTGCCATTATTTGCATCCAAAATATAAGTATATTGAACTGATAATACTTACATGTTTAATCTAAGCACTTCTACTATTCAAGGATAATAATTACCTACTAATTTTGTGCCTGTAACACCAAAAAACCTCGGTAGGGGAAAATTAATAAATAAAGAAATATTATGTAATTAAATAAATTTACTGTCATACTTTATAGTTTTACAATGTTTGAGAGAAGATAGCGTATCGGGGTACTCCAGGAGTGCGCACGGGACTTGATGCGTAAAGGTATAGATGTTGTGCGTATCCGTCGTTGCGACCGGTGTTCTCGGGATACTTCCCACTCAATGCCTGGGCCTGGTATCAAGTCGGCTTGGTTACTGATATAATTTCAATCGGTATAATAATTTGCTGGTATTACCTACTGAAAACTAATAACTAGTAAATACCGACATATGTTTTTTAATGTACACACCCACCATGTTCATATATTATCGACACAATGGCGTTGACTGTAAGTATTATTTAAAAGTTTTTTAAACGAGTAATCCTTTAATAGTAGATAACACGTACGGGCGGGCTTACCTTCGAATATTTCAATGGCATCATCTGTGCATCAGCTCCATTCCACCCCATTCTCTAGGTAGCTGTGAAACGGCTGCGGTATCCATTTAGATTTACTTACACTCACAACCAACAACACTGTTCGCTGGTCAATCAAAAAGTGACGCCAAGTAAAGCGTATGTATATGCAAAAACCCCTACACCTCCCTAAAAAGGAGGGAACCTGTGACAGATAAGTTGCATGCAATAAATGGTGGGGTAAAATTTGTTTCAAATGTTTCAACATTATGGTAATTTCAACTTGATATTTCATGTTTTCAGTACAAAACATTTAATAATTTTATATAATAATTCATTACACCAAACGTTTAAGGGATTTTATTTTGAATCTACAGACTTTCTCACTATGATTGCATAGATGTATTCCCTACAATAATAACAATGTTCTTTTGGAGGAAGTATACTTCAGTGCAAATGTACTGAAGTATAACTATTTGTTCTAAGAGTATATTGTGTTTTCAGAGAATTTACTCTTATGTTCTAACCAACAAGATTTAGTTTATTTAAATATATATTAAGTTTCGATTTCTGCATAAATAAAGATAAATGCAGGTTGATAAATAGATTTTTTTGTGTGCGGACGGAGGGGCAAAAATTCTTTTATAATTAATAGAGATATAACCCATTATTTTTACGGTTACTACAGCATCGCAAATACTTATTTCATTAATATACTCATAAAAGGGGTTTTATACCGCGCTTTCCTACTTCATTTCCCATATTTCTGTTTCCCTATGCCAGTTAATTTGCTGTAAATATTAAAAAAAAGGAATCCGGATCCGGAGCAGTTATTTACAAGCGGATATAGCTCACCATTTTTTTTCCCGCTTTAATTACACTCCGTTAACTACGTTCTTTTTTTATATATTTATGCTTGCTTGGTCGGCGTTCTTATATTTATGTGACATCCCACCCTTGCGAAAGCCGGTAGTGAGAGAATGAGGTAGGAGTGTGGGAAGGTAGCAGATATTCCGTTTGGTTTTTTTGTTGTTTCGTTTCTAACGGGATATACAAACGTAAAAACGCGTTAAAGAGATTAATTACGACGTGAGAGAGTTTACGTAAAATTAATGTAGCAGCGTGCTGAATTTTGCAAATAATGTTGACGAATTCGGTGTGATTAAAATGAGGATCATGGGACGGGTAATCCGGGCATATTTATTTGTAGGGACGGCATTGAGTAAAGGGGAGACGGAATTTATTTATTTTGATATTAACAATTTATATTTACTAATTTTTATGTGCATGTTTTAAATTTCAGTTTACATAATACGATTAAATTGAACAATTGGAAAAAAATGTTTTATATAACGTGTGTATAAATTGTCGCGAAAGCTAAAATGTCGTATCATGCTTAGTGAATGCCCGGGAACATTTGAAAGGAACATACATTTGGCAACACTGTAGCCGCATACTTTTGTAATTATACAGGGTGTGATATGTGAAAGGCAAGAATTTTTGAAATATTTTATATTGGGATATATGTAGACGGATTAGATCTACAATTTAAAAATAATGTGGAATATACAGGGTGTTCCAAAATTTAGCAACGCATCAAAGTTATGTTTTTCTTAATGGAACGCCCTGCATTTTATGGCATTTTTGAAATGTACACTAAAAACTAGAACAGTTTTCTTTAAGGTTCCCTATACCTAATTTTGATAGTTTATGAGATATTTCAATTTGTTTAAAAATGCAATGTTGCAAAAAAGTTTAGTATTTCGGAAACGAATTAATTTAGAGAAATGAAATGAAAACCGTAAATGGCAGATCCTTTGGCCGATTGAATGCGACATTCAACGTTTTCTAGTAGTATACAGGATGTTCAAGTGCCTAAGTCAACCTTTGTGGATTTTACTCGCGCGTAACTTTGTTATTTTAAATGGAACATCCACTATATTTTTACGTTGATAGATAGGAATTTTTATTTTCTTTAAACCAGTATTAGGGGTCCCTATACCAATCTCGACTAGTTTTTAAGTTATTTGGGTTTTTTAAGTGGTTTAAGTAAATTATTATTTTTATCTTACCTTAATTTAATCTAGGTAGCTGGTGATTTTTTTGAATGTGTTAATTTGATGTGTATCCAGTTAGCACCATGAAAGCATACTCGTTGCAAGAAAGAACTGAAATGATTTTAGTTATTGGTGAGTGTCAGGAAAATTGCTTCCTTGCGTCTCGGGTGTATGTGCAGAAGTACCCTAATCGAAAACATCCAGATAAAAGGGTATTTGAAAAACTGTTGGACAGATTTCGTACCACAGGCAACGTTGGTTACATAAAGCGACATAAAACAACAATTGTAAGCGAAGAAAATGAATTTGTGGTATTTGTGTGGCATAGTAGCACAAGAGAGATTGCTAAGGAATTGGATTTAAGTCACATGACTGTATCTAGGATCCTGAAAAAACACAAATACCATCCCTACCACTTTCAACACCACCAAAAATTATACCCTACGGATTATGAGGGAAGAGTTGATTTTGCGTGTGGGCGCTCGATAGATACGCAGAAGATACCGTAAACGTCCCAGTAGCTGAGGTCTTAAACACAAGTCTGAGATACTTTATTTTATAATTTCCTTGTTCATAAGTTTTTTACCTTAATTTTTTTTTATTAAAACTATATATATCGTAAATTATGGTATATCTGTTATCAGCCCGCTATAAGCTACCGTAATTTTCTTACTGAATTTTAAATAAAAAAAGTGCTAATGTACCTGTAGCTAACATGTCTTGATCCAGTAGTGGACATTTATTGCCCCAGTAGCTGACGAAGAGTTTGAAATTTAGTTAGAAAGGTGAGCCAAAGTATCAAAATACAGTTTACATGCACAAAATAAGTTAGAAACTACAAAAACACAGGTAAGTATGTTTTTTATATAAATTTATTAAATTATATTATTTATAACAGGTATTTTTTTTTATTTCAGGTACCATATATAGCCCTCGAGTACCCAGAGTCTTTGGATTATTTTTGATTGCCATAACATTGTCCTCAATTTTATACCATAACTTATCCGGTGGATTTGGCCATTTCCAGAGCTTCTTACTTGAACACATTGCACTTACAAATACTTCATTTATTCATTTTCTGTCTACTATGTCAAATGTACATTGTACATAATTATTTACAAAATCGACACGTTCTGTAGTGGTCTAATTGCAAACAATAAATTTATTATTATTATTCTTATTTAAAGATCGAATAATTGCCAACCAGTTTTCTTGAAATAGTAAATAAGATGTTTAGAGTTTAGAATAGTTTAAGTTATGATTAAAACCAGTTAAATACTGAAAACTACAGGAAACTATAAAAATCAGAATTTCTTCTTTAATTTATTATAAAAATTATTTATTAAACATTCACTGCATGTTTTATATTGTTTTTTTTAAGAAAATAAAAGTATTGTTTGTTTGTATTGTTAAGTAAAATTTTTGTTTTATTTTATGTTTGTGGCGTCGGCAACCAAATTCGCGGTTCTACTATTAAATCTCTTTCTTCCACTCGAGCACCTTGGTGTTCTCTATAAAGCCCAGTATCTTGCCCAGTGGAAACTTGAGGACTTTCGAGGGCTCCAATAGACCTCTCCCGAAATATTTCTGCCTGAGTACCTTCAGTTCCTCATATGTGCAGATTACATGTGAACTCGTTTCCTCCTGTAGCTCGCATCTTCTACACCACGGTTCGCTTACACGGCCTGTGTTGTGTAGATGCTTTTTCAGAGGGCAGTGTCCAGTTACCAACCCAGTAATGATTTTAACTTCTTTCTTACTGCGTTTGAGTAGGTTATCAGAGAAACTACCATCCCTTCGAGGGCTCCAATAGATCCTTACCGAAATATTTCTGCCTGAGTACTTTCAATTCCTCACACGTGCAGATTACATGTAAACCCGTTTCCTCCTGTAGATCGCGCCTTCTGCAAACAATCTGTTGATAAAAGAAGTAGATTGTAATTCGTGACACTGGGTGCAATCAAGTAACTGAGAATATTCCTAGGTTTTATTATGTTAAATTATTCTTTAAATATTCCTGAAATCGTAGTTGGGTCCCTTACCACATTTTCAGATTTGTTCAGAACTGCAAAATCCTTGCAATTTTCCTTCGCAGCTTTATTCAATTTATTTATGATAGTCCAGGACGTTTTTGATTTATTTTGTGTATTTGAAATCATATTTTCATAAAATGTTTTTTTTTTTTGTTTGATCAACCAACTTTGCGTATTTTTGTTTACAGTTCTGGTATAAATCCAAAATTTGTGAATCATGACTAGTATAAAACTGGCCATGATCCACATGACATGTATAAAACATGTCGCAGCATATAGTCATCAGGATTTCTAAGTTCTCCATTATACCAGGTTTTGTCAATTTGTGAATTAATTGAATATTTTTTAAAGGGAAATGCAAGTTTAAAAAAAAATTAAAAAAATATTTAATAAAAGATTTCGAATGCTTCGTTACAAATGCTTATTGCAAAAGATTTTTTTTAATCATTAATTATTATACTTTTCTCTTTCAATTTCGAAAGAAAACGTAAGAAAACATAAAAATAAAACCAATCACCTTAATGCAGAACATCCCTTAGTGGCCTCATAAAAGGAATAATATCAGCTTCTTTTTATCTGTATCGCAACATAAAAACCTCCACAATCTTAAACGGATTTAATATCCCGATATAAATTCATATTTTCCCAAGGTTTCGACATTCCACATCGCATCCCGAATAACCCGACGACTCAAACATGTCGCAGCTGTAGAGCCATCTGCTGTGGTAATCCAACTTTGGCAGCTTCGCCTCGATTAAAATTTTAAAGCGTCCGCCGAATAAAACATATTTTTATTGGGCTTTCACGTTATGTAGGTAGCATAAAAGAGAGTTGAAAGTTTGCTTGGTTTTAAGTACGGCGACGACGCGTTTGCAAAAGGACGCGGCACCAGATTTAAAGTTGGCGTCACTACTATTCGAGGACGACATTCGAGAAAACGCCGTAAATGGAAGTTGGATACGGTGCTGCCAATAAAATTCAAAACTGCCCATACGAGTATGGCTTTATTAAGAGTTTGAGCGGGTAAGTGGTGCACTAGAAAGGAGAGTATGTACCCATGTATGTATGTTAGACGTATAAATTTTTTACTGTGTTTTTATATTTCCTTTTCGATTTTACTGTTTCCCGTTTTGGAATATTTTCAGTGATATGGTGCTATAAAATTGTAGTAAAAAAATAAGAAAAAGTAATAATAAAATCAGAGAAAGAAAGAAGGAGAAAGAAAAAGATGTTTCAAAGAATCAAAAAAGATATATTCTCTGGAGCAATGAATATAAATTATTAATGAAGGCAAATCCTTTCCATACACTCTTCTCCGTTCAGTTGAATGGAAATAACGCTAAAAAGCAAAAAAGCTAATGATAGTAAAAGCTCACCGGTACGGAAGAAGCACAATTTTCTTATGGAAACAGAAAGATATAAATATTTATTTAAGGCAAAAGTTCTTCGCATTCAAACGTTATAAAAACTGCCACTTACAGAGTAATTGATAGTCCTAGCATATTTAATAATTGATCAAAAACCAATTTTAAATAGTTCATTCGGCTTCGAGTTAACAATTTTACCATTTTACCATGATAAATCAGGAATATTACACTGAAAACATAGATTCTTTTCCACAAAGAAAGTTTTAGAAAAAGAGAACGTTTATTCGAACTAAATATAACTTGAAAGTATCGCACTGTGTATGGTTGGTTGCTTATTTTTCGCCATGTTATTTAATTAATAAAATTACACGAGGAATTGACAATATTTTTTTTTATAATGTTGACCTTCCAAATCGAATCCTGAATTAGAGTTCGTAGTTTAAGCTTACTAAATTGACCTTCTTTTTGATAAGTCAAGAAACTTTTCCGAATTTTATATTTTATTTCGTTTTTCTTGGCATTAAAAATGGACCCCCTTTAGTAAAATTGGCAATAATTTTTCGGCATATCTATAAAAATGAGATTTAAAATACGACTTAAATAAACACGTAGGGAAAAGTCGAACAAAAGTCGAGTACATGTTTCAAAAGTGGAATTCAGTACGGTTAGAGACAAGGACATTATTATATTATTTTCTCTGCATATATTAGCAAATATCTTAAATATATTATACGAGTACAGAAATTGCTCTAAAGATAGGTTCTCTTATTTTATTACACTAGCTTTTATTAATTAAAGATGAATATTGTAAAAGGAAGTGTGTTTATTAAATTAATGATTTTTCAATTCTTACAACGCCATCTTTCGGCCACGCAAAAGTCTACAAAATATTAGCACTAATCGTGTGATTCAAATATGTAACACCGTTTCATTTTATTTCAAAGCTTTTTCAAATCATAAATTGCCGGTAAAAAAAAAACACATAAGAGTAACAGCATAGTAGTAATGAACACAGCAGATTGTGATATCAAAATGAATTATTAACTGATAATACAACTTATAAAGGAATTAAAAGTAATCCAACTAATAATTTTCAGAAATAGTGAATTAATAAAAAAGAAATGGAATTACTTAAATTTGTTACGAAAAACAAATCACGTGCATTATGAATTTGTAACGATTTAAATTGTATGGTTCACCAAAATTACTTAATAATACCCAATATGTAAGTCCTTTTTATATCAATTTTTTTAGGAAACTGCCTTAAAAATAACACTGCGTAGGCTTTCACGGCCGGTGTAACTATAACTAACAGCTTCTTGCGGGTTTCGCCGTGTGTCAAAACTTTCGCTCGACGTTTCGCTGTTCATACTGACAGCTTCTTCAGGATAACTGAACTGAACTGAGTTTTACTATATAAACGATTCATGGCGATTCAAAGAATTTATAGAAAATATCGAAATAAAACCAAATGTTGAAATAATATCTTTAGATGTAATATCCTTATACACAAATACAGCATTATATCTAGCAATATATAATATAGCATTATATAATGTATATTATATACTAAACAAGCTTGGTCTGGACGTTATCCGAATTTTAAATCTTCACAACCTTTTTCACAAAAGCACCAAAAAGTCTTATTTCGGGATCTGATGTTATTAATAAAGCAAACGATATTTTAATAAAATAATTATCCAGATTCTCTTATCGATAAAATATTCAAAGAACTTTATTTACGATAAATAAAAAGGTACGAATTAACTCATAATTAAAGTTGGTGCAAGCCTAGTTTGTTTGTGTACAATCCTGTTTATAGAGGATTATAGGTTATGTTATGCGGTTTGGTTCGGATTGGTTATAATACAAACATCTATGATTGTAAATTGAAATAGTTAGCTAATTAAAGTGTCCATTTTAAAGATTGGGACAAGGAATAGCAGTGTGCAAGAAGTGTATATTTGGCAGTGTTTTAGAAAGCCCAAGGTAAATCAAAAATTAATTCCCCAAATAAAAAACTAACAATAAATGTATTTGAGGATACTCGTGGTTTCAGGTGGGAATGACCCGGAAGTATTTCGTAATAGAAAAGGGTATCTTTCTATAAATTCACAATTTTTATGTGATGCTGATTTAAAAATCATGAATATCGGGAGTACGGTGGCCAGGAAATATACATGGTAGTACAATTATTAACCATAGTAGCCTAAAACAGAAGTTTGAATAGAATGATTATAGAGGAATAGTTGCGTTTTTTCGGCATACAACAAACATACTTTATTTTTTAATTTCTTCTTTTCTTGGTTTTTAGGTCACAAATATGGAAATGAATATCAATGACTACTACGTTTTGCTTTATTTCAAAGCTTTTTCAAGTATAAAAATATAAAATGTAAAAAGTGTAAATTATAAATATTTTTTTTTGTTTAATATGTGACAAATAGTTTTGTTTACTAGGATTTTAAATTTGTCATCATGTTTTATTTAAATATTGCGTTTTAAAATAGGATATTTTGAATTGTTTTTGAATTTTGTAATTAAATAGATCTTTAAAAATATTGTATTTAGCTATAAAATTAAGTTATATAATTTTGTGAAATATTGTATGTCGGTTTTATCATTAACCGCATTTTTATGTTTATAAATTTGAATTATTTCATGTATATTACGGGTTTTTAAATTTCGTTCTTTTTTCTAAAACTGTTATGTTGAAATGATATGGTATGATGTTATTTCATGGTTTTTTTAAAGCTATAAAATTTTTATTATATTTGTGTCTTTTTATTCTATTTTCCAAATATTGCAGAGTTTCATCAATATATACACAATTACAATTTTGACAGTCTATTTTATAAACTGTGTGATATTTTACTTTTTTCAATTTTTGATTTTAATTTTGAATAGATGGTTTTGTAGTTTGTTTGTGTTTTGATGGGCAATTTTGTAATTATGTGGTTTAAAAATTTGATTTGTTTTTTCGGATAAATGTTTAACATAAGGAATTTTTATAAATTTTGTAATTGTTTGACTATTATTTATATTGTTTGTTAATTTAGTATAAAAAAAGAAAAATTCTTGGTTTGAAAATTTTGTTTATAAGAGAATTTGGATAATTATTTTATTCTGGAATATTTTGTGCTTTGTTAATAGTATCTGATCGAAAAACTGGACTTTTTAATTTATTAGCAATTAACAACATTAATTACTATTAACAAAGCAAAAAATATTCTAGAACAAAATAATTATTCAAATTCTCTTATAAACAAAATTTTCAAACAAAGAATTTTTTTATTTTATAATAAATCACCGCATTCGCATAGTGACAATGTTCATTATGATGGAACAGTGTTCCCAATATAAATACAATTTTAGACTAAAAACTAAACTTCAGGCACTACCAACCTATATTTCCGTCACTTTTTAATTAATTAATTATTAATTAAATTTGTTCAGGGCAATCCTATTCATATTTAAATTTAATTTTTGATTAATTAATTAAAATGTTAATCACAGACGGTGCAAACGGCCGTTGTGCGAAGATTCTATAGGCGGCGAAGAAATTATCAACTATTAACTACTGCTCTGTGCGAGAGCCGAACAGCCTAAGTATGCCTACATTTCGGATAAAACAAAAAAGAACCAAAAGATGCAAACTAAAGAATAAAACAAAAAATCATGAACTGGCGCGCGTAAACAAATTACATTAATGTAAATCAAAGTATGCGTTATTCGTCCGCATTTATTTTTTACTCAATTCTCGGTACAGCGTTTACTAACTCGATCTCAATTCAACACAAAGTCGAGCCATTGTTGTAATAACCGCATTTTTTAGCCAAGATATAGAAAGTATCTAAACGCATATTAAGAATATATTATTTACGAGAGATTTTTATTATTTAGGTTGAAATAAATTACAGAAATTTAACGTAAAATCTAGCTAACTTGTTTAACCCAGTATAAAAAATTTAATGAACGTTTTTATACCCAAACAGTTTACAAAGATTGGCCAAATAATATTAGAAGAGATTCAAAATTTTCACTTACGTATAGTTATAATTATCACTGTTTATTTACATCATTAAATGAGTAAGAAATATTATTCTTTATTTTACATATTTTATAACATGCATTATTTAGCAATCAAATGAAAAATCAATAATTAATCAGACTCTGAATCTACCTTCTCCAACAAAATTAAATCGAACCTAAGTTTACCAGAACCAGAAGTGTTCTAGCAATAAGAAACAAGGTTTTCAACCATTTCAACGCACGTGAATATACGAAAGCCTATCCATCAGAGAAGTGAAGGTTTGGTTGATAGCACGTAGCATTCGTTAAAGAATCATTAGTTTTATTTTACTCATCTGGTTTTATTATTTTTTTTTAATTAAGCTGTTAAAAATAAAAACTGCTTTTGGTCTCTTTTAAATGTTGTATTTCGTTATATATGTATATATTTTTTCTCTCAGAATCTCTTCGTTTGCTTACAAAAGCTCGGGGATTATTCCTTTATTTAATATCGCATTATCAGGACAGTTACTTTGTTTCTACACCGCATTAAATTAAAATATAATTGTGCGTTTTCCAATTCAATTCTTCTCTTATTACCTCCTACAAATCTTTGCGCAACTGAATCCTTTTCGTAACGCTCGCGGCAGCAAAATTCTAAAATCCTCGCCGTTCGTTCGTTTAAACAATAATTGACTCCCTCAACTACAATAAATAATTTCTTCTTCTCCAATTTCCTCCACTTAATTCTCTTTGGTACCTTTCCATAAGAAAGACCGGTTTCGCCCTCCAGCCCGCAGTCATAACGACTCGACGAATTCAGGCCTCCGAAGGGAAATTGTAATCTTAATTACGTCCCTGGCTCGCTAAAGGATTTTAGACGCTCAAAATTTCCGTTCGCGAGGTCGAATACCGCCTACCCTCCGGGAAACTGGCCGGCTAAAGAACTCCCAGGCTCTAACGGACAAGAAGTCATTTATTTGTGTCGCTCCTCTTGTTCAATTACTCCCAGAATTTATGTTCTATTCACTTCGGGACATCCGGAAAGGGGCGGGGAGAATATTACTTTCGGAATGGCCGAGAAAGTTTAGCGTTCGATCCTTTTTTTTTGGCTTGCTCTCCTGGGAACTTAATGGTGGTTTAACAATTTCTAACCTCAATTCTATAATACAATGGAAAGAGGCTAAAACTTCTAGACTTTTTATATTTCGTAAAAGTATATTTTATTTGACATTCAAAAATTACAAAAACATGTAATTGTAATTAACAATGAAACGAAACCGAGTTTTCCTATCTGGGGACTTTTGGAGATGGCCAGCCCAATTTCAAATAAGACAAAGCCAAACTCCGTCTCACAGATAACCCACACCTGCTCTTTTGACCGGTGAGCCACTGCTGAGAAACATACTTTTTGTTCGGTAGCGAATGGTTTTAGTAATTTTAGCCAAAGTTGTTTCCCAACGGTGCTTTCCTCCGACAGTCGAAGCAGGGCCGTTAGTTAGCCTAAACATTGCTGATTTACCCACCTCGTCGGCTTTCTCTTACCGATGATAACTTCCTCTCCAACCCCTTTTCTAAGGGTTCAACCGAACTCTTTTAAAATGGCGAATAATAGAACGACTTAAATTTTTTACAATTAGTATATTGATATTTAAGACATTGGAAATAATCTAACAAACTACACAATTAAATAAAATAACAAGTGAACAAAAAGAAACAAAACACAAATTTTGTCTTATTGAATATTTTTTTAAAATTTTATACTGTTGATTAACATAAGCTCAGGTAAATTTTCCTTACAAATTAATTTTTTTAGGGAGAGAGAGAGAGAGACAGAGAGAGAGAGCGAACGAGTTACGGTTTTCACTTAATTGCATTGGTTAGTTTTAAGCAGAGATTTTAACCCTAGTCCTACCAACGTTTTATCGTAACGTGTCCTACCAAGGTGTGCCTCACAGGCACACATCTATTTGTACACATTGTTGATGTAAATAATAGCAAAATATGCATTATTTATTTCATGTAGTAGGTATACAGTAAGATTAAAACATATAGAAAGAATATTGTGTGTCAGAAGATATAATTTAAAAATAGGTCAAGATAGTAAAATATTTGAAAGTTATTTATGTAGTTTGCAATTTGTGCACGTGAGTATTTTCTCTGAATGTTCACCACAAACCGTTTGCTTACACTTATCACATAACTGTGTGTTACATTCTGCTTTTCTTTGATGGGCAAATATAGCACCGTTTTCGTTTTCTTACTTCTCGAGCCGAAGACTCCCCTGTGGTTGTACTGGATTCAACCGTAGTTTGTATCAATGAAGTATGACTTTTATGCAAGCCACTCAAACTACGACGTCTAATTTGCCCCAGTACTAATTCTGTTGTAATTTATCGTAAGAAAATTTTGCGAAGTCTTCGTTTTTTGGAAATATGCCAGTCAGGATGGATATTTCTCCAAATGACAAATGAAGCTACTCCACACACATCAATTATATTGAAAAATAGACCAAAGGCCACCTATTAGTTTTGCGTTTCACTGAATATGTATGTACCATCTGATCAAGTGTATCCCCCCACCTTTCGTGGAATTGTAGTACTTATTGATTTCAGATTTTATTTTACTTTCCTCATCAATGGTGGAGTCGTTGTGCATTGTAGATAATAATATGACACAAGCGATTTTTCTTAGGTACATAAGATACAAAGTCATTGTTTTCTGAAAACCAACAAGTTGCTTTCAATATTCCGTCCGCCTGTGAGGTAAAAAAATTGGTGGTATGCAGCGCTTATTTTTTTCTGAGCGTTCCTACACAAGTTAGGCCTTTGGTAAGCAAACTGGATGCAAGCTCGTAGCTGGTGAAGAAGTTGTCGAACGTAATATTCCTTTTAGTTTCTCAGAAAAGGTTCACAAAGGTCTTCAACACCTTTTGCGCTAAGTTTTCTGCTCTGTTGAGACCTTCTTTTCCTAAGTATGGTATACCACGTAACGGATAACTAGTTCCACTATCGCATATCCACCAAATTTGCATACGCGTACTTATCTGGCTTTGCTTGGCAGGTACTGTCGGAAAGATACACGACCTACAAGGCACCAGTGTTCATCGATGGTTAGATTACTGCCAGGAAGATAATATTTCAGCAAGTTTGTATTAACACGGTCCCACAGGTCTCTAATTGGTTGCCAACTTGTCCTTTTGCTTCGGAGGGTTCTGGTCGCTTTATCGTCAAAACGAATAAATCTTAGTAATTGAGTAATCTATTTCGTGACATACACGCTCGATAAACAGGATTTCCATATAAAGGATCCATAGTTCATTATAGTCCACCATTCCTTGTTTATTTCTTCCAGCGAGTAATCAAAAGCCAAGAAAGCACGGATTTCAACGTCGTCAACTGGTTTCCACAAATCGCCAAGAATACGAACAGCCTCCTTATTAGTGAAAGTAACCACAATACCAATAACCGTATCATCAAAAAACAAATTGAATGCGTCACAAGGAGTATCAACATGCACTCCAGGTGGAAGTTTCACTTTGTTCAAAGCTGTTGTAATTATGTTGTGTGCATGTGTTTTTCCTTTGGCAATCGGCGTGGCATTCCACTCGGTACCATCTTTTCCAGTAAAAGTTTTGCGAATGGCCGGGCGGTTCATCATTAGCATCATATCGTCACTTCCTTCTTGTTCATCGCTTTCTTCATCGCCAGTTTCTTGATAATCCGCTTCACTAGAAGAGGTTTCGTCATTGGCTCTTCTTCATCTTCACCATCATTTACATTCCTTCCCAAATCCTCATCACTTTCGTACAATGCATCGAGCAATTCCTTTTCAGTTAGTGGCCGGCGTCGGTCAGTCAACCAATCGGTCATACTTTCTGCATAAATTTCAAAACCAAATAAGCATAAAAGAACAATCTATTTTTACTGTGGGTCAATCAAAACTTTATTTTGCTTACCTGATCTATACTATACTCTCCACTAGTTAAAGAAATAAAATTACCAATAGACACCTTAAAACGGCCAATGCGTTCGTTAGGAAAGTCACAAATAACTGATAGCAATTGCAGTTTTGTAAGCTGACTGTTTTAAGCAAACGCATTAGGGAATTCCCCTTCATATGCAACTGGAAGTTCTTACATACAAGGGGAAAGTCCGAAATATAAAGCATATCTTATTAGGGGGATTTACCCACATACCTAGTTTTTAATATAGTAGCAATGCATTTTATAGTATAATAACAGTATGTGCCTCAAAGACACCCTTGGTAAGACGTGTCGGTAAATTATGTTTAATTTTTTTAGTTAAATAGGAAAATATTTTTAAAAGATTTTTATGTCATTCTGTGTTAAATAGTTATTTTGAGAATACAAAAAATTCCTCTCAGTCTGTGGGCAGTTAACTTACAAAGTTCCAGCAATTTTCAAAATCAATTGGTGCCTCAAAAGCACACCTTGGTAGGTTTTAGGGTTGAAACATCTTACAGCCGACGTGGGAATAGAATAATTCTTCTCGTAGTCAAATTTTTAAGGCACAAAAACTTTACACAACACTCACAATTTTTTTAAGCCAAGAATTCTCGAATTATACGTATTTTGATTGCAAAAACTAAATGAGAAGTTTTAATTTAAGTTTTGGAAACGCCCGATACGAAAGAGAAGTGTGCTTTACTTTAGCTTAACGAAGACCACGAATTAATTAATTTAAACAGCACTGTAAAGGGGTTTTTGTATAAACTTTGATGGGTGACGTGCATTTGACCGATACTAGTTGGCCTCTCTTTTACAGGAGGACGCAAGTATGACGAGAGGCGGTATATTTTCTGATCTTCAACGGCCTACTTGATAGGAAAACGTGGGAACTGCTGAAGGCAGCATTTGTAACATACAATAAACAAAGAGAGCAGATAACATACAAAGTAATACCATATTATTTAATTACGCGAGTCTTTAAACGAAAAATAGATTATTGTTTCCTGTGAGGCAAGACGTGCTACTCAGCAAATGCCACGGTACCTATCAACTACGTATTAATTAAAATGAATTTTAAAATACTTGCATTTATACAGGATGGAATTTCGAATTCTTACAACAACGCATGACTTACTAACAACGATTTACTATTTAGATACATTTTGATTTAGACTGTTGGTTAGGAAGAGTGGACTAACCACATACACTTAGGCCACTTTAACCAGGCCCATTGTGCTACCTTTCTTGCGGCTCGTTCGCTAGCCTATTCGAGCCAACCCAACCGGAAAATGTACTTCCAGCAGTTTGAAACAGTGAGGTGCCGCCAGTGCTGGCATACTAGGCCAGAACTCCCCAAGATGAAATCTATAAGTTGAGCAAGTGGCCGGACAGTCACAATAAGATTGCCTCGCGTCTCGTCCTCTAGGTAACATTGCAAGCAGAGTACCATTTTGATGCCAAGTCATTATTATCAATAGCGATCGCTACCAAGGCCCAAACACTGAAGATAGGTGGCATGGACGGAAATCGACCAACTACTGGGGTCTAAAACTCTACAATCACCTGCCCATTGAAACGAAAAAATTATCAAATCTCACAATTCAAGGCTAGAATGAAAGGCCTTTTAATGGAATTGGAATGTTACACAATCGACGAGTTCCTAACCCAGGCATTGGACACATCACGTTTAACGTGTGCAGAAACATTTTAAGCATTTTAATATTTAATTATTTTCCTTAATGCCCCAATCAATTATCGGAGTTCAATAAAGTTGAAAAGCACGAATAATGTTCTTCTTCATTCAATTTACTTTATAAATTAGACTATCAATCTGAATATTTTCATTTATTCAGAAATCGAAACTTAATATATATTTAAACCAACTAAATCTTGTTGGTTAGAACATAAGAGTAAATTCCATGAAAACACAATATACTCTTACAATTAGAACAAATAGTATAAATATTTGCACTGAAGTATACTTCCTCCAAATGAACATTGTTATTGTTGTAAGGAATAAATCTATGCAATCATAGTGAGAAAATCTGTAGATTCAAAATATAATCCCTTATACGTTTTGCTATGGTATGGCACCCCGGATTTCGGAAATTTAAATTTGTCTTTTTATTTATTCCGATTTATCCCTATCAATGCTACGCCTGTGTTTCCACAGTTCTAAATTTTTATTTGGACAAGATTTTGTTAATAAGATTGTTTAATGAATTTAAGTATTTAATTGTTCAGCTGTTTAAATTAAATTCATTCTATTGTACACTTCTCACAGAAAAAATCGGGACACCAGCAATTCAGAATTTTAAAATTTCTTGATTGTAAATGTAATTTCGGTGGATGTATTTACTTATCTTAGCCATAAATCACTTAATTATATAATTACTGCGATCAAAGGTAACGACTAGAAATTCAAAGAGAAAAATAAATATTTGGAGAGAAAAAGGTTTATGTATAGAATAAACAAATCGGAGTTTCGGTGGCGGCGTTTCCTTTAGAAATACCAATGCAAAAAAAATACATAACAACAAAAAGAACTCTTGAATAGACGGCTTCATTTAGAATTATATATGTATTTAACTTGTTTGATGTTATATAGAGATAATTATTTTTTATGAAAACATGCGGTGATGGGATTTATTATTTTAAAATTATGTTACTCGTTAGTGCTGCTTTGATATTAGTTACTTACTTGATTTGTGCTCGCGAGTATTAGTTTAGCAATAGATAATGTCTGTCAGCCTCCTCAGTTTGGATAATGTGATTTTCGCAGAATTTTTGACTACTATTGAGACTATTATTGATTGTATTAATTACTATTGTTGCTTAATATTCTTAAATATTGTATTACTACAAATATTTTCTATGTTTTAAAATTACCGAACCAGGATTAAGATTATTTATAAAATCTTAAATAAAGCAGATTAAGTTCGCCAAAGAATTATTATTTTTATGAACCTCGTTTATTGTATTTTCAGGAAATATATCTTAGCTATCGCCTGTGTAATCTGACGTTCGTTATCTATTTTCTGAAATATGGCCAACACTGGGTCTCTTTACAAACTGTCGTTATGTAGCACAGTTTATTAACAATTATTTAAATATTGGATTTATAATACATAACAAACATTGTAAGAAGCATATTGTTCGTCAATCTCAGTTAGTGCTAAAATATTTATTGTTGAATTGATACATTTATACTTTTTTCGTTGCTACTGCCGCAACGGTGTTACAGACCAAAATGCTAGCTATATTTCAATAAATAGAACATTGGATTACACGGGCATAGTTAAGATATATTTTTAAAAATAAATAAACGAAGGTGAAGTTTGTGAAATTAATTGCTTTAAAAATTTTGTAAATAATCTTAAACTGTTTTGGTATTTTTAATACATAGAAATAATATTTTGTGTATACAATATTTAGAATACTAAACAACATAAATGAACCACAATCATAACAGTGTAATTTATCAATGTGAAAATCACACATGTAATTTGTAAATGAAGCCGTCTATTCAAGAGTTCTTTTTGTTTGTTAGTATTTTTTTTGCATTGGTATTTCTACAACCCAAACAGTTAAATACATATATGTGTATTTCTAAATGTGCCGTCTAGTCAAGAGGCCTTTTAGTTGTTATGTATTTTTTGCATTAATATTTCCGTATTCGGTATTTCTAAGGAAACACCGTCACCGAAATTCCAATGTGTTTTATTTAATGTATAAACCTTTTTCTCTATACATTTATATTTCTGTTTAAATTTTAGTTTTTGCTTTTGATCGCAATAATACACACAAAAAAGTGATGTATGACTTTGATAAGTGCATATACCTTGAAAGCTGCATTTAACCCAAGAAATTTTTAAAATTCACGATTGGTTGGTGTCCCCGATTTTTCTGTGAGAAGTGTACATATTGCCTTCGTCAGTATTGTTTATTTTTGTAATTTCAAGTGATTGTTCTTTGCGATTTCATGCGCCGCCTTGCACGCAATTGTAAATTGATATATGTATGCGATGTAGGGCTCTAAAGGTGTTTCTTGAAAGTTACCGTAAGTACATGTGTTTAATTCTTTGATGCCATTTTGAAATTCATTTTATTTAAAATGTAGTTCGTTTTATTTGAATTTTATCAGCTTTCAAGGAACTCTTTAATTAAATAATTTTGTTGTGTTTAATTGTGTACAATATCGAATGTAAGATCAGTTATTGTAATTTGCTTTAGAAGAATTTTTTTAGTTTTTTTAGTTTAAAGAGTTCAATTTTCCGTTTCGTAGTTTTCAATTTAGTTTTGAGTAATTAATCACCTCGATTTAGGTGAAGATAAGCATTGAGCTTGTAATTATATTTCAATTTAATTTATTATACTTGTTTATCCACGTTTAATGTAATTTTGTGTTTTGTAATATTTGTAACCACGTGGATTTTTTGTAAAAATGGAGTTTTCTTCTAGAACAAATCTGTCTTTTGTTTGTTGAAGGACTTGCATTGTGCTTCGTTAATTGTAGATTCTGCAGTTTTTTATTTCGTCCAGGACTTGAAAGTTCAATGGTTTTATTTTTTTAGTACTGCCATTTGTTAAGCAAATGTTTTTTTTTTCTTTTTTTTTATTAAAAGTGGAAAATTTTGCATGTGTATATGTCATATCTAATTTCTATTCTTTTATTTTTGAATCAACCATTTCAATCTTTGGGGATTTTAAGAAAGTAAATTTTTCAAACGCCCACATTTTACTTTTCATGGTTAGATTTATACCTGAGATCAGATAGTCTTTTGCGCCCTTTTTAAATTTTTATCCGCTGAGCTAGTTGATTTTTTTTTTTTTAATTTCACTTTTCATATATGCTGGTACCTTCAGTTCGCAGCAGTTTGTTTATAATGAATTGCTATATAAAATTGTTAAATGGTTTTGTACTGAAAACATGAAATATCAAATTGAAATTGCCATACATATTGAAACGATTTTGAAAGCAATTCTACGCCACCATTCATTGCACTAAAATTTATCCTGGTCATTGGTTCCTTCTTTTTTAGGGGAGTTTAGGGGGTTTTGCGTTATACATACTGCTGTGTACTGATGATGCCAGCATAAATGCAAAATGAATTTATAAAGATGAAATTTAAAATTTAAATTTACTTGCTCAGCGGATAAAATATTAAGGGCGCAAAAGTGCTCTCAAACTCAGGGTTATTTCACCAATGTGGGCGTTTGAAAATTGACTTTTTTAAAAACTTCAAAAATGAAAAGGTTGAATCAAAATAAAAGAATAGAAACTTTGGATGACGTTAAAATCATAAATTTATATTAAAAAAAAAAACATTTAATTACACCTTCGCAGGAAAAATAAGACCATAGAACAAGGTCTTGTCGAAAACAAAACTGCATGAAACTACAATTTACTAAAGGACAATGCAAATCCTTTAAACAACAAAAAGAGGTAAATTGTCCAGGACGATAATCCTAATTTACAGCAAAAATTCCACGTGGTTTCAAAAATTAAAACAAAACTAAATTTATCGTGAGAATTCAGTGAACTTAATTACAAGCACAATGCTTCCATTTACCTTTACCCGAGGTGATTAAAATAATTACAAATATAAAAAAAAATATAAAGAAAAGAAAAATTAACCTTTAAACTTAAATATAAGATCTTCGTACGTAAAATAGTAAAAGATTTTTATTCAATTTTTGTGTACACAATAACAAACAATTATTATAAGCATGAGTTCTTTGATGGATGAGATACTTCAAAAACACCGAATTCAAAACTAAATCAAAATGTAAGGACAAAATGGCAGCTAACAATATAAATTTACATGTATTCTCTCGGCATCTCGTCAAAGAACTGAGCCTCTGGGTAAAACACGGTCGCATATAAAAAATTTACAACATCTGCGTGCTAAACGCAGCGCATAAAATGCAAAGATCATAGAAGAAGAATTCTTCTAGGAAGGACATATACTACATGATCAAATCAAAATATATTACATAGTGAAATTAATTTAAACCAACTGAGCATTTAAATAAACAAATTAAACAAACAAATTAAATCAATTAGCAAAATCTTACTTAAAAATAAAATATTAATTTCTGAGAGAATTTTCCCGAAACATTGACAAAAACAGATCTCAGTAAAATATCAACATAGACTTTACAAAAACCGGGGTGCCAGGCCACAGCAATACTTTTACTTGGCGTCGCTTTTTGATTGACCAGCGAATAGTGTTGTTGGTTGTGAGTGTAAGTAAATCTAAATGGATGCCACAGCCGTTTCACAGCTACTTAAGGAATGGGGTGGAATGGGGCTGATGCACAGATGCTACCATTACAATATTCGCAGGTTAGTACGTACGTGTTAGGTAATATTAAAGTATTACTGGTTTAAAAAGGTTTGAAATAATACTTAGAATCAGCGCCATTGTGTCGATAATATATGAACATGGTAGGTATGTACATTAACAAACATATGTAGGTATTTACTAGTTATTAGTTTCCAGTAGGTAATACCAGCAAATTATTATACTGATTGAAATTATATCACTAACCAACACGGACTAGATACCAGGCCCAGGCATTGAGTGGGAAGTATCCAGAGAACACCAGTTGCAAGGACGCGACGGATACGCATAATATCTATACCTCTATGCGCATCAATATTCCGTGCGCACACCTGGAGTACCCCGATACGCTACCTTCTCCCAAACATTGTAAAACTATAAAGTATGACAGTAAATTAATTTAATTACAATATTTCTTTATTTATTAATTTTCCCCTACCGAGGTTTTGGTGTTATAGACAACAAAATTATAGGTAATTATTACCTTGAATAGTAGAAATACTTAGATTAAGCAGGTAAGATTATTATTCAGATATACTTATATTTTGGAAGCAAATAATGGCAATACTTCAAATAATACTTTTATATACTTCTATCAAGTGTACATAAATTATTAAGGCATAAATATGATAGCTTCCAGTTGAGCAGTAGAGAAAATCTATTTGCTCAAATCTAAAATAATTATTTTTGCGGTGAAAATATTATATGTTCATAATGATTTTAGTATATTGATTACATTTGAACTAAAAATGTGTTTCGTCTAAGAAATTCACGGGTTTGGAAAACTGAAAATTTTTTATTCTAAATATAAATATATCATCTTTTTGCTTATATAGGAAGTTTGTTATATTCAATGTGATGCATTTATATTCAAATTGAGTAATTATTTTTTTGTGTGTACATGTTTCGGCCTACCTGGTAAGCCATCTGCAGGTCTCTACAATTACAATGCAAATTATTTATGTTAAATTATATACAATTGTAGTTAAATGTATATAATAAAAACATTTTGGTGAAATAGATTTAAAAGTTTTTGAAAAGTTTTGCACTTTGCTGTAGTATCTTTTCCTCTGGATCTACAGAATTTAAATACTAATTAATAGGTTTTTGCGGTGCATTCTTGTCCTGCAATCAACTGTACTTCTCGTTATAAAAGAAACGGTGGAATATCGTTCTAACGGTAAGTCACACTTTATTAAATTCTGACTTGTTTAGGTCAAAATATATGGTAAGACTCTATGCATATTTGTAGTGTATATAAAGTAATCTGTGTGTTTATAGCATATATTTCATGCTTAGATTAGAAGACCCATAATCTTATAGTACTACAAACAAACATAGAATCCTATTAATATTTTCCCAGCATCAGATATAAAAGTGACAGCTTCCATACAATCAAATAGTTTCGAAAGTCTACAATATCACACACCGCGTGTATCTATAGTGTATTATAACAACCGTGTTGGCTATAATCAGTAAAACTTCCGTCAATAGAATCCTTAAGGATAATAAGTACCATCCATACAAAGTGCATTTATTTCAGGATGTGCACATGACGCACAATTTCATCAGAACTGGATTGGAAACAGAGGACCAATTAAGTGGCCCGCACGCTCACCAGATATCACACCCCTAATTTTTTTTTCTGTGGGAATATTTAAAGCAGATTGTTTATGCCGAAAAAGCAGTTAATGTTTTGGACTTACAAAACAAAATATATCAAGCCTGCCAAGATATTTCTCCAGAGACAATAAGAAGAGCTTGTATACAACAGAGCTTCTTCGTAGGTTATGAACATTGCCTAATGGAAAATGGTCAGCATTTTGAACACATTATTTGAAAAGAATAAAATATTAAATCAAAAAAAAAATATATATATTTATTTCGCCCTGCCGTAGGGGCATTCTTAGTTAATGATATTTCTTCTTTATTTCTCAAAGTAGAATAAGTAGATGATTTTGGTATATCATACGTATAATAACGCAAGGTACAAATAATACGGTATGTTCGTTTTGAATCTCAAATTCGTCAAGGCCGGTCAGATGACGTCATTAAGGAGCGTATCGAAAACAATAAAATACATGTATGGTAAATAGCAAAATGTTAAAATCCCAAATATTCACAACTACCAATTAATGTAATTCGAATGCACCTTTGCTTAAAAAGCCCGTTTTAAGTTGAATTTACTTTATCTATTCTTGCCCATCTAGTAGCGCTCGTGGTTTTATTTCTACAATTGTAGCGAATTTCGTGTGTGTTTACAAAGTGTTTTCGTGGTTATTTCTAGAAAATTGAATCGTGAAAACACCTTAACGCTTTTAAAATACGTTCTATAACCTCGTCCGGGTTTTCTAAACTTACCTTTCGCATTAACAAAACCCTCATGGTCGAAATCGATTTTAATATAATCATAATTATATATGTGGCGTCATTTATGCTCCTATGTGACGTAACTTACATATGCGCGTAAGCATACCGTATTATTTGTACCGTGTAATAACACATGTTTGGGACTGGTTCTTCTAATGTTATCAAAATTATTTTCCATTTCTGTCATATTGCATAATTGACATTTGTTTATTGGCGTTGAAAAAATATATATGACTGTATTTGTACGCCTGGTAGCTACCGAAAACTTGCGAGAAAAATTAGGGGTGCAATTTAAAAAGAATAAAGTGGTAGAAGGGGGTAAGAGGCTATTAATAATAATAATAATAATAGAATTTATTGACAATTACTACATTTCAAACGCAATGTCAAAAAGACTATATCACCCGTGAGTGCTCTTCCTATAGCCTTGCCTTTTGGGTTGATCTTCGCCCTGCCGTAGGGGCATTCTTAGTTAATGATGTTGCTCATTCTGAACCATTATTTTCACAAGAAATTTTGATTTTTGAGGAAATTATTTAGGCACTGATAATTATTATTATATTATTATTATTTATTTATACGGAGTGTGTTATAATGGCATGATTTGGTGTACAATGTCGTCTCATTCCCACTGGCTTTTACTGTAACTTTTTATTTGTATTAGTTTCCGAGTAAATGCGTGGGAAAATAGATGTGGGAATAGTGGGAATTAAAGCTATAATAGGAAGTTTCTAACCCAAATACTGCATTCACTTATTAGAACGTGCTTGTAATTTCCGGTGCCACAGATAAAAGACAGATTGCAATAATTTAAAATGGGTGTGATGATTAGAGAGGAAGAATTATATTTAGGTGTTGAATTATTCAACATTGTAGATCTCCCTTAGAAGAAGCTAGAACCGCTGCAGAACATTTGTTTAACGAAGCACAAAACCACTTTCCCACGCGCACGATAAAAGTCGTTATCAAGGAATTGTTGCAAACCTATTTTAGATGCAACTATCTGTCACTTTGATAAAATGTACAATGAAATTCTTGAAAAGACGTTCACAAGATCTTCACTTTCAATTAATAAAAGTTTGCTTTAGTAAATAGCAACTTTACAGAGAGGTAAAAAGACCTGCCCTAAGATACACATATATTTTCAAGTACGTAGTATGTCAATGATGTCAATACAATAAATTATAATTAACAAAAACAAATTAACTAAAATCCCTTGACGTTTAGCTATGGATAATCAGGCGAATTTCAAGTTTGATTACCGTCAGGCATACTGCAATGGTGTGTGGCCAATTTTAATATATTTTTTTTCGTCCCTTTTCTTCTGCGAGGCTGACTCGTTTCATATAAAGTTAAGGAATTCATTACCGTTCCTTTTCTTCGTATTTGCCTCATATATCCGCACTCCTTTTATTAATCTTTGATTGTGCTATTTGCATGGGAGAGTGGGCGTCAGTTGCGCTCATGAGAGGGAATGAAACGCTTTTGGTGAAGTAATTTCAGATGTAATAACGCTTTTCCGTATATATAGCATATGCCAGATCTGAAAATCGTATCTGTTATTACTTTCATTTCTAGTGATATTCGATGTCATGTTTGAATGAACTAAAACAATATTACTGTCTAATTTTCATATTTTCTTAATATAATGCTTCCAGTCCCGTTAGATTTGCTCGAGTAAAACGAGAATACACACTGAGAAAAAATTCAATAATCATAAATACAAATACAATTATCGTAAGTAAAAAGTTCAGCTGGATAGGGGACAAAAGCACAGATTACTTAGCACTAGTAAAAAAGAGATCCTAAACACTGATACTAACAGCGAGCAATCTAAGTTACTTACGGTCTGCTTCATACCGGTAACTTATGAAGTTACTTATGATAATTAAACTGAAGTAGTAAACCAAAGAATATATGCAGTTGCGATAAGTAAAAGATTTGCTCATGTCACGTAGATGTATTTGCTATGAGTGAACTATTCTATAATGGCTATCACACCTTCATTATTAACCTCAATTAATGCGCGCTATTTGGATTACTTGTGATAAGGAAACAGTATCATTAATGCACATTCACTAAATACCTGATATATAGAAAGTAATGATTTGCTATAAATATACAATATACTTACCTTAAATTTGTTGTTCCACTTATAGGTAGTGCAGGAAACGACAAAGTATAGTGAATAATTAATATAAATAAAAAGTATTATTAGTAATAGTTTTATTTTGTATAGGACAAACACAGTGACTACCTGATATGAATGAAAGATATTAGTTTCACTTTAACAACAGTTTTTTTTAAAAATAATTACAACGAATGACTCATTAAATATATTCCTTAATAATGAAAAAAAAGAACAAAGCAATAATAAAAGATAAGATAAATGGGGCCCCCTTGAAACGTTATTTAGTTATTGAAATTATTGAAATCTAAACAAAGAACAAAGAGAAATATGGGTTTGAAGTTACAACTAATAACAAACAAGAAATAGTATACCTAGGCGGTAAACTTGCGGTTTCTGTTGGTTCTTTGCACTGGGCGTTGTCTCGGCGAGTTGATCCTCTGCCGGCATACGTGGCGGTTATGTCCGATGATCGCCTCGAAAACGGCTACTTCGTCGGGGTATCCCTAATTGCAGATGGCACTTGGACTGTCGGATCAGTAGCGACGGCATCCGCACTTTAACTTCACCAGCGGACGCAGATATCATCACAATGATGGGGAATTCAAATATCCCACCACGTGGTTTAAAACTGCAGTCTTGAAACATCCGATTGCTTGTAGGCTCGGTACTTCTTCTTTCGCTGGGATTCTTTATACGGATGGGGTCTTGAGCTAAACCACGTAGCAGTCTCGGGGACTATTTTATTACTCCGCCGCATTAGCCAATCAGGAATAGTAAAACAATTACGGGGTGACAGCAAAACTCAAATAATCATAGTTGTGGCAAGTTGTTACCTGTTTAAGAAAATAGATGAGTTTAATAGCGATCAGCATTGTTGTTACTTCTACTAGCCATGTGCTGCAGATACAGTACCAGTAGTCATAAGTAATACGTTACTTACCATAAATTTGTCAGGTACGCTGCGTAATAGCCGTTCATAAAAGCACTATTTATAGTAACAACTTGCATTCAGGAAACTGGGTTTAGTTGCAGGTATTAATTAACGAGAATAGTTCCAAGAATAGTAAAACTTTATCTATTGTAAATAATGTTTTATCAAGGAAACACTTTACTTAGCCCACTTTTCTCAGTGCATGACAGCGTATGATCGTGATTCGAAGAACGGGTTGCCATGACGTAATAAAACATGAAAGGAAAAAACACAATTAACCTGTAAAATGCCACCTGACGCGGCTGATGGTCTGTCGTAAATAAGCGGAAACTTATTCCCTTTTATTCCTTTGCTAATATGGTGATTCCTACAGTAAACTATGAGCCTTGGTGAAATTTTATTGGCTAATTTTATTTGATGTTTTATTACGTCATCAATTTATTAGAACTAATATATTCTAATAATAAAAATATAAATAAAAAAAATATTGAATTGAATTATAATAATCGTCATAAAATTTTAATCTATAGTTTTTTTTTTTTAAATCTCAGGCTCGTTAAAGGATTCGAAATAAAGATAGAATCTACAGACATACCATCTGTAGATTCCTTGATATGGATCTTTTGTATGAACAATTGTAAAATAGCTTGTGTTACGATTTTTGCTTCGCCTATCTCGCAGTTGTTTATGTAGAGCTCATTCTCTCCTCGTTAGCTCTCCTTCGAACAAGCTTTGTAAACCCCATTTTCTTCTTCTACCTCCAGAGATGCTCCTACGTCTTGTAATTTTCACAACGTAAACATTATCGTTTAATTTTTGGCTTTCAAATTGTATTTCTTTCCCCTGTTAGAGCGTCATGCCTTGCATGTGTTTGCGAATAAACAACCAATATACAGAGTGTTCCACATTTATTTTCCCACGTATTTACTCGGAAACTAATGGACAAAAAAGTTGCAATAAAATCCATGGGTACTGGTACGATATTGTACGTAAAATTCTGCCATTATAACACCCCTCGTATAAATAGCATTTTACTTGCGGAAAAAAATTTGGGGGTACAATTTAATACAAAAAAAGTGGAGGAGAGGGAAAACGGCTATTTATACGGGGAGAGTTATAATGACAGAATTTTGTGTACTATGTCGTGCCATTTCTACTGGATTTTACTGCAACTCTTTATCTCCAAGTAAATGTGAGACATTCTGTATACACTTTAGATGCGTATCTGCAATATTAGAGATACGTATGAAATATATAATTTAGGTATTGGACACGTATCGAATATATATACTAGAGACCGGATTATATGCAAAGAAAAACTGGAATATATGCGCATATATATGCATCGATTTTTGAGAAAATATGCATAAACCTGGGGCATATATGCAAAAAATTGCGACAGTATGCAAATTTTTTACATAAAATAAATAAAAGCAGAAATTTAAACAGTAACTTTATTGCACAATTTTTTTTCCCAAGATATTCCTAAAATAATTTATAATTAAATGTTTTTCAAAATTGTGTAAAAGAAAGTTTTGTCTTCTATCAGAATACGTATGCTTCTATATAGAAAAGCTTACTATTCTACATCTATATGTATTTCCGAGAGCGACATCCCTTGCCGTTTCTAGAGTTTACGAATGGAACTTGAAACAAAGCTATAATTTGACTTAATATACAAAAGGTTTTGTAGCAATTCTGTTGATGTTACATCTTTTACAGTTTCCTAGAGCAATGCAGTCAGCAGTGATTTCAAGAATTACATTTTTTATTCCTTCAAAATTATCGGCGAAAAAAATTGCAGCCTCTAACCATGTACCTCACCTCGTAATAATCGGTTCAGGAGGCAACTTAACACTTATAAAATTGGATTCGTAAAGGTGTTTTTAAAAATACTTTTTTGACATTGCTAATTAAATCAGTAATCAAAGGGAATTGATTCTAATGTCTTCGTCTACACGATTGATCCCATGAGCTAAAAAGTGGTATGAATAATGTTGCTATAAAAAAAATTAAATTTTGCGCGGCTTTTATCATGTATGGTGCAGCGTCGGACATTAGTAAATTTTTTTCACAAGGTATACTTCCAGGTAAAAAGAAATTTGATAAACCTTGAATGAATTGGGAAATTGTCACATTATTTGTTTTTTGAACTACTTTACAACAAAGTAAATATGATTTACCTACAATATCTTCATGAAGAATTCTATTAACAAGTGGCAATACAACGCCACACTTATCGTACTTTCATCTACCATGATATAAATAAAATTATTCCCTACCAATTGTTGAATTTCTGCTATTGTTTGCTGGTAACAAGATGTGACATAATTTTTTCGTAAGGTACTTTCGTCAGGTATATTATGTTTGCAATATTTTTAATATTTTTTATATTTTTTTAAATATTTTTGCAGAAATGATTTCAAATTAACATTGTTTAATCTTGCTAATGGTATGTTAGACGAAATTAATGCGTTACATAGATCCGTATTATATTCTTCTTGTTCTGAGTTTCGTGAAGTTGATGCTACACATTGACGCATAGATTGCTGCACACATGCAGATCGCTTTAGTTTTTCACATTTTCCAATATGTGGTGGAGTTTTAACATGTTGATCAATCAAGTATTTTCTCTCACATGCTAACTCAACACATACAACAACAATTGTCATTTTATATCAAAAGTTAAAGAATTTAAAAACAATTTTAAAGCTTTTAGTAAAATTAAACTTACCAGTTTACTGCAGGCTCGACAAAATATTTTGTCGCCATCCTTTATCAGTTCAAGACATGCCTTAATCCATACCGAAATTTTGTTCGCTATACTCATTGTATATACGCGCAGTATTTAAAAACGTAACACAATTACATGCTGTTTCGCTCAAAGATATTCAATGAATGAATAGTTTATTTGGGAATTAATAATAATAAAACGTATTTACTACATTCCTTCTGCTATGTGAAATTAAACACGTGCAGTTCTTGCAAAAAAGTATTAGAGAAACCAATCTAAAAGATTCATCGTTCTGAGAATTGTCGGTTGTCGATCTACATTAGGAATTGCTAGGATTTTTTACTAATAGAAAGGATAAGAAAAAGCTTAAATATGCAATATATGCAACTTTTGTAAAAATATGCATAGAAATGCCTAAATATGCAATATATGCAATCATTAATTAGCGCTAATTAACTTCAATTAGTGTAATACGTCTACATATAGAATATAATTAAAGATATGCAAAAAATAAAATATATGCACTTTGCATATAATCCGGTCTCTATATATAACCATATGTATCTCATATGTAAGGTAAATTACATTTCCATAGCGCGGACATTTATCGGTATTGAATACGTATTTAATACATGATCTATATGAAGAGCTATGTATCTGCTATATGGCAATATTTCAAGTTTTATGTATCTGTCATGTATTTGAAGTCTAAAATGCTCTACGGGTATAATTCGTAATCAAAACCAATCCCATTATTGAATATTTATTCAAGCTTTCCAGCAAACTTATCCTTTGCACTTCTTACAAATCCAATTTACAGGAATAATAAAATGATCATCAATCAACCTTTCCCCCATATTATAAAATCTTATTAAATCATACCGACACCACGAGAGAAAAAAAAATGCTAGCGAAAACCTTCGACAACAGACAGGGCGGAAACGACGTTTTTTGCATTATAAAAAGTATGTTTGCGGGACGGTTGTAAGGTAAAATCATTAATCATACCTAAATGTATGCGCGTTAGGGGGCGGTATAGGCCGTGAGTGGGTATAATATTCCGATATTGAAAACGTTATAAATCTTACCGACGTTGTTTTAGGGAAGGTATCGGGCAAAGAGGTTTTAGAATTAAAGTTCTCCCCTTTTATGCTTTTCGCATATCTTGATGGATGTAATGTATTTTATGTTTGCCTTTTCTATTTTCGTTTGCTTTATCCATCATAACGTTTCGTAATACATTTATTTAATCTTGATATTCGATTCCAAGGCTTTTTGCTTTTGCAGTGATATAGGAGCATTAAATATATTGGAAAAACGAATATTGTTTCCGAAATTGATGTCACAAAATAAACAGCTTTTGCAGAACTCGATGTTTCATAACTTAACAATATTCCTGACTACACAGAGTATCCCAAAAACAAGTAAATTCATACTTTGTTATTTCGTGCACTTTATAGAGTCGGGACCATTATCAATTAATAATTGATGTTTATTCTTATGGAGAATTTCTGTACTATGTATTGTACTGGTTCAATAGCATCATCAACTCAGACCATTGCAAAGTAGCTTTATAAATACACCTCACCAAACGAAACACCGGGCAGATGATTTATACGGAGACCCAGCTATAATTCGCTCTGGTTTATTAGTATGAGACATACACTAAACATCATCAACACAAAACAAAAAAATCGTGAAGATGAAACAATATATAAGCCAGAAGCTATTGTGTCGTATAATAAATTTAAGATGGGCATTGACTTGTCAGATCAGCTGACTTCTTATTTCACTGTTCTACGCCGATCTATAAGATGGTATGTAGCAAAAAAAATCAGATTGCAGAGTTTAGAGAAGCACTTGTGATGGGTTTGTTTGGGGACGTTATAGATAACGAAAAACGCAGTAAAAAAATGAAACAAGTATTGAAAGAGAGCGTTGACAAAACACAAAGACAATCCAACAAAGTTGGATGTTATGACAAAGATATAAAATTCATAAAAAATCCAAGATAGCGCGCAGAAAACTAACTAGTTTCCACCTTTTGCAGCAAATGTCCAAATTCTCCTGCGTTATGTTTGGAGTGCTTTCAAATACGGCACTAATGTGTTTTTCTGTAAAACAATTTTGTATAAAGTAGAAAAATCAGTCCCCTTCCATTCGTTTTATTTAATTTTAATTTAAAGGTCTTTTAAGACTACATGTACATGTTTCGGCCTCAATATGCCATCCTCAGTTCTTAAAAACGTCACAGGAAATTAGAGATGGAAATAAAGGCATAATGAGTATCATGGGATTTGAGCGCCAATTATGAATCTTGTGTAGAAATATAAGACCTATATCCATAACTTGTACGTATGGAGAGAAATGCTCCACGCTTATATTCCTATTTATAAGTAATCAAGTTTCATAAATTGTGCTCAAATCCCATTATACTAACTACACGATTATGCTTTTATCTCTAATTTCCTGTGACGTTTTTAAGACCGGAGGATGGCATATTGAGGTCGAAACATGTATATACCAGAGACTTGCACGAGTAAGTAAAATGTAATCGATTTTTCGTTTTTTCGAAATTTCGTGTTACTGTTTTTTTTATATGACATATGATATGGTTTCGGTCGAGATTAACTCATACTAGATCTATCTAAACAAACGTTAGTTTTTATTGCTTTCTACCAGTTAACGAATAACATTGAGACTGTATACTACCCCAATCGCAAAACTTGAGAAAAAAAGGAAAAAAGCAAGTGTTCTCAAGGTCCGTATATACAAGGTTACCTCGTAACTTTTCAGCCAATCAAGAGAAAGAACGCGAACGCGTCATCATGTTTGCTGTTTTTAATAAATAAATATATGCATATATGTAAAAATAAATGGCGATTTGTATTCTCAAACTAAATATTTACTTTTTATAATAAAAAACGAATTTCTACTATTATGTAATAGTAAACATAAGTAAATCAAGTAAAAATATTATATAAATATAACACAAAACTTAGAACTACACACATAGAGCATGACATTAAATTAGAAACTAAGAAAAAGTGAAGTAAAATGGTAAAAAGATAACGATTATATATTATCAAACTAAATATTTATTCTTCCTAATAAAAAAGTATTTCCTTATTATTATATAATCATAAGCATAAGTAAATTAAGCTAACAAAATAAACATTAATTTAAAAACTAAGAAAACTAAAATTTAGAAATACAACTTTATGTAATGTTTTTTTTTTCTTGGCAAATTTGCGTCCTCAGTTCAGTGATTTTTTTGTGTTAAATTTAAATATTTATTTTTTTTAAAAATCTTAATTTAGAAAATTTTTCAATTAATGTTTTATCAACAGGAACGTGTCTTGCAATATACTTTCAAGTTCTTTTTATTATAACAGAATACCCCAATACTAACCTTTTAACGCACGTAAATACGAGAATGATCGCAAAGCGCGTCATCACAGCGCATCGTGTATCCACCCTCTCCTTTCCCCAGGCCTCACCGACAACTTACGTAGTAACCTTATGTATACGGACCTTAAGTGCTCCTGACGATGCTGCGAGTAGTAATCACACGATGCCACGATGCCGATTATTGTTCATACCTCATACCCCTCATACCTTCATACTCACTCGTGCAGGTCTCTGGTATATACAATTTTAAAAGATTTAAATTAAAATTAAATAAAACAAATGGAAACGGATTAAACAGTTAACTTTTATATTTTCTACTTTACACATAAACTTCAATAGAACATTATGAAAATATTTTTTTATATTCTATGTATTTATCACATTTACAAAAAATAAATATTCTCCTGGAATTTTACTTCTTTAGCATGCATAACTTCACCAAAGTGAATCATCGGTGATCCCCACTTTGTCTGTACGTTACTTCGTTCATCTGTATACCACTTACAGATATCCAGCATTCGCCTCTATGCACCAGCAAATTTTACCATCCATTTGAACGTAATACTGTAGGATATCAACGGTGATACACTTGGTCCACAAGTAAACTAATAGGTTTGCGCACCGGTGACACATATAGGACAGAAACTTTCCTATAGTATTGGTAGCCAACGTGTTAGGTACTCAGGAAGCCGTTTCCAAAGATAGGAAACCCACATCGAATCGGTTATCGAATATCTTCAATACTTTCTACGTCCAAAATTTTAGAGTATGCCATGAAATTCAGATTAGACACATATTTAGATAAGCTTGAAATATTACATCAGTTTCAGCATGGTTTCAGAAGTGGTAAATCAACTATTACAGCTTTAATAGATTTTTATAATAAAATTCTTCATACATTAGAAAAAAAAAAAACTATGCCCTATTGAAGTTTTCTGTGAGCTCACAAAAGCTTTTGACTGTGTAAATCACGGTAAATTTCTTGAAAGCTGAGTTATACGGTCTTCGGGGAACTGTGTTGCAATGGTTTCAGTCGTACCTTAATAATAGGAGTCAAAATGTTGAAATACTTTTGTTGACAAAAAGGGTGGTTAAATTTAGGAGGAGGTCACATTCCTTACTAGTAACCCAGGGTTCGATACTGGGTCCTTATTTTCATTATATGTTAATGATATTGTTGTTTCCTGCAGTTTCTTTATATTAATGTATGTGGATGACACGACGTATTGTTACGATGAGGATATCACAAAATTGAAAGAGACGGCAATCTTTGCTCTGTAAAATATATGAATGATTTACTGCAATGTCTCTATCTATATAATAGAGAAAAAACTAGTTATTTACGTTTCACTTAGCAGCACCTATTAGTAAATATATCACTTAGAAAAGAGATTGCAAAAGTTTTATAACTTTTGCTTTCATCATGCTTAACGAAAAAATACCTTTTCTCAGAAGTTTATTTTATCGAAAGTAGCGTGCTATTTTGCCGTGCTGAGGGAGAGTTAAAGGAAAAAAATGACAAGAAGAAAACAAAGAGATCAAGAAGCCGAATTTTGTAAGAAAGCAAAGATATAGATTTTCAGAAAACGTCAAGGAAATAATCAAGTCCTTCTGTTGAGGAAGATGACGCTCATTGTTAGTATTGTAGGGGAAGTATTGATACAATGCCATGAATGGCGAGTTGGATACATAGAGGCTGTGCGAATAACTTGGATGAGTTCGTCTCTATTGTCTCAATTGTGAAGATTAAGTTTGATATTCTATCGTTATCGTATTTTTTTATTTAAGTAGCTCCGCTCTAAAGAGTTTAAGTTTTGTTCCTGCAGTTTTAAGAATTTTAGAATCTATTTTTCTTTAACCATTACCTAGATTTATGTACGACCTTTCTTAACTCACCTGGAGCCCCACCATGGGGCAAGATGTTATTTACACATTTCTTTTCAAAATTTTCTCACACATCAAGAGTACCATCGAAAAATTGTAAATTCATCCATCAGCAGATAAATGTTTAAAGATTACAACAAGCGTACTTAAACCTGTATATCAATTTGCAATCCTGATGCAGTGTTCTAAAGCTTAATGTTCCCATCTTGCCCACCTTCCCCTACATTGATTTAAAACTTTTCCTTTTAACGGAAAATGTAAGCACTGTATTCAAGCTGAGTGCTTTTTACGCGGAAGTATTTTAGTTTTATTTCATGTTCCCACGTGTATAATCTCAAATACACAAACAATAATGAACAAATGTGAAATTTTTCGCGCGAGGTTAAAGAAAGTTCAGAGATGATTGGAATCTTTTCAGTTAATGCTGATTTGCTTATAAGCCATGGAACTTTACAGCAGTATATAGTGTTTGAAGGTTTTAGAACTGTTATACACGGGAAAAACGATCTTGTTGTTGTCAACCATTTTTCATGCATTTGGTTTACAATTACTAAATTATTACTTGATTTAGAAATATTAAAAATATTCCTGTATTCAATCAAACAAATAATAATAAAAGATCAACATCTAATAGGAGTTATTGCTATTGAAAGAACGATTTCTTTAACGGCATACTAGAGTACTAGGATGGTCGCTGCGACCAACTCCCAATACTACTAGGATTTACAACATTCTAATGGCAAATCCCTCCTTAGTGCATGTCATCTAGCAATATTTTTCACTTAAAAGAATAAATTTTTTCAACATAAAATATATTATTTCCGAAGAAATGCGTGAATTTAAAATTATATTCCTTTTCAAGGAAACAACAAATCATGTTGGCTATATAGAAAACGCAAAAATTTTGGTTTAATGCAATTCCTTTTAAATGACAAGGATATTTCTCTCAGTGTAGATTTGCACATTAATAACAATACTTAGATTAGCCAGATAAAGCAAAACTTCTAGGACTTGTTTTTGATCCACATTTAGAATTCGAATCTCAATGCGAAGTACTCATAAGAAGGTTAAGAGTTTCGCGTATCAATTTCGCTGCTTAAGGAATAATTCTTGATTTATCAATGACGAGACAAATATACTTTACTGAGGTTTAAAGTAGTTGACCACAACGTATATATGGGGCAATTCGCCAGCCGCAAAAAGAGTCTTTTTGAGAAGTGATTCTCAAAAACGAATATTGCGTAATATAATGGGTGCAAGTTCTTGAGATACCTGCGCGCCTTTATTTAAAAATTTAATGTGCTGACACTGTCTGCTATGTTTATATTGGAGAATGTTGTGTATGTATTTCAAAATCTAAATAGTTATGATAGATTCTCTAATTTACATAATTACAACAACAAGAAACAAAGACAATATCATACTTCTACAACATCGTTTAAATATGCCAGATAAGAGCTTTGCTGGCCTAGCACTAAAAGTGTATAATACATTACTGTAGTAGTTAAGACATTACATTTTAAAGTTTTAAAAATAAAATTAAGCGTGGTCTTCAAAATATGGTCTTATATAACGTTAATGGTTATTTTAATTTAAACTCTGAAGAGTATTATACATAATTTCTTTCTGTGACGTTTCTTTGTATCTACTTTGTATGTATGTTTATGAAGGAAAATAAATACTATTATTATTCTTTATTATTAATTAGTGCGGAATTGCTTCCTCATAAAATTATGGTTAAAAGGAAACTTGTCGTCATTTGTATGAACCTATTATACCCCTAATATATTTTTTAAATTAATAGATATTATTAAAGGGTGAAGGAGTATTATTCATGCGAAGAATGGAGAGTGTGTACCGCGTTAGGCCCTTAAAAAAGTGTTGAAAAGAATAATTATCTTTCTTCTATGTATGTGAAAAGAGGTAGAAATTTGAAGTTTTACCCGTAAATGCACCTTATAAGTGTGCACAATGTATGAAGAAATAAATGAAATATGAGAAGTAGTTTTCGAGAAAGCGCTCTTTTTTTTGAAAATTAAATCAACTCTTTTTCGCCGAAACTGTAGCCTTTTTTAGGGAATTCAAAAATATTAAATTAATGCTAATATCCTATGTAACCGAAACTGCTAGAGATTTCTACATATTTTGCTCGATTAGGTCAAACCCACATTAGTATATACTCAAATTTTCAGATTTTTCTCGCGTATAATTTTCCATATGTACATGACTGATATTCGTCGCATAATAACCTGTATTACAAGCAAAAAAAAAATCGGCAGATTCTAATGTTAAGTTAAATTAGGTGTGCGGTTTGTAAGAGAGTGGCCCAAATGTTTATATTCTCTTATATTACCTGTCGTTCGAGTCAGAACGCATTACGCACAGGCGTAGCGCCACTACCGGTTCCGCTAAGTCTAATTTAGTTTGAAATAAGCGTTTATGTGGAGTAAATTTAAGCGATTAGTGTGATTAAGGTGAATGATATTAAGACAAAAATAATAAAAAAAAATTGTTGCTGAATATTAGTGAATTAAATTGTACGTACAAGATATAAGGTGAGTATCAAATTGAATTTAAAATTGCAGTTTATGTATATAGCAACTTTTATAAATTCCTAATACGTCTATTTTGGCCAAATACTAAATAAATTAATTCAGATTTTATTTTCGATATTCCTGTTGAACATTTGTATAATTTTCTCGATAGTTGCTTCTTGGTTTTTAGGTCGTTAGAATAAAATAGAAGTATTTAATTTCTTTTTTCTTGGTTTTTGGATCTTCAATATTAAAAACATGAATGAATACGACGTTTCGCTTTATTGAAAAGCTTTTTCAAGTATATAAAATAAATGTAAAAATTGCAAATTATAAATAAAATGTTTTTGTTTCATAAATGACAAATTGTTTTGCTTACTATGATTTTGAAAATATTATTATGTTTTATTTAAAGATTGCATTTTAAAATAGGCTGTTTTGATTATTTGCTTTTGAGTTTGTAATTAAATGGTTCTTTAAAAATATTGTATTTAGTTATAAAATTAAATTATATAATTTTGTGAAAAATTGTGTATCGGTTTTATCATTGACTGCATTTTTATGTTTATAAATTTGAATTATTTCAAGTATATTACGTGTTTTTAAATTTTGTTCTTTGTTTAAAATTGTTACGTTGTTGAAATCAAAGGTATAATTTTGAGTTATTTCATATTTTTTTTTAAAGCTGTAAGATTTTTATTATATTTGTGTCCTCTTATTCTATTTTCCAAATATTGCATGGTTTCACCTATATATACACCATTACAATTTTGACAGTCTATTTTATAAACTATGTGTGATGTTTTACTTTTTCCAATTTTTTGATTTTAATTTTGAATAGATTTGGTTTTGTAGTTTGTTTGTGTTTTGATGGTCTGGACGTTATATAAATTTTAAGTCTTCACAACCATTATCTCAAAAAGTTAGTGTTATTATTAGTTTAGCTGACAGAGCAATAAAATTAACAAGTCCAGTTTTTCGATCAGATACTATTAACAAAGCAAAAAATATTCTAGAACAAAATAATTATCCAAATTCTCTTATAAACAAAATATCAAACAAAGAATTTTCTTTTTTATAAATCACAACAAAAAGCATAAATAATACTCAAACAATTACAAAATTCATAAAAATTCCTTATGTTAAACATTTATCCGAAAAAATAAATCAAATTTTCAAACCATATAATTACAAAATTGCCTATCAAAACACAAACAAACTACAAAACCAAATCTATTCAAAATTAAAATCAAAAATTTAAAAAAGTAAAACATCACACGTAGTTTATAAAATAGACTGTCAAAATTGTAATGGTGTATATATAGGTGAAACCATGCAATATTTGGAAAATAGAATAAAAGGACACAAATATAATAAAAATCTTACAGCTTTAAAAAAACATGAAATAACTCAAAATCATACCTTTGATTTCAACAACCTAACAATTTTAAACAAAGAACAAAATTTAAAAACACGTAATATACTTGAAATAATTCAAATTTATAAACATAAAAATGCAGTCAATGATAAAACCGATATACAATATTTCAGAAAATTATATAATTTAATTTTATAGCTAATTTTTAAAGAACTATTTAATTACAAAATTCAAAAACTAAACAAAATAATCAAAACAGCCTATTTTAAAATACAATCTTTAAATAAAACATAATAATATATTCAAAATCATAGTAAACAAAACAATTTGTCATTTATTAAACAAAAACATTTTACTTATAATTTACAATTTTTACATTTATTTATATACTTGAAAAAGCTTTTCAATAAAGCGAAACGTCGTATTCATTCGTTTTTAATATTGAAGACCTAAAAACCAAGAAAAAAGGAATTAAATATTATACATGGTCAAGATTTGAAGCTTTAAAAAAATAGAAGTATACAAGGTATTCCACGTAAATTGTTCATTAAAAGTTTATGATGTTCTCATATTTGAGATTTTGGCACAATTACCTGTTCGATTGGAACTATAAATGTGAAATACTTTAACCAAAATATCACTTCCGTTGCCCGGAAATGGACATCAACTTTATTATTTTAAATAGAATGATCTAATTTTTTTGTTCATTTTTCGATTCTACTACCATAAATACGTCAGTATTCATTAGTGATTCCTATAGCTGCTACATGTTGCTGTTTTTGAGTTATTTAGTTTTTCTTTTTTTTTAGTCATAATCAATACATCATTGAGAAATTAATATCTCGGTTAATACTGCAAATAGAGACTCCAAATTTGCTATGTTATGAATGTAGATATAGCCCTAAGAAACAGTAGACACACTTTACATTCTAACATACGGGGTGTTCAAAATTGAGGAACAAAGTGACATATTTTCAAATGCAGAAAACTCTTTTTTTTTAATCGAACACTCTGTATTTTAATTCGAAATTAGGAAGTAATTATCTATCACTTTATATCAGCATTCCCTATACCTACCTTTAATAAATTTTGAGATATGAGCGACTTTTTGTTATACAGGCTAAGTAGCCCTATCTTTAAATGTTTATAGCTGGCTCTGAATGGGATTAATGTCAAATTCATTGACTAACCATACGTATTTATGTATATCATCATAATTACACCTTTGTACAACGCAATATTTAATAGAAATGATTATTCGAACAGCGGCATTCTAGTATGGTTATTCAAAGAATAATACATACAATTTCTCAATGATGCAATGATTATGACTAAAAAAAAAAGAAAAACTTAACTCAAAAACGGCAACATGTAACTATAGGAATAACTAATAAATACTGACGCATTTATGGTCGTAGAATCTAAAAATTAATAAAAACTTAGATCATCCTATTTAAAATAACAAAGTTGACATCCATTTCCGGTCAACCGGAACTGATATTTTGGTTAAAATATTTTATATTTGTAGTTCTAATCGAACAGGTAATGGTGCCAAAATCTCAAATATAAGTAAATAATAGCACATCATAAGCTTTTAATGAACTACTTACGTGGAATAGCTTGTATAACAACATTCCGGTTTATTTAAAGTTGTTTTTGTTTTGAAGTTTTGAAGTTATGAAGCGTAGATAAAAGTATAAATAGACATTAAAATTATTCATAAATATGTTTTTGTTTGATAAATGCCAAAGACATTATTGTGTTGTTTTAATATATTTTTTTTATTTTATATAAAGATTGAGTTTTGATATAATATGTTGATTCGTTTATTTAATTAAAAATAGAAAACATTATTTATTTTTGAAATTAAATAGGTTTCTGAAGAGTATTATTGTATTTAGTTTTAAAATTAAGCTATATAGTTTTCTGAAGTATGATATGTCTGTTTTAAGAGCAACTGCATCTTTATGTTTATAAATTTGAATAACACTGTAAAACCGATATATTTAAACCAACCAGATATATTTTCTTTGAAACAAGCATGCCCTCTGTTGTTTCAAATATATGCGAAAAATGTATACTAGTGATGGGGCAATCGGATCCGAAAAGCATCCAATAAGCTTAAACGGATATGTAGTCACTACGCTAAGAAAAATCGAAACTTTTTGTTTACGATTTTTATTATTTTGCTAAACGATTCAAGTAGCGGTTCATTTAGATACCGATTCCTTTTAATCGATAAGGAAAAAGGTTCGTTAAGGAAAATATAGTCGAAACTATGACATCATCCGCATGCTTGATGTGTGTACATGTAAATAAAGAGGCGAGCTACGGCGTTTATTTTTTTTTTTTTTTTTTTAAGATTTCTTTGTGACAGCTGCATAATATTTGTATATAATAGTCTTAATATACACGCATACATTATTTTAGTGAAACTAGAATTGCATTATCGTTGATATAATATAATTTAGATATATTTTAGTGGTGGTGCATTTGTATAATGAAAACAAGTATTTTTTTGTATAGCTACAAAATACATAATAAAATAATCGAAGCAATATTACTACATATATGCTAGCATAAAATTTTCTGTCTAGTCCATTAAAGAAAGTAATATAAAAATGAAAAAAAAATTGAAAGGCTCTGCTCCGATAAGCCATTGGAAAGTGCCTCTAAAGCTATCGGGCTGAAATTAAAGCAAATGAGTACTACTGTCATACATACTGTAAATACCAAAAATTAGCTCAATCGATACCACCCCATTCCCCACCCCAAAAATTTAATATTTTTTTCTCAGGAACTACTTAAGCTATCACGCTCAAAAAAATTATGTATGTAAATGCTGATTATGGGCATTTATAAAAAATCAAGAACTAATTCCCTCCACTCAGTCCAAAGTCATTATTATTTTCTCCTTTTTAGAGGTGCCTTTTTTGAGTTTGGTTCAAGGTGCCAACTTGGCTTTTTGTTATATTAGACCGTATGCACTTAGGCTTATTATATATTTTTTCAGTTTTTTCTGTGTGGTAGAACATGTAAATAAAAAATAAAATCTCTTTGAATGATCTTAGTAAGAACAATTTGCTGTTCTTTATTTTAGGGTTAAAACAATTGTTCATCCATCAATTTCAGGATTATCTGCATGTATGTTTCAGCCCAAGTAGTTATAAAAGTATCGAAATATAAAAAAGAAAATTATAACAACAAAATAATATTTATTTCCGTACACGCAGTTGAAAGTTATTGTTATTTTTCCTTTTTTGAAGAGCGGTTTTTTTTTGAGGTGAGTTTAATGTGTCAATCTGATTTTTTGTTATATAGTAATGTGTGTATTTGGATTATATTTTTTTAAGTTATTTCTGTGTGGCAGAACATGCAAATAAAAAAGGAAAATTATCGAACGGTTTCAGGATTATTTATATGTTGTACATTTCAACCCTAGTAGTTATGAAAGCATTGAGCTATAAAAAATAATTCAGTAAGAATAAATAATAATAGGTAATATATTATTATATAATATATTATCTGTTGTTACATTTATTATTAACATATATGTATTCATAATCAATATAAAATAATATTTAGCTCCGTACACGAAGTTTAAAGTTCCCTTTGGGGGGTGGTTTTTTGAATTTAAGGTTCCAAGGTGACTTTTTGCCGTATAGTAATGCCTGCATTTGGGTTTACTATAAACTTTTTTCCTAATAAATTCTTTACAAGTGATGTATATGAAATGACAAGTATGCTCTTGATTTGCAACCTTCACTGATTCTTCTGGGAAGAATAAATAGCTCCAAATAAGTATTTCTATCATCTTCATCGTTTATTTATTTGTTTAAGTTTTTTTCTTCCAGATATTTTTATTAGCAAACCACCGCGATTAATACACTTATGTGAGAATTTTATTTTAACTAGAACAATAAATATCTAACAGAGATTTGATTGATTTATGTTAATATGTTATATATTATAAAAACATATATATTGTACCAAAACGCATAGATTTATAGGTAACAAAAAATCAAGTCGAATTGTTAAATCCAACTTGAAAAAACATCCCCCAAAAGGAGAAAATAACTTCGGACAGCGTGTGCGGAATTAAATATTATTTTATTATTACAATATTCTTTTTTATATGCTTTTATAGATACTAGGGTGGAAATGTACATATATAATATTCCTGAATCCGTTCGATGAATAATTTGAATTTTATCCTTAAAATAATCAATAACCCAATGCTCCTGCTAAAATCAATGAGGTCTTATTTATTATTTGTATTACTTCATTGAAAGAACTTGACGAAATATATAATAAACCCAAATATAATTACACACTCATGTACATATAATAAAAAGTCAAATGGGCACCTTAAACGCAACTCAAAAAAATCACCCCTCAAAAAGGGAAAATAACAACTTTGAACTGCGTGTACGGTATTAAATATTATTTTATTGTTACAACATGCTTTTGTATATTTCGGTGCTTTTATAACTAATAAGGCTGAAACATTTATACAAATAATCCTGGAATTAATCGATGAATAATTATTTTAATCCTAAAATAACCAATAACAAATTGCTCCTACTAAAATTATTTAAAGAGATTTGATTTTTTATTTACATGTTCTACCACACAGAAAAAACTTAAAAAAATATATAATAAACCTCAATGTATACAATCTAATATAACAAAATGCCAAGTTGGCACCTTGAAACAAACTCAAAAAAACCACCCTTAAAAAGGGGAAAATAATAATAACTTTGAACTGAGTGGAAGGAATTAGTTCTTGATTTTTTGTAGAATGCCCATAATCAGTGTTTACTTACATAATTTTTTGAACGTGATAGCTGAAGTAATTGCTGAGAAAAAAAATATTGAATTTTTCCACCCTTATGCTAATATCTCGAATGGGGTAGTATCGATTGAGCTAATTTTTGGTATTTACAGTATGTGTGACAGTAGTACTCATTTGCTTTAATTTCAGCCCGCTAGCTTTAGGGGCACTTTTCAATGGCTTATCGGAGCAGAGCCTTTGGGAATTTCTGTTTTCTGCTTCATAAATGTAGGGATAGTTACATTATACCCTTGTTTATATATTTTAATATTTATTCAACCGATTGAAGTACCTTTGGGTGTCTCTTAGATGGCGCGCGACGTAAAGGAGATTTTACGTTGGCGCAGAGCGTCATCTAACAGACACCTAATAGTACTTCCAATCGGTTGAATAACTATTTAGACATAAACAAGGATTATACCTGACATCCTTTTTCTTTTAAAAGGGATTACTTAATGAATTTGATAAACTACACATTTATTATAAAAAGCAATTAGTGCAGTTCTATATTTGCAAATCCAGTTCTTTTTTAAAACATTTGCTCTTTTTTATTGAAATTACACCCCCTTGGATGATTATTCGATCGTATCTAAGCAATAAAGTATAAGTATGTAAACGTTGTATGACATTATATTTTATAGCACCCCAATATTCCTAATACAGTTCGCAATCAGAGTTGGGTATTAAGTAATTGATTAAATTTTTAATCAATTACATTCCTGATTAAAATTATCAATTGGATATTTAATCGAAACTAATTTAACTGGAAATTAAATTAATTGTTAGTTAACAAGTAAATATGTAATTATCAGTTGGTTAATCGTCAATTTTTAATCGGAAATGGATTAAATCTGATGTTTATTTTTATCGTATCATATTCCTGTTACAACTCGATATTCAGGCAAGACGGTTGCAAGCGGCAATAGTCAACAAAGAGCGTACATGGTAGAACGTATCATGTAGGTAGGTCTTGAAGAAAAAAATATCCGAACGATACGAGCGGAAGCGAATGAGACAGAAGATATCGGACCCCTTCTATTACAAGGAGCCGATATTTTCTCCCTTGCTGCTCAGGATTGAATCGTTCGGTTATTATTTTCTTCAAGTGTACATATACCGTAGTCGACATGATTTTATTATAGAGATACTTATACTACGCACAAAATGACCTTGCCTAATCGGGACGGATGCCAACGTTGAAACGATATTGCGGTTTAGACATGGGCATGGCAGACGCGGCTATATAACGGCATCATTAAATAATTTTTTATTCTAATAATTATTTGAATAAGATTTTAATCAACTATTCTTTATTCAGCATTTGGTTATTATCGAATGAAGTGATCGGATATCACTTGAATAAAATATTATTTTTTTACGTTTAACATTTTTTGGATGACGCATTGCTGGAATATCTTTTTCACGAAATAAATTGCTATTTAAATAATATTACTTAAATAAATTCGATTCAGGGGTATGCACGTTTGTTTGTTTCCGTTGTCATCGCCGATGTGTTTTTATGCAAACCATACGCGTTTTTTTCTCGCATTTCCAACGGACCGAGGTATTTAGTTGATATCACAACAACCATTTAATTTAATTAAAAAAATTAAAACTTGGAAGTTCAAAAATCCAAAAATTCAAAATTTTGAAATTCTGAAATTTAAAAATTGCTTTTCTTGATTTTTTTATTTAAATATTAAAAACATGAAAAAACTATAAAAAAATACGTTATGTTTCAAAATTTTAGTTTTTTAAATTTTTGATTTTTAAATTTGTGACTAAACTAAAAAGAATCGGTATATATATATATATGAATCTTTTAACGAAAGAATCAAAATCGTTAAGAAAAAGTTCCGATTTTTCTTAGCGTAATGACTACATATCCGTTTAAGCTTATCGGATGCTTTTTGGATGCGATTGCCCAATCATTGATGTACACTATTGACTGGAACAAAATACAGTAAGACCCTGCTTAACGCGTAGGATACGTTCCATCAAAGTAGAGCGTAATGCGAAACAGCGCTAAACGAGGCTATCTTAACATGTAAATAATGGGGTTAGGGGAAGATGGATAGAAAATTGGTTAGGTATTAAATTTAATAATTATGTTTTTTTTAAATAAAACTAAAACCAAACATTTATTTCTTACAAAAATAAAAACAACATAAACGAATATACTTATAAAAACAAATAAAATTCTAAGTCAGTCAGATCATTCAGTCTATTCTGTGTTTCCAGTTTTCTGCCTTTTTGTTAAAAAGGCATCTTATGTAGTTTGCGTTTTCATCTTGCGTTCTGTTAGAAGTTGTTGATAAGTGGATAAAGCATCTATAACGCCCCATCTTGCTTTTGAACTCCCGTCAAAATTTGAATCATTTTCAACAAATTGGTCCATACTTTCAGTTATAGTGGTCAAACTCTTTTTTACGCCATCGAAAGTTCTTCTTGCTCTTCTTCGAAATCACTACTATCAATATTTTTGTTTTCTTCTTGCTCAGTTATTTCCTTGAGCTCATCATTAGAAAGACTAGCTGCTATTTCTTGAACTATTTCTACAACGTCTTCCACATTTACCTCATCTAAACCGGTTTGTTTCGCTAATTCCACTATTTCTTCCACTATTTCATCCATATCGACAGAGTGTCCAATGTCTTCGCTCTTACTTAAATCTGGCCAAATGTTCTTCCATACTCCTTTCAAAGATCTTTCTGTTATTTCATTCCAAGAAAGGTTTATGTTTTCTACAGCATTCATGATATTGTAGTTTTTCCAAAATTCTCTTACTGATTGCTTCTCTTCTCCGTCTGTACCACTTCGACTGGAATGCATGTTGATAAGTCTGATAATTTTTTTGGGTGGCTTGGAGCATTATCAATTAATAGTAGTGCTCTTTGTTCAAGTTTTTTAATTTCGCAATAACGTTTAACAGACGGGCAGAAGTGTTCAGTGAACCAATCCTGGAAAATTTTCCATGTTATCCATGATTTTTTATTAGACGCCCAAATTATAGGTAAAGTTGATTTAGATATACCTTTCATCGCTCTTGGGTTTTTGGAGTGGTAAACTAGTAGTGGTTTTAATTTGAAATCTCCGCTTGCGTTAGCACCCAGTAGAAGTGTTAAGCGATCTTTTGCAGCTTTAAATCCTGGTGCTCGTTTCTATTCACTGGATAGATATGTTCGTTTTGGCATTTTTTTTCAGAAACAGGCCTGTCTCATCAACATTAAAAACCAATTCTGGAGGATAGTTTCCTTGTTCAATTATTGTTTATAATGTCGCTGGGAATTCAGCCGCCGCTTTCGTATCACCACTTGCTGCTTCTCCTGTAATCTTTATGTTGTGAAGATTATTTCGATGTTTAAATCTATTAAACCATCCTCGGCTAGCAACGAAAGTTTCACTCTTGTCACTTGCCTCAGCCTGAATGTAATAAAAAATTCTTCTAGCTTTTTCCATTATGATAGATTGGCTTAATGGCATATTGCGTTCAATTTCGTCGTCAATCCATATAGACAGTCGTTTTTCCATCTCCTCTATAATGTTATTTCTAGAACGGGTAATTCTAGTTGCAGAGCTTGACGTAGTTGCAGAGCTTGACGTAGTTGCAGTTGCCGATGAGTATTTTTTCTTTATTTTTAAGAATTGTCCTTATTGTTGAAGTTGCCGAATTCAATGCAGCACTAATTTTTGATTGACGTTCACCAGAATCTAATCTTCTAATTACTTGTATTTTAGTTTCCAGTGAAATGCTTTTTCTGGTTGCTTTCTTTTCTTGTTCTTCATTATCACCCATGATAAAAACTAAAGATCATAATATTTGTCACTGTATTAATCGTTATAGTATTATATAAATTTATACTTACAATAATGTCAACAAATGTTTCAAATGATAAAAATGCGTCCGCACAGCACCGCACCAAACAAGAAACACAACTACACTGTTTCGGTTATGTTATGTACAGAATGGTGAAACCTAGCGCTGCGCACAATTTCGGGCAATCCCCGTAGTGCTGCGAGCAATTTCGGTGAATCCCCGGGTTAAAAATAAAAAAAGCGCTAAACCGAAACATCGCTAAACGAAACAGCGTTAAGCGAGGTCTTACTGTATTTGGTTAGAAAGATTAATATATTCAAACAAATTATTTAGTTCAGTATGGTCTTAACACAATAATATAGTTCAACTTTGGAAAAAATGTTGGATTGGTTCAATTACTTTCATATTATTGAGACAACATCGGCACTTTGTTAACTCAAACAAATCTACAAAGATTGCAAGCTTTTTACAGTAAGAAATTAACAAATTAATGTATTTCTGCCAATAACTGTAATAATTAAGAGGAATTTTTCGCAAGAAAAATGTTCTCCTCACGCAGAATTCGAACCTACGTACTCTCGTTTACTGGACGAACGCTCTACCGATTACACTAGAGAGGAGCATATAGATTCGAGCGATAATTCGACGATATTTAAGGAATACGTCGGCCTGCCAAGATCTTGGACATACCTTAAAATTCACGAATTGTTATTTCTGAAGCAAAAAAGCTAATGTTAAGACGGACATCGACCTGTCGTCATAGCAGTAATAATTATATCCACCAACTGCCAACATCCCTCGAGATTTACGTATTGTCGTTAATGAAATCAACAAACAAACCTTCAAAGTAATAAAATCTCGCAAGGGTTGCAAGCTTTTTACAGTGAGAAAATAACAAGTTAATGTATTTCTGCTATTAACTGCAAAAAGCTTGCAATCCTTGCACAATTTGCCGTCCTGCCTGCCTTTCAAGATCTGATATCGACGTATGTTCGGTTAAACGCTTGAGCTTATATCTCCTCTTAGGTTAATTGGTAAAGCGCTCGTCCGGAAAACGGGAGGATGTAAGTTGGACGAGAAAACGTGACGAGAAAAAAAGAATTCTTGGGTAAAATTCTTCCTAATTATTACAGTTAATAGCAGAAATACATTAATTTGTTAATAAAATCTCGTTTATTTTAGAGATAAATAGAGAAAATAATTGGTATAAAAAACGATCATATTGTTTTGTTACTTCTAGTTTATTAATTTAACAAACCCATTAATTTCACTTAAGCAATAAATATTCTTCAACTAACAAAGTGAATATTATTAAGAAATAAGGATTACGCTAGTTGTAATTGTAGTTAAATTAATTCGTAGCCGTTAATGCAATTTTATGTTTTTTTTCTTTTTTCATGAGTTAGCGGCTTATTTTTATATAATGAATTAAATTTTTTAATCAATTAAACTCTTCATTTACGTTTCGACAATCTATTTATTGTTGTCTTCTTCAGAAAATTGTTTTATATAATTCAAATTTTTTATACATTTAAGGACAATCACAAGGACATTTTAAAACTTATTTTAAAAAATTTACATTTTCTTAAAAATTACAAAAACATGTTGTTAGTCAATTACACAACATGGAGAACATTTTGAATTCAAACTGTTCTCCATACACAGTAGTTTGTAATTGACTAACAACATGTTTTTGTAATTTTTAAGAAAATGTAATTTTTTTAAAATAAGTTTTAAAATGTCCTTGTGATTGTCCTTAAATGTATAAAAAAATTGAATTATATAAAACAATTTTCTGAAGAAGACAACAATAAATAGATTGCCGAAACGTAAATGAAGAGTTTAATTGATTAAAAAAATTAATTCATTATATAAAAATAAGCCGCTAACTCATGAAAAAAGAGAAAACATTAATGTAATTATTATGTTCAAATTACTTTTTTTCAAACCAAGCCCACACTTTTGTAAACAGGTTCTGCAATCTAAGCATTATTATTATAGCGAAGTTTTCTACCCATATAGTTACGTTCAATAGGTATATGTGATACAGCCATTGTTGTAAAGGTGGCGCCTCTCCTGTATCACTCAATCACGGTTATAAAAGATTGATTTGGTGTATTTACTGGAAAAACATCGTGTACTGGCAAAGGAGAATTTGCAAGCGTCACATATAGAACAAAATAAATTAATAAGATCAAAACTTCTCAAATTAAGGACCCTTTACTCCTTGAACCAACAGTTCAGGTTTACTGTATGCAAAATTCTACTGAAAATTCACTATTGCATTTGCGGCACGCAATATACAATTTATGCTTCTTTTATAGGTAGGTCATGTCAGTATTCTAGTAACACTTTATTAACTACTGAATTTTTGTGGTAAGATTTGATATTAAATTTGATTAAGGAATAAAAGAGCTGCCGTAATAGATAAGGTAAGTAATTCTGATAAAATTATTGTTTAAAATAAGAAAGGAACGCAGTAACCTCAATTAAAATATATATAATATATTAAAATATATTAAAATATATATTTTACATAGTAACAATATTTTTGTTTATTACAGCATTTGTTTATATACAGCACGGCTATAGACAAAATAGGTCAGTGGATACAGCGTTAACTAACCTTATGTTGTATGTTTTGGATGAGCTGGAAGGGGGGAACATGGTTATGGCCCAATTCTTGGATCTAACAAAGGCTTTCGATAGCGTTCACATGATTTGTTGCGTCCAAAAATTGAGCGAATTGGTATCAGAGGAGATGTGTTTTCCTTTGTAAGAAGCTACATAACTGACAGATATCAGGCTGTTGACATTGGAAGGGAAAAATCAAAATTGCGACATGTTAAATACGGTATCCTCCAGGGTTCGATACTAGGACCAATTTTGTTCCTTTTATACATTAATGATATAGCAGATTATATTAATTTTAAATATATAACGTACACAGACGGCACTTGTTTATAAACATCTACTAAACGCTTACATAATTTATATGTAATATCAAATGAAACCCTTTCAGAAACGAAATTTTATTTTGCAAAAACTAAATTGACCCTAAACAATTTTTACTTTAAATCCGCTTTTAGATATTAACTCTACAAATGACCAGGTTAAATATTTAGAGATTTCTTTAGATAGTAAATTAACCTGGCAAGCACACATTGATAATATTTCTGGCAGATTATCTACTTGTATATATTTATTGAAGAATTTAACCCAATCTGTAAATCAAGAAGTACTCATACTTGCGTATTATGGGTTATTTCATTGCATAATGTAAGTTAACAGGCTCTGGTAGAGCGGGGAGTTTTTAAAAACACTTTAAAAACTTGTTAACAAATTTATTTGTAGGTTCTAAACGGCACTAAGAACGGTATTACAATTGGAGCTTAAACTAACTATGAAGTTGACAGTTTCATGTCAATATTTAGACTCTCTCTCTTATTCTATTTGGTACCTTTTTATATTGTTAAATTTACTTAGCTTGCATTTCCCATCCGTATCTATTATTCCAGAATATACTATTATGCGGTAAACATCTTATCGCTGTACATATGATACTTTATTACGCCGCACGTAACTTGTATTATGGCATTTTGTAGGATTTTAATCTTACAAAAAAGAGCCATAAGAATTATAGCTAATGTTCATCACACGGAATCGTGCAGACCATTATTTAAGAGATCTGGTATTCCAATCTGTATAAATGAATATATTAACGAAGCCATAATGTATGCGTATGATAATAAGAACGAACTGCCTAGACAGGATACGTATGATACCTGTTTTCAGACGGTAGCTGCACCGCATTTTAGATTGACGAAGAGTTAGAGGTCTTTCAGATTTACATCCATAAAGTTGTACAATAAATTACCAAATAGTTGGAAAAATATGAATCGCTCTGGCTTTGTAAACAGAATTAAGGGTTTCTTGTGGGAGAATGTGTTCTACGACCTCCAGGAGTGTGTGTGGGCTGTAGACTTTTTTTAATGTGTATGCTAGGTCTACCATAAATGTGTTTTTTTAAGTGTTTAGTTTACTGAATTTTAACTCTATACTTATGGCCACTGTTGTATAACAATATTGACAAGTGTACACAAATATAATGCTGTCTCACACGAAATAAATATATTATATCATATCATATTAACAGGAATACTTTCAAGCGATTGTAAATTGAAAGGACATCTGAGTAAGCTTGCATTAGCAAAGGAATCTGAATGTAGATTTTGTGTTTTAATGCTTATGCTGTCGATAGCATAAATATTGTTTGGTGTAGGTCATTAAGGGTACAAGCTCGTTCATAAGGTCATAAAAGGTTACGAATGTCAAATCGGGAGTTCGAAGGGGATAATGCTATTGCGGTTCTCGTGCTTATACGCTGTGTAAGCAGGACCATTGTTTGCCCTCACATTTTGACAAATGATAATACAACACGTGGATTCACACTTGTGTATAATATTTAAGACTGTTGCTATAGTTGGGACAGGATTGTTTTGAAAAGCAAACATAAAACGGCCAACAGAGGTAACAGTAATTTTAAATCAACAACAAGAAATCAACATTAAAATCGCCACCCTGAATTACATTTTCGTTTTGCAACTTATCCAGAAGTAAAGTTAGATTGTCTAACCTTACTTCTGGAATATATATGTCTAAAAATACATTAAAATCAAACAACGGTGAACGATATATCACAATAAAAATATACTTTCTATTGTTCTTAAATTGAATTCCACAACATTCAAAGCTCTTTTCTTTAACGAACTCATTCAAGTCTCCCCTCACTGTAAACTCTAAATTGTTTGTCGCAAATAAGGCAACACTCCCCATGCTTATTGATCGTCCTGCACATTTTCGCGATAAGTTTGTATCCATCAATGCATATTGTCGATAGCCACAGTTCATTTTGCCAATGTTCACTCAGCATCAAGATGTCAATTTTTTGCTGTTGAAGGACAACTCCAAGTTCAATTACTATGTTGCTGAAGCACCTGATATTTTGGTGAGAAATGCGGAGAGATGTTAGTCTTTGGTGGTTTTCTTTTGGAGACGTGAGAAAAACGGTTCATGCATACATGCTTAGGCCAAGATTCCGTGTTTGTAATAATCTCAGCTTTATCTAATAAAACAGATATCTTAAAAGATGAATATTCGTCTGCAAATTTGTGTGACTTTTCTATATCTTAGTGAGCATAAATAAATACGTGTTGTAGTAATACTTATTCTACTTATTATTTTAAATTATTACAATTTTGTAATACATTTTTACTTATCTTTACTGCAATATCTACGAAAGAATATATAACTTAATACTACATGGTTGTATGAATAAGTTTCAACTTGTGTATTAATATTTGTAACATATATTGCTAGAGATTACTATAATTTGCAGTAATTCCTATTGTAAAATTTATCTAGTGTAGTATGTAAAATGTCTACATTTATGTTTTAAAAGGTTTGGGACGTTTGTAGTACCTCCAATATTTTTATTTATCATTAATTCTACATTTCTTCCTAAGTTCGATATCGTTGAAAAAAGGATCAAAATAGGTAATACAGATACACAATATTTACAAACCAGAAACATGTATTCTTAATTAAAAGCAAGGGATTATTACAAATAACAAATTTTAACACAAATAAATATAAAAAAAATGGTAGTCTTGTGTAATACTTCATAAATACATTATTTATTATAATTTACGGTTCGTCTCGGTTAATAAACCTTCAGACATCTAGTACCTAGTAATATATTAATCAATGGATGCTTATATTAAAACTACGATAGTTGCACGCGGGCGTACCCTTTCGGATGCTGCAATCAACAATTGTATTCTAATGATAATAAAACGAAAGAGTAACATGTTTCGGCCCAATAGCTATCTTCAGAGCCTTGTTAAAGTGGAGACAAAAATTTAAAAAGTACAAATATAAATGACTTGTAGGAACAGAAATGCATACTCTGAGAAATGAGTCTGCATTTCTCTTCCTAGAAGACATTCATCTTTGTACAGTTTTATCTTTTGAAAAATTTTAAATTTTATAACTTCATAATTTTAATTTACTTTTTAAAATGTTTGACTTACCTATAACTTTTTAAATCGTTGTCTCCCCTTTAACGAGACTCCGAAGATGGCTATTCGGCCGAAACATGTTAGCCAGTAATTACATTTAGACGTTTTGATTGAGTTTTTACCCTTTCCTTTTGTTATCATTAGACATTACTCGTTTTTTTTTATTCTACTATCGTAGTTTCCATAATTTCTTCCCCTCAATAAATAAATTATAGGAAGTACTACAAAAACACTACTATTTTCAGCATAACTTATTTATAGACTAATAGTCAAATATGGACAACGTTTTAAAATAAATTTACATCAAACATTACCATTTTTAAAGTATAGATTTATCTTAGTAAAAAGTGTACGTATTCATTGTAGGTATAAACTTCCACTTAGGTGCAATAGAAATCCGTCCTGAATTTCTATTTTGGATGGTTTCCATCTAAGTCCCGGTTTCTTACTCTTAAGCATTATTGAATTGTTAATCAGTAATGGTAAAAGTCGCAATGCACATAGTTCTCGAATACCTGCAAGGCAAGTTACATAAGATTTTTTTTGCCCGCTTATATAACAGATTCTATTTCCGTTCACACAGTCAGCTGTTTTATCAAAAGACTGTATCTGCTTTATTAAATACAAATCTTTTCTTTTACTTGCCAAACAAAACAGTTTTTTTGAAACTTCTGGCCATTTGCTTAGAAAATTATATTGTTTTTCAGGGTACATTACATTGAAGTCATCCTTAAGCTGGAATAAAAATAAATAATCAACATGTAACCGAAAATGCGACATAGATGAAGTTATTTTTTCTTTTAAATAGATCATAGATAATTATGCTTAACACCCCAAAGTTTCAAAATCGAAATATTATTGCAAAGTCAAAAACTTTTAATGGACACGTTCTGTGAATCAGCCTGTATACTGATGATATATACACCTTATGTTCTTTGTTATTGGTATCTGAAACATACCAGAGTTGCATGGGCAGGAGCACCATTAAAAATTCCAGCTTTTTTATATTGACATTAAGAACTCCTCGACATTTAGGTGATGTAATCTAAAAACATGGTAACTGACATCCTTTGTGACTCCTTTTATAATGTTGGAGTCATTTGTATTGGTAGTTTCCTTAATTTCATTAAATTTACGTTTCCTAACAACAGACTGATGTCGCAACGAGTTCGCTGTTTTTTTATGATCATTCCCTGTATCTAAAGTAGAATTTTTTTAGTCTCCAACAATTTCTTTAGGTGGACTCCTTTTTTCTACTTTTCTAGACGGAATTTTTAACTTATCGCCGAAGCTGACCTTGCATGCAGTATTTATATTTTCCACGGATAAATTATCGCAGATTACGGTTTCATTTAGATTTGTTTCTTTTATCTTGCCATCATTTGTTAGTAATTTTATTAATTTGGCATTAGTTTGGCGAATTATGCACATTTCATTTCTTAAAGTTATAGTTACGCCGTCTCACTTTCCAGCAACGACGCCACTATTTCCACAAACTCGGTACTTTTTAAAAAAAAAAAACTTATCATCGCTTTTTTCACCTGATCATAGAGCAGGCGGCATTTTATAACAATAACTGATAAATTTATTAGAAAGACGTCTGATCGATAACAAAGTCGATCTCTAACTAATCTGTATAACTTAAAAATTGGTCTTTGTAGAAATTGTAGAATGTAAAAAGGCATTGATATTTTCTGAAGAAGACAATAAAAAATTTGTCGAAACGTTAAAAAATGATTTAATTTAGTAAATTTTTCACTAAATTGTGCAAAAAGCCACTACCTCAAGAAAGAAAAAACTAAAAAATATATATTTCACGAATGCTATATTTAATTCTCAACAGTTAACAAAAAGGAGCAAGAAGAAAAACACATTTAATCATTGGATAAATTCTGTAATTCTGTAGGTCTACCAAGTTCAAGGTTTTATGACACAAATGTTAATTAGCGCGTATAAAGATTCAAATGAAATTGAATAATTTACTTCTATTAACATATTATTTTGATGTTAGCAGTATTAATTTATTGATGAGATTATCTAATTTTAGAACAATATTGACGAACTAATTTGTTAATTTATGCAGCAGTAACTTTTAATATCGAGGTCGGTGAAGCTATGATGCATTATTGACCAGTGATGTGCGTCTACGCGTAGATTTTGACGATCTACATCTAAATGCGTAGAAAATAATATATTAATAATAATAATGTCTTTATTACACATAAAAGGATTACAAACATTAGAGGAACATTAAAAAAAGAAAAGAAAAAAGAACGATGAATGAATAATGAACAAACAGTAATTATTCGCGTAGAAAATGGCATAGACCTTGTAGATACGTATAAAATTTAAAATATGTTATACTCTAAGGTTATGTATTATGAAATAAAATTAGGCTGCGTTCCGAGTCGCGCATAATGCATATTATGCGTCTGATGTAACGATACATCGTTCCGATTTAACATGTATACGTGTATAAAAAGTTTTGCCGCGAAATCAGTTTAGACCCTGACACAGGCTAGAATGAAACATACGACGCATAGAAAAAAGGTAATGCAGTCCATGCGTAGCATATGCACGACAAGTAAATCAGAACGCTCACAGTGTTCTATGTCTTTCAATGCACACATCGCATAAATTGCGCGACTCGGAACGCAGCCTTAGATGTACGGGTAATGCGCTCTATATAAAGAAAAACTATTTTATAGGATCTCAATATTTCGTCATTTATTTAATGACTTCTTCAGGAGGAGTTCTACAATATTATAAAAGTAATAGTAATGAAAATATAAAAATAATACTTACAAATTTAAATATAATAATATAATTAAAAGTTTTTGGAATTTAGAATTGTTAAAAAGGCAGAAAAACATTTTTGTCAATACGGTAATGTTACTAGATATTATGTAAAATGTTACAATAAATATGGTTAAGTTGATTTGTGTCTGTTTTAAAATTAATTGAATTTTGATTGCCGTTAATATGCACCATTTCTAGAAATACCAGCTTTTTGTAATTATTTTCAACATCAAGAAGTTTAGTATTATCATAATGAAAATTGTGGTCTAAATTTTGAAAATGTAAAGGCAAAGCACATGAACGTTTACCTATACGACTATCACTTTTATGTTGTTATTCTATTTTTTAACATTTGAGAAATTTGACCAATGTAACAACCTTGACAATCACGATAAGGAATATTATATACCACATCACTTTGGTCCAAAATTGGTATCTTGTCTTTAGTTTTCGTAAAGATTGTTTTTATGGCTGTTACAGTATATTTTCCAATTTTGATATTTTTAAAACCTTTAAAATGTTTAATTATATTATTAGTTAAACCTTCTACGAAAGGTAATTTGTAACATTTGAAAGTGGTAGTTGTATCATTATTTATATGTTCATGCAAGGAACTTGGAGAAAATATTAATTTGGAAAGAATATTTTTAGGGTAGCCGTTATTGGAAAAAAAATTAAATAATTTTTTTAAATTATCGCTTTAAGAACTCTTGTGTTGCTAATTTGTGTAATTCTCTTTTTCATAGCGATCACAGTATTATATTTTTGATTTATAGGATGATTCGAATAAAAGTTAATGAATCTACCAGAAGATGTCGGTTTTTGATACCAATCTAATATGATAATGTTATTTTCTGATTTATAACTTTGAGTGTCAAGAAAAGGTACATAACCATCATTTTTCAATTCAGCAGTAAATTGTAAATGATTATTATAAGAATTAAATATATTAAAGTGATATCTATCTGAGTCTCCAACAATTTCTTTAGGTGGATTCCTTTTTTCTACTTTTTAACACGGAATTGCGTGCAGTATTTATATTTTCCACGGATAAATTATCGCAGATTACGGTTTCATTTAGATTTGTTTCTTTTATCATGCCATCATTTCTTAGTAATTTCATTAATTTGACATTAGTTTCGCGAATTATGCACATTTCATTTCTTAAAGTGGCAATCTCATTGCGTAGTGACGCTGTCTAACTTTCCAGCAACGACGCCACAACTTCCGCAAACTCGGTACTTTTTAAAAAAGACCTACATCATCACTTTTTTCACCTGATCTTAGAGCAGGCGGCATTTTATAACAATAACTGATAAATTTATGAGAAACACGTCTGAAAGATATCAAAGTCGATCTGTAACTAATTTGTATAATTTAAAAATTGGTCCTATTTATTATAAATAGTAAGATGCGCCTTTGAAGATGTTATTAAAAAACAACGAAACGCTGCAAGTAAAAAAAAAAAACAATATTAAATGAGTTGAGAAAGTTTTTATTTAGGACCTTAAATTCCCAAACTAAATGTAGTTACAATTATAATCATATAGATTAGATTAGATTAGGATTGGGGTGGCCTATAAACCTGTTTCACCGCGACCTTTTCAGATCTGTTGTGATCCTTTTTTTTTACTAGAGGACGCTCTCTAATTTTGCCCTCTTAATTAGGCCTATTATCTTTGAGAGCGGCTTCTTTATGTAGCTACTAGCTGTGGGGTCCGCCTCTCCCATTACTAGAAACCTTGTCCTCGCTAGGCCTTCACATTGGCACAGTACATGAACTGATGCTTCTTCCTCATCTTGGCAGTATCTGGAGGTTGCATCATCTGCCAGGCCTATGTTGTACATATGCCTATTCAGTCTACAGTGACCATTCCCCAGACCTACAATCATTTTGACAGCCTTCCTCTCTTTATTCAGTAGATTTCTCGTGAATTCAGGCCTCTGCTCCTTTAGGAACTCTCTTGCCTGTCTTTGTCCTGGTGATTTTTGCCACCACTCTCTGAACTAATTATGTATCCATTCATTGATGGATTTTTTAATTTGCGCTTTGGTAGTGCCGAAAGAGGGGTCGGCTCCAACGAATGGCCTTGACGAACCTCGCCTGGCCAGCTCGTCCGCCGCCTCATTTCCTCTCACTCTCGAGTGGCTAGGGACCCAAGCCAGGGTTAGTTTCCTTTGGGTGCCCACCTCATTTAGGGCGCTTACACAGTCCTAAATCAGCTTAGAGTTCACGCTTGTGGAGCAAATCGCTTTAAGCGTGGACTGACTGTCAGAGAAGATAGCGACGCTTTTTCCTGGCTTGGTAATCTTTCTATCGCTGGGACACAGTGATGGATTGCAGCAACTTCGTCTTGGAACACAGTCGTGTGAAAGAGAGTTTTTAGGCTTCTTCGCGTATATTCCCGCTCCAATGCTGTAGTCCATTTTAGAGCGGTCAGTGTAGCAATTTGAGTCCGCTCTTACCGGAGTACCTGTCTCTCGGTCCTTGTCTTCTGGCATTATAACTTGATATTTTCTACTATCTAGGTTAAATTTCTGAACCATGGCATCACATGGCATTCCTAAAAGGGGTGCCTCCTTGAGTTCGTCTAACAGTTTTTTATAGTCAGCGTCGTGCGATTTACTTATCGATACTTAACTATGCAAAAGGTCATCTACTAGGCTAGCCCACAGCAAGGAAGAAAGAACTCCACCCTGCGGACACCCCTCTCCCGCCTCCGCCTCAATGGTAGCCTCACCAATTGTGGATGTGATTATCCTTCTTTCCAGGCTGGCTCTTACCCAGTGTGGCTTACAACTTCGGCGCGACGCCTTCTCTCCGTAAAGCTCCGATAAGTGAATTAGTGGTAGCATTGTTAAATGCTCCCATTATAATCATATAACAATAAAGTCAACTAGAGAAAGGATCAAACGTTTTTGATAAATAAAGTAAACTGCCCGAGGGGTGCCATTTAATTATACTTCTCCTTCTCTTTCACATGTGTAAATTAACATCGCATCGGAAAGAATTTATAATAAAGAATTAAGAAAAAAAAAAATAAGCAGAAAGATTATAAACGTTATAAAAATATCACTTATGTATGTCAGACTCATACTGCCGCTTGTAGTTTGTTTCAAAAGACTGCGTACAGCAGCAGAGAGCGGTGGCTTTGCTTTCTGATCCTGTTTTGCAAATATCTTTAAAAGAACAACAAAAATAATAGGTCATTCAGTTGAGCTTACGCAGTTGCCATTTTTAGAATCGTCTCTCTTGCATCGCTAGTGTCCGAATTGGCCATACTATACATGTAACATTAAAGACAAAAGCTCTCCTGTATAAAAAAAATATAGATTTTGATGAAAATGTATTCTTAGCCGATAGTGTAAATTAGTTTTTTCTTTCTTGTGGTGGCGGCTTTTTGCAAAATTTAATGAAATATTTACTAAATTAAATCATTTTTTAACGTTTCGACAATTTTTTTATTGTCTTCTTCAGAAAATATCAATGCCTTTTTACATTCTACAATTCAAATTTTATACAGGGTGTAACAGCAGTAACGCCGTGGTCTCTAGTAGTCAAATGGTAACAATTTTTGAAATATTGTATATTAGTATATATGTAGATGGATTAGATCTACATTTTAAAAATAATATGCAATATACAAGGTGTTCCAAAACTTAGCAGTACATCAAAGTTATGTTTTTCTTTATGGAACGCCCTGTAGTTTATGGCATTTTTGAAGTGTACACTAAAAACTGGAACAAATTTATTTAATTTCCCAAATTTCCCTATACCTAATTTTTACAGTTCATGAGATATTTCAATTTGTTTAAAAATGCAATGTTGCAAAAAAAGTCTAGTATCTCGGAAACGAATTAATTTAGAGAAGTGAAATGAAAACCGGAAATAGCAAATCCTTTGACTGATTGAATGCGACATTCAACGTTTTTTAGTAGTATACAGGATGTTCAAGTACCTAAGCCAAAGTTTGTGAACTTTTCTCGTGCGTAACTTTGTTATTTTAAATGGAACACCCCATATATTTTTACGTTGTTAGGTAGGAATTTTTATTTTCTTTAAACCAGTATTAGCAGTCCCTATACCCATCTCGACTAGTTTTTAAGTTATTTGGGTTTTTTAGGTGGTTTAAGTAAATTGTCATTATCTTACCTTAATTTAATCTAGGTAGCTGATGATTTTGAAAGAAAGAACTGATATGATTTTAGTTATTGTTGAGTGTCAGGAAAATTGCTTTCTTGGGTCTCGGGTGTATGCGCAGAAGTATCCTAATCGCAAACATCCAGATAAAAGGGTATTTGTTGAACAGATTTCGTACCACAGGCAACGCTGCTTACATAAAGCGACATAAAACAACAATTGTAAGCGAAGAAAGTGAATTTGTGGTATTAGGAGCAGTCAGTGAAGAATCGCATAGCAGCACAAGAAAGATTACTAAGGAATTGGATTTAAGTCACATGACTGTATCTAGGATCCTGAAAAAACACAAATACCATCCCTACCACTTTCAACACCACCAACAATTACACCCTATGGATTATGAGCGAAGAGTTGATTTTTGCGTGTGGGCGCCCGATAGATACGCAGAAGATAGTTATTTTTTTTTAATTATGTTCTCTTCACTGACGAATCCACTTTTCATAATAACGGACCAGTAAACTGTCACAATTTCCATTATTATGATACCGAAAATCGTCATCTTTTTCATGCCTTGGATCGGCAGCATAGGTGGAGTTTGAACGTATTTGGAGGCATTATAGGTGATCATGTAATTGGTCCACATTTCTTCGATAGACACCTTAATAGAAACGAAGTTCTAAGCTTCCTTAAGAGGGACTTTTGTGTCCTTTTGGAAAACATTTCCTTAAATATTAGAAACCGGATGTGGTTTCAACTAGACGGGACTCCTGCCCATTTCAAACGGTCCGTCAGAAACTACCTTGATAGAAAATTTCCTAATAGGTGGATCGGAAGAGATAACACTAAATATGATGAGGAATGTTAGAAGAACATTTGAAGAAAGAGCTATGTTGTGCATTGGAGAAAATGGCAATTATGTTGAATGCTAGTGCCCTTTGGTTTATTTTATTGCGTTTTTTTTTCCTTTATTTTATAGATACATACAAAAGTCCCTTCTTATTACCTTTTCATACAAAAATATTTACTGTTTTTTTGTTTAGTTTGTATATTCTTCTTAGCGTTTATGATATTCAGGTAAATTATGAAAAATAAAGTTTCTTCGAATAGTAAAATTAATTAAATAAATCAATGTAAACATACACCGGATGTTCCATTTAAAATAACAAAATTAGGGACGAATAAAATTCACAAAGTTTGTTAGCCAGCAGCTAAATCATATCAGCTCTTTCTTGCAACGAGTATGCTTTCATGGTACGGACGGTATGCACGGCAAATTGACATATTAAAAAAAATCACCAGCTACCTAGATTAAATTAAGGTAATGACAATTTACTTAGACCACCTACAAAAAATCCAAATAACTTAAAAACTAGTGGAGATAGGTATAGAGACTCCTAATACTGGTTTAACGAAAATAAAAATTTCTATCTATCAACGTAAAAATATACTAGGTGTTCCCTTTAAAATAACAAAGTTACGCAGGAGTAAAATTCACAAACTTTGACTTAGGTACTTGAATATCCTGTATACTACCAGAAAACGTTGAATGTCGCATTCAATCAGCCAAAGGATTTGCTATTTCCGGTTTTCATTTCACTTCTCTAAATTAATTCGTTTCCGAGATACTAGACCTTTTGCAACATTGCATTTTTAAACAAATTGAAATATCTCATAAACTATAAAAAATAGGTATAGGGCACCTTAAATAAAATTGTTATAGTTTTTAGTGTACGTTTCAAAAATGCAATAAAATACAGGGCATTCCATTAAGAAAAACATAACTTTGATGCACTGCTAAGTTTTGGAACACCCTGTATATTGCATATTATTTTTAAATTGTATATCTGATCCTATATATATCCTATATCCTAATAAACAATATTTCAAAAATTGTTACCATTTGAGCACCAGAGACCAGGGCGTTACCGCTGTTACACCCTGTATATATAAAAACAGTTTAAATTTTATAGATGAGTCTATACTTATATACATTTAACTGCACAACACAAACATTTTAAAATTACACATTAAAAATTTACATTTTTTAAAATTAATAACATTAAAATGTTATTTGTCAAAGTACTTTAATAACATGTGTGTGTTTATTGAATTCAAATGTACCGAAGGTTACATACAAAACAATGCGCAAGGCCAGCTAAAAAATTGTTTATTTGTCAATTTACATTTATACTAACCACGAAAAGTGATATTTAAATGATAGGTGTATAAAAAATGATTTAATTTAGTAAATTTTTCATTAAATTGTGCAAAAAGCCACTACATCAAGAAATAAAAAACTAAAAAATATATATTTCACGAATGCTATATTTAATTCTCAACAGTCAAAAAAAAATTAAAAGGGGGAAAACATATTTAATCATTGGATAAATTCAGTGAAGGTCTACCAAGTTCAAGTTTTTATGACACAAATGTTAATTAGCGCGTATAAAGATTCAAATGAAATTGAATAATTTACTTCTATTAACATATTAGTTTGATGTTAGCAGTGTTATTTTGTTGCTGAGATTATCTAATTTTAGAACAATACTGACGAACTAATTTGTTAATTTACGCAGCAGTAACTTTTAATATCGAGGTCCGTGAAGCTATGACGTACTATTGACCAGTGATGTGCGTCTACGCGTAGATTTTGATGTTCTACATATAAATGTATAGAAAATAATATATTCGCGCAGAAAATGACATAGACCTTGTAGATATGTGCAAAATTTAAAATATGTTATGCTCTAAGGTTATGTATTATGGAATAAAATTAGGCTGCGTTCCGAGTCGCGCATAATGCATATTATGCGTCTGATGTAACGATACATCGCACAGAGGTCCAGAAGCTACTTTTGGACGCTCATAATTGTATTCCGTCGTTAAAAAAATAAAATATTGTGAAAATAAAAAGAATTAAGCATTTTAGAATTAAGTAATTATAAATCGCTAAATAAATAATGGAGTGAACTTTCATCCGCTCAATTTTATTTACCTAATTGAAACGATCACTGTAGATCAAAATCATTATTAGTACATAGTCATATAGGTACACAGAAATTTGAGAAAATAGAAACAAAGTACCAAAAGTTACATTGAAATGATAATAAATATACAAAACATAAATATAATATATGATTTCAGCAATACTCTAACATTTAGTCCGATTCGGATGAAATATCGCTCGCGGTATTGGTATTCGTTTCTTCAGAAAAGCTTGGTGCACTCGGGTTCTTCAGTAATTCTACTACAGCTTGAGGCAAATTTCCACTTCTTTTTACACTTACGCCTCGTAAGCTGCTAATCAGTGGGTCTGAAGATATCAGCAGCGTATGGTATAGGTCTTCCATTGTCTCTTTTCGTGAAAATTTACGTGTATTATGTTCTCTATAGAATTTGGCATCTTTGTTTCGGGCCTCTTGCGCTTCTTCTGAAAGGCGGCCAATTGGAAGAATTGCAGATTTTATAATTATCGCTCCATGCACTAATACTTTATGAACACTCTGGGGGCATATTGTACCAGCTATATTTTTGTATGTATAATTTTGCGGTTTCTAAACAATATTCCTGGAATGCATTTTCATTTACTTCTAGACCACAGGAAATGGTTCTTAAAATTACACCAAAACGAGATATCAGCTCCTCATCAACACCCGTGATTTCTGCAGATAACGTTGGATTTTCAAAAAATCTTCGAGCGCTATTGCCATCATTGGTGGTACCACTGCCAGGCTTTGGTACGTCTATTAACAAACCCAATTCTTTTCGAAATCTTTCTTGTATTTGTTTTTTTCTTGCTGCCACTTGTTCTTTAACTGCTGCTTTTATTTGCCAAGTTTTCACTTCTAGCCTATACGATATATGTAAAATACATTCAAAGAATTTTATCCAAGCATGTAAACTAGATATGCCGTACGAGAGTGCTGTTTTTTCTATAGGCATTTTAGAAATGACATGTATGTTATTCATATGCCTTGGCGTGGCTCCACATATAAAGCAGTTCTGAAATGCTTTATTTGCCAAATTGCTGCAAATTTTACCGTCAACCATCGTTAGCTGTAACACCGAAGTAATATACATTACCTTATTCTCAACTACGATAGTTGTAGGATGTAAATCTTGAATTTGTCTCTCAACCTTGTTTACTTCATCAATAACTAGTTCTTTTGTTTCTTTTTTTAGCAATATTTTTATTGGTCTACAATATTTGGTGGATGACGGCATCGCATTTTGCCATAGTATATTTTGCTTATTTTTCATTTGCAGTGGAACTAATGATATGTTGAACAGACATGAATCATTCCCACTTTCAGTTTCTGTGTAAAGCTGTTTGTAGCAACTCTGACCTGATGCGCCATCACAGCCCCATTTAAACAGCATAGTAATATCGAATTCATTTTTAGTTCTCTTCAGAACTTCATATTGTACAGAAGCTAATCTTCGGATTGTATGATCTATCAGTCTTTGAAGTGGGCACTAACTTCGGTGATTATTATATCGTCTGGATAACATTCTTTCTTCGCAGATAGTATATTATTATAAGCAGGATAAATATCTGCGTTGTGCGCTTTTGAAATCTGCCGAATAGATTGATATTGCTTTTTGGTAAATTTGTGTTCGATATACAGAGCCAAAGCATTCTCAACATTAATCCTTCTAGGTACATTTCTGTCACCAGATGTAATGAATTTCTTAATCCTCTTGGTTGATTTAGGAGACATACTGATAACTTGTTTTACAATATCTGCCTGATCCCGTCTCCCCTCTGAGCGTAAACGCATTTCTGTTACAAAAGTTAGCTCTTCTCTACTGGTTTCCAGTAAATGTTGAACTTTTCTTCTCTTCGAAGATTCTGCGCATTCCGAAAAAGCTTTAGGCGGACGACCAGCAGGTGAAGAGGTAGTACTTGTTGAAGTTTGTGATTCATCGGAAGTATAAAATATAATTTTGGATTCCAACCAATTCATATTATTTGAAAGAAAACGTTCAGATATGTGGTGGCATCTTTTCCATCTTTGATGCAATTATCCGCAAAAATTTTTAATCTTTCCGCAGATAATATCCTGCGATAGTGCATCATATTCTTTCAAATAAGTATTTTCATAGAAATAGTTAAGTACGTGTTTCCGTCTTTGTGAATAATCTTCAATACTTCGCCATAATTCGAAGAGTTCCTTTCGCAAAAATCCATCCGCTATAACTGAAAAATTTATTTGGTAAAAATCGTGACAATATGTGACGACAAAACCCGCTTCATATAATAATATATACTTCTAGTTACACTTTAGACAATAAAATGTTTGCAACGGGCACCAACTGAAAATTTCCGACTCTCAAATATTTTTCTAACACGAAGCAAACAGTAACATTTTTAAGTTAAACTTAAATTTTTTTTACGATTAATATTGTTACGTATGCATATTTTAAAGTACAGAGGGCAAAATACATACCTTTCTGTGAAGTTTTCATAATAAATAAGTAAAATTTCTAACTACCAATACACAATTTTATGAATAGTAACACACACAACGCTAGCTCTACCATATACATAAATGTAGACTAATAAAAATGAAGGATTTCTACGCATTAATACAAAGAACTAACTATTTTATCGGTTAATTGTTTGTGTCCCTTAAACCTGGAGATATTAAGGAATACACAGCCTAGAATTAGAACTCTTTTCATCAATACTTTTGTTTACCTATTTAGAGCATGTAAAAACTTGTCTGGGACCACTGTGCATCGTTCCGATTTAACATGTATGCGTGTACAAAAAGTTTTGCCGCGAAATCAGTTTAGACCCTGACAGAGGCTAGAATAGAACATTCAACGCATAGAAAAAAAGGTAATGCAGCCAATGCGTAGCGTATGCACGAAAAGTAAATCGGAACTCTCACAGTGTTCTATGTCTTTCAATGCACGCATCGCATAAATTGCGCGACTCGGAACGCAGCCTTAGATGTACGGGTAACGCGCTCTATGTAAACAAAACCTATTTAATGACTTCTTCAGGGGGAGTTCTACAATATTATGAAAGTAATAGTAATGAAAATATAAAAATAATACTTACAAATTTAAATATAATAATATAATTAAAAGTTTTTGGAATTTAGAATCGTTAAAAAGTCATAAAAACATTTTTGTCAATAAGGTAATGTTCCTAGATATTATGTAAAATGTTACAATAAATACAGTTAAGTTGATTTGTGTCTGTTTTAAAATTAATTGAATTTTGATTGCTGTTAATATGCACCATTTCTAAAAATAACAGCTTTTTGTAATTATTTTCAACATCAAGAATTTTAGTATTATCATAATTAAAATTGTGGTCTAAATTTTGAAAATGTAAAGACCAAGCACATTAACGTTTACCTATACGACTATCACTTTTATGTTGAGTTATTCTATTTTTTACATTTGTAAAGTTTGACCAATGTAACAACGTTGATAATCACGACAAGGAATATCACATCACTTTGGTCCAGAAGGTCAAAAAACGGTACATAGGTATGGAACAAATAATGTCACCAACATATTTAAAAATAAATGGAATACCTAATGATAAGATAGATATTACTTTAGATATATTTAATTCTTATAATAATCATTTACAATTCACTGCTGAATTGAAAATGAGGGAGGAAAGTTATGCTTTTCCTCCCTAGGGAGGAACCTGATTTTTTTGCGATAGGCCTTTTACGTACGGGTTTACAGTTGTGCACACCTTGTCTTACTGTTCTGGTTCTTGACTCTGCTGTGTTACACGATTCTTCCTTGCTAATGACAACTATTCTGTTTTAATGTGTGAATTATGTTGTTGAAGTCCTCTTTTCTATCTTCTCCCTCTGAGCAAATATTCTTGGCTCTGTCATATAGGCACCTGCCTACTCCAACTTTCACATTGTTTGGGTGGTTGAAGTCGAAGTGTAAGCAATACAGATATAATTATAATATAAATACACAATACGGCCGTTGTATCAGGATCCCAAGCAAGGAATTATGGCGTCATTCTCAGTCCTTCGTTTATAATTCACTTTCTACAACAGAACGTACTAATTAGTGGCTCAAAATGAGGTTATGTCTATCCCATTAATACAAAAATAAAATATCTACGGTCCAGTTCTCCCCAGAAACTCCGGAGCACCTTATTGCTCTAATAATCACTATATCATTTACAAATCAAACGAATTGTTAAACCAAATAGATAACTTGACAACCATGACTTATACAGGTTGTCCCACCGAATTGCGACATTAGATTTTTTTGAACTGCTAGTAGGAATTTGATTTTGAAACTTGCAGTGTAGTCATGGCCCACTGTGGTCTATTTAAAGAAAATATTTTCAACTTCATAGCACATTCGGTATACAGGGTGTTGATATCAACTTTCCTATTTTAAATGGAACGGTGGAATTTTTATCGGTGCAATGAATGTATCGAGTCATTTGCGATTAGTTTACATGAGGGTTCCCTATCCCTGAACTCAACCATTTTTAAATATTTGCAATTTTGTTGATTTCTTGACGTTTGCACTGTTTCAAGTGAAATTAAATAGCTGATGAGGTATCAGATATTTAGTGGTTCCACTAATGTCGATGTAAGTACAAAGACGTAGGTAGAAAGTATTACAGCAATATTAAATGAATCACATACAGGGTGTTCGAAAACGTATACCCAATGTGGATACCTTTAAACCAACGAAACTTTTTTATTTCAAATAGAACATGGTATTTTTTACTACAGCATTGAATGCAGCGTAAAATTCTACATGGATTGACATTAGGGTTTGGTATACCTACTTTTGGTAGTTTTTGAGATTGCCTAAAATATGACTAATTTCCAAGTTTCGAGTAAATAAAATATTCTTTTCCTAAAAACACTCTGTATATTATTTTTTAGAATGATGCGTTATCTTTTTTTGCATTGTTTGGTTTCCATACCTGAGATATTTATCATAGGAAGTTTTCCAATTATTAGCAGATTTTATGTAATTGTAATTATAAAATATTAATAAGCCATAATTATCACGCGACAGCAAATTACATGTTAATATTTTTGCCTGCTTATTAAATACATCGAAAATATGTCAAATTAAAAAAAAAAACTAAGAAACTATTATCCTGAAAGAATATTTATAGTGGACATTTTCCAAGACTTTTAATAGTTTGTTCCTGATTTATGTTATTCTGTATCGCTTAATACCTAGTTTAATACAAAAAGCCAAGAGACTGCATTGTTTTCGGAGACTCCATGTCAGACGGCTCTCCTACAAAGAAAATACTTGCTTTAGTAAGTGAACAATATTTGAAATATTATGGGTGTGTTTAGGATATCTGCTTTAATTTCCCTTTGTATTTTATTTTTTGGAGGTTTTTATTCATTGCAAATAAGTGTAGATATCTAATCATTGCTACATTCTTCATGAATGCAGAATAAGTCTAAAATGTTATTTGTATATGTATACATATACAAATTGAAAGTTGTAACTTTTCAATATTTTTCTTATTTCTTTCGATGTACAATATTTTACTTGTTAGAAGAGAATGTGCGAAGGAGTTGACAGCATTAGGACTTACTATAAAAGATATGATTTGTTAATACTGCATAGGTTTATCATTGCGCAATTTGGCAAATTACCAATATCACTTATTTGTTAGCACATCTCATGGCCTACTAATGTCTAATAACACTGGGCAACAAATTTTCGAAAAGTTCATGCTTCCAAGCTGAAAATAGTCATTTCTTAATGAATTCAATGTGCTGAACACGAAAATGACTAAGAAAAAGCTGAATTGGCTACGGGTTTTCTGTAAAATGTACGCATATTTCAGAAAAAGTGTACTTATGTCAATATTATAATACATGCTAAGAAAACATTAGTCTGCTTCTGGCTTTCGACTTCTTTTGGCCTGCCGTTTGTAGTGGACTTGTGGAGCATCTCTACTGATTGTCCAACAATAGTCAGCTAGCATTGACGTAGACCATTTGCCTTGGTACCGTTGCTCCATGGTGGCAATGTCCTGATGAAAGCGTTCGCCGTGCTCATCGCTGACCTGCCCGCAGTTATCAAGAAAGAGATCTAAGTGGGGAATCAAGAAAGTGGATCTTTAAGGACATATTGCAGCCGAATTCATGAAACAAAGCCAACATATCCTCAACCAGACACTTGTAATTTTCTGCCTTGTCATTCCCCAGGAAGTTTGCTGCCACTTGATAGAATGCATCCAAACCTGTTTTTCTTTACCTTGAAGAAGTTCCTCAAACTTGGTCTCGGAAGAGCTGTCTAATTTGAGGCCCCACAAAGATGCCCTCTTTAATTTGGCTTCACTGAGTCGAGGAATTTTTCATGCAGGTACTTGAATGCTGGTCCATTCTTATCCATGGCTTTTACCAAGTTTTTGACAAGACGAGCTTGATGTGTAAACGAGGAATGATGATTTTGTGTGGCTGTGCCAATGGTGGGTGCTGTACATTCGTTTCTCCAGGCTTAAAAATGCTCTCGGAGGCCAGTCTTTCTTGATGTAGTGCAATCGATTGCTCTGCTGTCCACAGACAAAGAAAACGCAGTACTTGTATATCCCTGCTCCAAACCATCACAGAGATACTACCTTCAGGTCAGAACATATCTGCCAGCCATACTTGCTGTAGTTAAATCGTCTCCAGTAGCTGCTTTAGATTGCCGTAAGTCTCCTTCATGTAGACCGCATGTGCAATAGGTATGGATGGAAGCTGGTTCCATTATTCAACAAAACCGCCTTTAGGCTCAGTTTGAAGCGTCTATAAACAGCCGCCATTCGTGCGATCATGTGGCAATACCGAGAGCTTGTAGTAGACCATCAATATCGCAGCAGAACACAAGGCTTTCTTTTTTCTTAAAGAAAGATTCGAAGAGCTGACGGCGAGTGCGAAATGAAGTCACTCGACATTCTGTTCCAGAAGATTCCACTGTCGAAGTCTTGAGGCCAGTATCTCCGCTTTGCTTTTCGACAGATCCAAATCGCGAACAAGATCGTTCATTTCATCCTGGGTAATTTTATGTGGTGCAGATGTTTCGTCAAAGCACGAAAAGTTATCATCCTTACTGCCACGTTGAGGAGAACTCGCCGACGCATGGCCATCCTCATCGTCTGAACTGATAGAAAAATCTGTAGGAGGTTCTGAATTGGGAGTCCTTCACCATGAGAGACAGGTCGCAGAGCAGATGGTATGTTAGGGTATTCAACTGTCCATTTCTTCTTCTTGGTGATGCCTCCAGAAGCTGGTGGTACCATACAGAAATAACAGTCGTCAACGTGATTGGTGGGCTCCCTCCAAATCATGGCCACAGCAAATGGCATTGCCTTCTTTTGCCATTAAGCCACTGTGAAAGATTTACGGCACAAGTGCGGCAGCATACGTGTGGGGCCCAGTCTTTGTCCTGGTCGCCTATCTTGCAACAAAATACAAATGATACGCTTTCTTAACTGTTGCACTGATGTTCTTTTCTGTGCAGCAAATGTCACTTCTCCGCAAATATAACAGAAGTTATTTGCACTATTAACACAGTTACGAGGCATTGCTACTGTTTAGTTACTTTACACTGTAGATTGCTAGAGCTTCGAAAAATATGCGCGAATGAACGGACATTGCACGAGTTAATTGTCACGTCGGCTATTTATAAATAAACTATAATTAGCTATTGTGATATTGCGCAATCAATTTCGCAACCTCTCAATGGAAACTTACAGCAAATGCTGCATTAACTTCTTTGCATGAAGGGGTGATGCAATATGACGCAAAATTTCGTAATTTCTCACTAAATTGCATTACATTATGCAATAGCATCTATACAATGGGCAAAACGTCAATATCTCTGGAACGTGAGCCAATCAACTTTTTTCAATGTGATATTCGTGTTCAGCACGTTGAATTCATTCGGGATTGGGTACTTTCACCTAAGAAGCAATTTCACTGTTGACCAGTGTAATTAATGTACGTTTTCTATGACTAAAAGACATTACTATCAGTAAGAAACTAGTGAACGTTAGATATCTGAAACATAAATATTTGAATAGGTTAGGCAAATAACGTACAGAGTGTTTTGTAGGAAAAAACTAATTTTATTTGGATGAAACTTAGAATTTAGGCATATTTTTAGCAATTTTTTGCCAGAAATGATAATACTTCAAAACTAGTAAGAATAGAATAAACAAACCCTAATGCAATCGATGTAGAATTTTATGCGCTGCATTCCAATGCTGTAGAAAAAAAACCATTGTTCCATTTTGAAAGAAAAAAGTGTTGTTAACGATAAAGGTATCCACATTGCAGGGTGTTTTGGAAACCCTGTATATGTGATCAGTGATTTACTGGCCTAAACACTTATCTACCTACGTCTTGACCTTACATCGACATTAGTAAAACCACTAAATATCTGAACCTCATCAAGCTATTAATTTATTTGAAACAGTGCAAACGTCAAAAAATCAACAAAATTGCTAATATCTCAAAAACGGCCGAGTTTAAGGATAGGGAACCATCACATAAACTAGTTGCAAATGACTCGCCAAATTCATTAGACCCATAAAAATTATACCATTCCATTTAAGATAAGAAAGTTTATATCAACACCTTATATACCGAAAGTGCTATAAAGTTGAAAATGTTTTCCTTAAATAGATCACAGTAGGCCATGACTACACTGGAAGTTTCAAAATCAAATTCCTACAAGAAGTTCAAAAAAATCGTAATGTACCAGTTCGGTGGGACACCCTGTATACATATGTGAAAACTTACCAGGACACACATTCTTCGCCCAGATAAACAAGGTGTGATGATTTTATGCAACTTGAATAAAACATATTCTGGTTAAATTTGTGGTAAACAATTTTTTTTGTTAGAGATTAAAGAAATCGTTATATTTCCTAATAAAATCAACTTTACACGTTATAACCCAATTCCATTAGTTCTGATGAATGCGTAAACACCTAACAAGTGAAATTATCTCCCAAAATTGATTGGCTTTCAATAACAATGTGCGTAAAACATATCAAAAAAGAGAAATGAGGAGCACAAAGCCGAGGTAGAATCGAGATTCTTTTAGAGTTTATTGGGCGGAACAATCATTGCTCTCGGCGCTATGAGAAGGCAAACGATGTAGATAACACTACATTAAACTTCAGTCGGTGGGTATTACATTTATTATGTGTTTCTAAAACGCCGCAATTTCGTTGGAGAAATTAGGCCTCTGGGTAAGGTAAAAATAGTATCCGTTCGAGGTAACGGAGGTTGATTTTGGTAGATTTTATTGTTTTTTCGGTTTAATCAGGGCGTGAAAGGTCCAAAATAAACGAATGTACGTTTTTAATACATAATTAATAAGTTGTATAATATCGGTCAATTTCTTTCGTGAATTTTATATGTTAAATGACCGTGAATAATATGAGATTTATGTATACAGAATGGCATTGACGCTAATATTAGAATATTACCACGCAGTAAAGACCCGTACACAAGAAATACTGTTTTTACATTAAAGAACATTAGTTGTTTAATTTTATGCCAATTAAGAAGTGTCAGACGAGGCTGGGGCGGATCTACTTAAGGATTTTTTGGGCTGCAGCCCAGGGCCCCGCGTATAAAAGGACCTCCAGTACCCATTGAAAACGATAGACGATATTATGGATTAAAAAAGATATATATCTAAAATAAAAAAAATAATTCAATCAATAAGGTTGGCAACCCTGAGATCAATCAATCAGTGTGCGCTTATCGCCCGATGCAATTTGGTTTTTTTCCCACACTTCTGTTCACGTTGTCAAAGTAACAAACTGACTGTGTTATTGTTAGAACTGTATTTAGTGAGTGTTCCGTTTCCTAATAAGTACAACACGACAACACGAAAAGAAAATAAGTCTGTTTTAGACAAGCAGCTTCCCAAATAAGGAGAGAAAGGAGAGTCCTAAAACGGGCTATTGCAGTGGTAACATTTTTGAGTATAAGAGGCTTAGCATTTAGAGGTTCTGAGGAAGTATTTGGTTTCCCAAATAATGGTAATTTTTGGGTGCTCTCGAGCTATTGGCAAAGTTCCCGAACATATTGAACAACGGGAGCCGCGATCAAAACTGATAATCCCCTTTATGTTGTATCATTTACGTTATTAATAACGTGTATATAAATTATCACATGGCGGTGAAGTGTGATCGGTGTGCAAAGAAAATTGAAAGATATGAGGATTTATCCTCTGCCGAAATAAGTGTGTAGCAAATTACCACATAAAATGTGTTAATATTAATGCACAAGAGTTTACCAAATTGCGAGAAAGCGGGGCAATTGATAATTGGAGCTGTGAAAACTGTCAAATGGGCCTAACCTCAAACTAGCCATCCGAGGTCAGTATCACAGATATAGTACCCAACAACATTCCCGGGCAAGTACTAGATGCTAATACGTTTATTGCTATGAAAATAAACGAAGCGATGTTAAAATTAACAGAAGCAATTATTAATCCCTTAAAATCGGAAATAGAAAATCTAAAACAGCAAAACAAAATTTTATGTGATGAAATAAAACATTTCAAAAACGTGTCGAAAGAAAGAAACGTTCTTACATTAGGAAAAGAACACGAGTATACAAACAAGAAACAAACAGAGAAAAACCCAAAACAATTGTGTCGCCGAGACCGGATACCATAGAAGAAGAAGACACTGTCTTATCCGCGATACTTTGCAAAAACAAAAACAAATGGAATTCGTAAATGAAAAGGCTTCTGGTCAACAGAAAATAATAAGCAATAAAGGCGGAGACAATAATGGATACCCCAAAAATGAAGAGTGGATACCAGTTACTAAAAAGAACAAAAGAAATTTAAATACTATACGTGGTATTGCGACAGAAAATATGAGTATTAAAGGAGCTATTTCCTACCAACATTTTCATGTGTACAAACTGGAACCCCGTACTAGTGAATCGCAGATGAATGATTTTTTGGAAAATAATTGTTTTACTGACTTCAAATGTGAAAAGTTGACTGCAAAATATCCGAACGAATACTCCTCCTTCAAAATCTCAGTGCCTTCTGAACAAGCTGATCGACTTAAAGATCCACAAACTTGGCCGAAAAATGTATGCATCAACCGTTTTTTATTGAACCTTTCACGGAAAACAGATAGTATCGAAGTAACCGACAGCAATAACTATAATGAGAAAAAACCAGTACTAACAGTGTTACATCAAAATGTAAGATCGTTATCTAATAGTATACATGAATTAGAAGCTCTAGTTCATGGACACAAATGTGATATTGTATGTGTGTCTGAACACTGGCAATCTTCTCAGCGAATGAAACTACTCTCTATGAGGGGATATGTATTATCTGCGAATTATTGTCGAAATCTTGGAGAACATGGTGGAGTTGCTGTGTATAGTAAATGTGGTCTTCCTAGTGAGTCACGGGACGAAATAGCTGAATTTGCTACTAAGTTCTGCTTCGAATGTGCGGGAGTGAAATTCTGGTTTGGTCGCAGGCGGGTAGTTGTGGTATGTTTATATAGGTCACCAGACTCTAACATAGAGATATTTCTGGACAAACTTACATTGTTATTTGAACTATTAGTAAACAAATCTCTAGATTACATTATTTGTGGAGACTTCAATATAGATATTCTCAGTAATACTAAAATCTCAAGTGACTTTTTATCATTGATTCGTAGTTATGGGCCGTTGCGGCTATAAGTGAGCCCACTCGGGTCACAGCTACGACTTCATCCTGTCTAGATAATGTTATAATTAGAAACACCATACAATTTCAATCATTGGTCATACCTTCGGGTATTTCTGATCACTACTCTCAGATTGTTAGCGTTAACATTGAAATTAAAACAAATACAAGTAGAATTGCGCTACGGCGTAATTTTAGTAGGACTGCCTTGGCTGGATTTAATTCATCAATAGCTCAGGAACATTTTAATTTGGTTTTTCAGAATATTTCAATAGATGACAAATTTGCTTATTTTATGTCGATTTTTAATTTATACTTTAATGCTTTTTTTCCTTTAAAAAAACAGGTAGTTACGGAAAATGTAACCAATCTTACCTCGCCGGAAATGGATATGTTCAAAAATAGAATAGCGATATTTGAAACAATCTCATTATATTTACCTGAGTGTAAAACATATTAAACCAGTTAAAATCTCAATACAAAAAATATTTTAATAAATACTAAAAAACGTGTTAATGACTCCAAATTATTTATTCAAAAAATAAATCTAAAACTATGTGGGAAATAATAAAATAAGGAGTTGGGGAAGAGTGTAATACCGTTTATTACACAAATGATCCAAAATCCTTAGCTATTAAATTTAATGACTTCTTTAACTCTTTATCGGGAGCGGCATCGGATTCCAAGCAACCGACTCACCTACCTATTAAACAAAATCCATGATAAAAGTCGCGCAAAATTTAATTTTTTTTTTTATAGTAACATTATTCATACCACTTGTTTAGCCCATGGGTTCAATCGTGTAGCCGAAGGCATTAGGATTCAATTCCCTTTGATTAATGATTTAATTAGCAATGTCAAAAAACTATTTTTAAAAGCACTTTACGAACCCAAATTTTATAAGGAACGACTTCCCGGTGTTAAGTTGCCTCCAGAACCGATTATTACGAGATGGGGTACATGGTTAGAGGCTGCAATTTTTTTCGCCGATAATTTTGAAGGAATAAAAAATGTAATTCTTGAAATCACTGCTGACTGCATTGCTTTAGAAAACTGTAAAAAGATAGTAACATCAACAGAATTGCTACAAAACCTTTTGTATATTAAGTCAAGTTATAGCTTTGTTCCAAGTTCCATTCGTAAACTAGAAACGCAAGGGATGTCGCTTTCGGAATCAGTCGAAATAGTAGACGAATTTGATATGCTATGTAAGAAGGTTAAGGGTACTATAGGTAATTCTATATACGATAAATTTAAAAAAATGATAAATAAAAATACGGGGTATTTGAAATTGAAGAAAGTTAAGAAAATTTTGGAGGGTGAAACAGTAAACGATTTCGTCTTTAATTTTAGTTTAGACTGTATTGCAAAGTTAAAAAAATGCACCAATTACATCTGTAAATGTTGAAAGAAGCTTTTCTATTTCGAAACATATGTATTCTGATACAAGACAAAACTTTCTTTTACACAATTTTGAAAAACATTTAATTATAAATTGTTTTAGAAATATGTTGTGAAAAAATTTTGTGCAATAAAGTTAATGTTTAAATTTCTGCTTTAATTTATTTTATGTAAAAATTTTGCATATTGTCGCAATTTTTTTGAATATATGCCCCAGGCTTATGCATATTTTCTCAAAAATCGATGCACATATATGCGCATATATTCCGTTTTTCTTTGCATATAATCCGGTCTCTGGTCATAACTGTACAATGCTTTACCGTCACATTTGAAACAAGCGACAGTTGATAAAAAGTATTACTGGGCCATAAAACAATATTTGATACATAAAGCTTACGGAATAATATTAGATGTATGGTAAAGCGGTCTATTTAATAAAAACTATTTTATATGACTTCAATATTTCCTCATTTATTTAATGACTTTGTCAGGAGGAGTTCTACGAAGCAATAGTAATGAAAATATAAAAATAATACTTACAAATTTAAATATAATAATATAATTAAAAGTTTTTGGAATTTCGAATTGTTAAAAAATCAGAAAAACATTTTTGTCAATAAAGTAATGTTACTAGATATTATGTAAAATGTTACAATAAATATGGTCAAGTTGATTTGTGTATGTTTTAAAATTAATTGAATTTTGATTACTGTTAATATGAACAATTTCTAGAAATAACCGCTTTTTTTAATTATTTTCAACGTCAAGAATTTTAGTATTATCATAATTAAAATTGTGGTCTTTAATTTTGAAAATGTTAAGACAAAACAGATGAAAGCTTACCTATACGACTATCACTTTTATGTTGAGTTATTCTATTTTGTACCATTTGTAAAGTTTGACCAATGTAACAACCTTGATAATCACGACAAGGAATATTGTATGTCACATCACTTTGGTCCAGAATTGGTATGCTGTCTTCGGTTTTCGTAAATAAATCTTACTATAGCTTAAATGAATTTCTTGTTGCATCGTAGTTTTTCCATTCTCGGTGATATTTTGTTTTATTATTTTTTGTTTTGGTTTTTATGATCTTGTATTATTTTGAATGTCACGGTTATTATTGGTGTATATTATATTGTTTTCGATTTTAATTGACAATGTCTGCATCTGTTACAGATCCTGGACAATAAATATTATTATTCGCCTCCAGTTTTTGGGGAAATTTTACCTACATTTTTTCTGAGTGAATTTATTTACAGAACGCATAGCTTCAGAATACTGCGCAACTTCACCCTTCTGCTTCTTTTAGTAAGAGGGGTTGGATGAAAATGCATATTAACTAAATAAATATCGAAACTTTTGTGACTTCGTATAAACGAAAAAGATACAAGATGTCTCAATTACAATTAACAGCTAAAAATTTAACAGAGGAAGTCGCCACGTATATGTCTTTCCTAAATATCTATACACCTTGTGTAGACCAGTCATTTGGAAATATATAATGAGATAACAAAAGTGTCTCATCCTAAGTAGCCAACCAAACTAGAAAACTATTTTAATTCCAAAAGCAGCAATTATAGTTTGTCCAGATATCATTTATTGTGCAATTCTTTTAATTTACCTAGAATGTATAAAATATGTAATTTCTAAGTAAGTAAGTAATTTAATTTTATTTTCATTAATATACAGGCTGATCCAACTTAATTGGTCAATATTGCTATCTCCGTTAATATTGATGCTACGATGTTGGTTAAATTAGTAAACTAGTAGTATTTTTCACGTTATTAACGTACATTCAATTAAAAAACAATTGACTTGCGCGTTTGGCAGATAACTGCCAAAGTAATGGTTTTTGTATTGGATCACCCTGTATATTTTTCAAAAATTTGAAAGATAATATCATTTACAATATAAAAGTTTAAATTCACTACTATATTAAAATGCATAATAAGGAAGTTATGAAAGGTTTTAATTTAATATCAATTATGTATTTGTATCTATCTTCATTAGTTGTGAGTTCTGCGAGTTCTTCTTCTAAATTTGATGATTCTGCTGTATCTGTATTTGCGAAAGGGTCTGAAACCCATACCAAGTTGGGTTTTAGACCCTTTCGCTTCCTTTAGACTCATAACCTAAACAAAAATATCCATAACTTTATTTAAAACAGTTCGCGTTGAATATCATTACTTGAAAAGTAAAAGCGAAAAAAAAAATTAAAGTATGGCATCCATCGCATAATTTTGTCACACCTGATGTTCGTACATGCGTAATAACATACATATGTAGTTATTAATGTATTCAATAAAAAAATGTTTAACATATTAAAGTATCAACCTCTAATACGATAATATTTCAGTGACGCTGACGTCCCATTTATAAATAACTTTACCAAAAACGAGAAAATGATTTCTACCAGGTATTGTCTTTCGTTACTTTATCTTTTTTCTAATTGGGAAACAGTAATAGATAGCCTATGACGTAAAATTATTGGTATTCGTATAGTAATTTTCTTTTCTTAAGAATGGACGATGGACAGAGTGGTCCAGTAAGTGCGCAACAAATGGAAATTTTCTTTATTAGTTCCGCAATTGTAAAACAAATGCTGCCAAACGTTGATATATGCTTGACATCTAGACTGGGTACACTTAGATTGTTTTGAAGTCAATTAGCTTACAGGGCGGACTAAGGAATATGAAAATGGTTTGAGATAAAGCACTCTCATTTCGAAGAATACATCAAATTGTTATTGAATATAGTTGTTTAGAAATTAAAAATGCGCCCAAATATAAAGTCGCGGTCTGCTACTTTAAAAAGAAATCCTTGTATAATTTTTGTTTATTTAAATATTTAACAATATTACTTATTTAAACTAACTACAAGAAGATTTCCTTTCAACAATTACTTTTACTAGGTCACGTTAAAAACGTGTGTAACACTAGGTAGGTGTTAGCATAGGTACACTAGCGACACTTTCTAATTGTACGACCTACAGGGTAAAATAGAGCCCATATCTTTAACGTGGATAGTAGACGGATTTATGCAGTAACTGGCCGCTTCGAAATATGTAAACACAGATGTGCGGTCTCTCTGTCGGTTATTTTAAAAAAGCTTAGACTGGATTTATTAATGTGCGAAGTTGAATGCATCTCTTATGTATTTGTTATCTTTGCGTAGAATAAATTTATTTGATGTTTGAAGTATTTCGAATAGCTGTAGTGTTATTAAATGGTTTTAAGAGGTATTTCATTTTCCAGTTGAACTATGACTAGAACTAAACCAAAGGCCATGTTAATTATACAATTAAATAGCAATATCAATAGTTTATTACTTTTATCATTTTATCGTATGCAAATAATAATGAAACTATCAAAAATGGATCGCATTGAAGACATTTAAAGTATTTAGCTATACTGAAATCAGTAAAGCACACCTCCGTTATGAATGAAACACTTTTTTCAATATTACTGAACACATGACAAAAGTGTTTCATTCAATCTAGTTAAGCATTAACTAGATTGCGACAGCCCCTATGCAAGATATTAACAATATAGTAATAAGGATTATACTACTTCCACCTTTTCGTGAAGTGGGTGTTTGCGCCAATTAATTTATTTAATGCAAGAGAATTTGTAGTAATTTCGTTATGACAGAAATGCATGTTTTGTTTTCCCTGCACGTTCACCAATATGCTTATATTTTTTAATCTAATTAATGTCATGATGATTCATATCATTTTTTTAATTCGCTCCGGCTTCCTTCTTAACATTAAATAATAAAGGAGATATGGCGAGAATGCATTCAAAAACCATGATTTTTATATCAGATATCAGATATTAGAAGGAAAAGCTCTACCTCGTCAGAAATATTTTTTATTAGTTATAGTAATGTATGTTTCCATTAATATTATAAGCAAGATAAAATAATATTTCTATTACAAATTCCCTAGTTTCAAAGATTTTACCTCAAAAGTCTCACAATATTTTTTCAAAAGAAATACAAAATTGAATTAGTGCTAAATTGAACAGTAGTGATAGCTATAAATACAAAATGCAGTTTAAATTAGTAATTAATGATTAGTTTATATAAATATTAATTATTCATTATGTTAATATCGAAAAAGGAGCCGGGCGAATTAAAAAATAGTAAGAAAACAATCATTGTGAATCAATTGGATTAAAAACACAAACATATTTGGTAAAGCTGTAGGATTTGTAAAGAAAACAAAACATCTGTTTGTATACAATATTATATTTAAGGTAAGTAAAATGAAAAAATTCGAATTGTGCTAACCGAGTAGGTCGCAGGCATAAGTATGCGCCTTTGATGTTTTATTCTCTCTATTTTATAAGATCAATGTTTTTTTCTATGTTTATTTACTGCATTCTTCCTTACATTTAAAGTAGATTTACTACAAAAAAACACCGAGACCGCACATCTGTGTTTACATATTTCGAAGACGGCAGTGAATGCATAAGTCGTCTACTACCCATGCTACACATTTAGGCTCTGTTTTATGCTGTAGGTCGTACAATTAGAAAGTGTCGCTAGTGTACATATGTTTCACCTTACCAAGGATCATCAGTGCTACTGGTCTAACCTAATGTATTATACGCAGAAAGCCGTATACATATGTATGTACTTAATATGTGGAAGAATAAATGAATGTGAGTTTGAGATGGTTTCTGCGTATAATGCATTAGTTTAGACCAGTAGCGCTGATGATCCTTGGTAAGGTGAGACATATATATGCTAATATCTACCTAGTGTTACACACGCTTTTAACGTGACCTAATTATTAATTAGCGTTAGTTAATTAACGCAAGTATAGTGGCTTAAAGTCATCCTACAATTATTGTTATCCTTTACGGATACATACTGTAGCTTCAGATCGACAATTTAGCAAATATCTTCACGTTAATAATGAGATTTCCATCTTAAACTCTAATTCATTTATTCTTCCACAAATTACTTTTATATTTCCATCAAATTTATAAAATTTATTTAGGAATATTTTTTCGTAAGCGATCACAAATTTCATGCCTGTTATATGATATTGTTATATAATGATAATATTATTTTTGATAAGTACAAAATGCAGTAAATTTAGTGTATTAGATAGGCCATGAATAGTGAATGAAACGAATAGAATCAAATGAAAGGAAAATTTATAATACAAAATTATAAACACCTAGTAAATGAATGGTAGAAAGTTAGAAAAGGAACTTTTGTTTTAAACTGCGAAACAAACGCGTTTAAACCTGTAAATTCGTAATTTGCATCATTATGTTGACAAAAAAAATGTAAAACGAGCAATATTTAGCTGTAATAAACTGAAAAAAATCCGCATAAACTCGATTTTTAGCCCCGTGGCCGCACTCATATAACTTCAGTACATTATAGTACCAAACAAACGGGCCGCCTGATCTAGTGGACAGCGTGCTCGATTTCTAAAGGCAAAGTCTGGCATTTGAGGTTGTTGTGTCGTGTTCATTTCCTTTTTTTTGTTAATAGTATATAAATAATTGTTAAATTTAATTTTCGCATTTTGGACCGGTGTGGCGGATAATCAAAAATTAAAACCGCTAGGGAAATATAGCCTTAAATTAACAGCCAGCTGTACAGTTCAGCGCATGCGTCTAAGTGCATGCAGTTTGAATACTGTGCATGCAAGTGGAACCTGCAGTGATGCTGCATGATTGTTAAGTGTCAATTTCTATTTTATGTTGTAAACCCTATAGACCGTGTTACATGTCTGAAACGTTTCTGAAATATGTATTTATGTGATATATCAAACGTCGTGTTTAGATTCCACTTACGTTTTTAAAATATGCTAGAGACTGCTAATGTCCGTCTACAGGTATTTGTCATATTGAACATATATACGGGCACGTTTTGTCCGATTTTGTTGGATCGGAACACGGAATACCGAATACAAAAAGTGCGGAACTCACGTCTTAGGTTCATATACGATTTCGGTAAGTTTGAGCACGTATCGTTTAAATTGGTTGAATTGGGATGGCTAAACATGAAAAATCGAAAACTTGTTCTTAGTCTTAGTCTTTATCACAAAATTTTAACAGACTGAACACCCCATACTTATATAACAAAATTACATTCCGTACTGATATACATAATCTAACTACTTAGATTTCGGGAGCTAATATTACCACCACCACATAGAACTGCACTTTTTGAACGATCATATTCATTTACATTATATCATTCCTATAATAATATATCTGAGAAGTTGAAGGCGCTCCCGATCTGCGCGTTTAAGAGATCTATCAAAAAACTAACTTCGGAAAAACAAAATTCAATCATAACTGGATATACATAATGTTCTTGCGGTGTTTGGTTTGTTTTGTCCTGTGCAGCACTGACTCGGTTTTGGGGTTGATTGCGCGTCTATTATTAGTATCTGGATGCAACAAATGAAATACAAATTTATAAGATGTGTATGTGTGGAAATGCTTGAGACGGGACAATATTGTGTATGTGCTGGAATTAACTTAAAATAGACTAGGCATTCAATCCATGTTATATCCTTTAGTTAATTACTTCTGGGGAGAATTTAAGAACAGACTCGTCTGAATTCTTCTCCTGAAGTTGAACGATCTATATGTATAGCCTTGCTAATTAGTTTAAATTTGTATGTATGTATTTTAAGTTGAATCGAGAGTGTTTTTTTTTTTCACAACGTCGGTCGTGTCGAAAAATGGAATTTTCAATACGAATTTCCAATGCATATTTGCAATGTTATTGTCAATATCATTTCAATTGAAAATTCAAATTTTCGGTATGATGTTGTGAAAACCAACACTCTCGATAATTTTTGCCGCATCTTACAGTTTATTATTATTTTCTTCTTCAATGACTATGCGCCTATTCCACACTCTTAACTCCTAACAAAATAAAGGTATCGTTTCTATATTTTCCAGGTATAACGGCACCATGTACTTTCCACCAGGATCAGTTGTAATCACTCTACTATTGACTCTTACAATCTTCATAATCGTTTACTTCAAGTGGTGCTTCAGCTACTGGCAGAGAAAAAATGTTCCGGGTCCTAAGCCGAGCATTCCCTTCGGCAACTTCCTAACTTACTATCCCTTACCGCCAATGCACGAGTATCTCAAACTTATTTACGATCAAATGAGGCAATTGGGCCACAAGCACATTGGTATTTACATCAGCATCGTACCAGTGTACGTGGTCATGGAACTGGATTATATTAAAGCAATTTTAACAAAGATTTTGCCTATTTCACCGATAGAGGCATCTACTATAACGAACGAGACGACCCGATCAACGCACATCTCCTAGTGCTGAAAAAGCAAGAATGGCAAAGGTTACGCACCAAATTCACTCCTACGTTTACCATCGGAAAGACAAAAATGATGTTTGGAAACGTGCAGGACTGTGCCGAACAAATGTTGGAAGTTATTGAGAGAAGTAACGTTAATTCGGTTGACATTAAAGAAATTTGCGCTTGCTATACGACAGATGTGATCGGTTCCTGCGTTTTCGGCATAAATTGTAACAGTCTTACCGGAAACGGAACAGAATTTAGGAAATATAGTCACAGACTGTTTGACATGTCAAGTTTACGAGTACTTCGCTTAATTTTCTGCTCGGCCTTTCAGAATTTGGCAAAATCTTTGAAATTGGCCCTAATAGATCGACAAACGACTTTGTTCTTTATGAAGGTCGTAGAAAGTAGCTTGAGATACAGAGAGGAAGAAGGCGTGGTGAGAAATGATTTCCTACAATTACTAATAGACATGAGAAAGGAAGACCAGAAAGGCTTAACCGTTAACGAAATTGCCGCACAATCTTTCTTATTCTTTATGGCGGGTTTTGAAACATCCAGCAACACTATGACGTTCTGCATCTTCGAATTAGCATATAACACAACCATACAGGATAAAATCAGATCGGAAATTGAAGATGTTCTAGCTGAAAATGACGGCAAATTAACTTACGAGAGCATTTTAGAGATGAAATATCTGAGCCAAGTAGTAGACGGTAAGATAGGCCAGCTAGAAAAGATTATCACTGATTGAATCTGTTCTAGAAACCCTTAGGAAATATCCATCGGTGCCGTCACTTCCTAGAGTTTGTACTGCCGATTACAAATTACCAAACGGTGAACATTACATAGAGAAAAGCACTCACGTATTTATACCAGTCTACGCTTTGCATCGAGATCCAGAATACTATCCGGATCCCGAAAAGTTCGATCCTGACAGGTTTACAGAAGAGAATAAGGCGAAAAGGCATCCCTATGCATACTTGCCCTTCGGTGAAGGTCCAAGGATTTGTTTAGGTATGAATAATATTCCAAACAAAAGACTTAAATGTAATTCTTTTGTTCACGTAAGGTCAGCGATTTGGATTACTCCAAGTGAAAGTTGGACTTATCACTTTGTTAAGAAACTATCGCTTCAGTCTCGATTCTAGGACGAAATATCCTTTAGAATACCACAGGACCTCAATGCTTTTAACAGCCAGAGGATCAGTTTGGGTAGAAATTGAGCGGATTTGAGTACTTTTCTTTGTATGTGATAAAAATGCCCAAAAAAGTAGGTGGTTGTCTTGTCATTTAAATTCTTTCTCGATATATATAATAAATAAACTATGCTTACCTATGGAACAACTTGTTTTACATATATGTAGAAATTTTTTTTGGAGGGGTGAATTGAATCATAGTCTAATCTTTTAGACGAGGAAATTAGTTGGTCCCACTAGTTGAACGGACGATTTTCAAGGAGCATACTGATATGAACCCTTTCACACGGATTCAACTTGTCTACTTCAGCAGATTCAATAGGTCTTCAATGACAATCAACTAGTTGAGAGTAAACCAGGCAACTTAGTTGAATCAACTAAACCCCCTCATCTGAAACAGGCCTAAGACCTGTTTAGACGAGGCGATTACTTGATTCCACTAGTTGAAAGGACGATTGTCAAGGAGCATACTGATATGAAGCCTTTCGCACCGAGTCAACTTGTTTCTTGCTTCGGCGGCTTCAGTAGGTCTTCAATGACACTCAATTAGTTGAGAGTAAACCAGGCAACTTAGTTGAATCAATCAAACCGCCTCGTCTGAAAGAAGCCTTAATCGAATCAACCAAACCGCTTCGTTTGAAAGAGGCCTAATAGATTAATAAGCTAAGAAACATGCACAAGATGTATCACTGGCAGGGTATCCTTTTATAACCCATGTATAACAGTAGCAGGCAGGAAACAACAAGTTTGTAGAAATGTTTGTAGCATCATCACTATTCTGTGATGTAAAATGATCAACGTTTGTGCAAAATGGTTTGTAACCTCGGCGCAGTCTTCAATTTCTATTATTAAATACAATATCCCACAATATTATGGTATCTCTAAAGGTACCGGTAGATTTTAAAGAAATAAGATGTAATACACCTTATACGGGCAAATTCGTTAATTTCCAAGATATCTTCGATTTTCTGAATAATGTGGAATATTCTTTGAAAAAAAAAACAGTTGTAATTTAAATGCCACTTAGAATAACTGGATGAAATCCTGGAATATCTTACATGCAGACCTATAGTTCTAGTATAGACAATACGTTACTGGTTAACCCTGAAAGAGCTCATATTGGCGTTGTGGATGTGTCAACTCGTAATACTGGTTTCTCCGACCACAAAGCGGTAATTGCCGAACTACAATGTCATACGACCACAGAAGTGCAGCGCTCCTACAAATTAATTAGGATATTCAGTGATGCCAACATTCAGAACTTTATTACCGACATCGCTAATGAACACTGGGGCGATATCTATAACGATAATTATGACATCAGTATAAAATATAACATCTCCCTAAACATTTTCCTAAGATATTTCCATAAACATTTTCCTTTAGTTAAAAGCTCACTAAAACAACAACAGTCACTTCCGTTATCAGAAGACATCCCTTATCTTAGAAATATAGTTAAATGACTCCGTAATATTAGCTATTTACGATTGTGAGTTCGAACGTCTGTATGATAATGAGATTAACTTAGTTAAGCGTAGTCGTTATACTATGTATGTATGTATATATTGCAAGGGTGATATTACACTGCGACCTAAAGCATCTATTGTGTTCCCTGCTCTTACTGTTTTACAGCTGGCCTTCCAATTCTATTCCTTTCAGAAAGTGTAGGATATCAGAAGGCCCCCACTTGCTCCCAGGTGCAACGCCCTTGAGTTGCACAGAGCTACGCAATTTGAGAGGGGATGGATGTCATCCTGTTCCCCAATCTGCTCCAGTTGTTTTGCTTCTCCCTTTGTTCCTTCCTTGTGAGGTACTCTCACTTTGGAAGTGGAAGACTTCTTGTGGAGGTCCTGCTCCAATTCCTCTTTATTAGCGGTGTCGTCTCGCAAATAAACGTCCTTCCTCCATGGCTGATGTTTTTATCTGTATTTGCGAAAGGGTCTAAAACCCGACTTGGCATACTCATAAACTAAACAAAAATATCGATAACTTTATTTAAAATAGTTCGCGTTGAATATCATTACTTGAAAAATAAAAGCGAAAAAAAAAATTAAAGAATGGCATCCGTCGCATAATTTTGTCACACCTGATGTTCGTACATGCGTAGTAACATGCATATGTTGTTATTAATGTATTCAATAAAAAAATGTTTAACATATCAAAGTATCAACCTCGAATATGAAAATATTATCATATGACTCTGACGTTCCATTTAAAAATAACTTTACCAAACACGAGAAAATGATTTCTACCAGGTGTTGTCTTTCGTTATTTTATCTTTTTCTAATTGGGAAACGGTAATAGATAGTCTATGACGTAAAATTATTGTTATTCGTATAGTAATTTTATTTTCTTAAGAATGGACGATATACAGAGTGGTCCACTAAGTGTGCAACGAATGGAAATTTTCTTTATTATTTCCGCAATTGTAAAATAAATGCTGTCAAACGTTGATATATCCTTGACATCTAGACTGGGTACACTTAGATTGTTTAGAAGTCAATTAGCTTACAGGGCGGAATAAGGAATATGAAAATCGTTTGAGAGCAAAGCATTCTCATTTCGAAGAATACATCAAAGTGTTTTGAAAAGAGTTGTTTAAAATTAAAAAATGCACCAAAATATAAAGTCACGGCCTGCTACTTTAATTATAATAGGTTTTATTTCGTCGAGTAATGACAACATTACATTCAGAAAGTCAACAATAGAGGATATAATAATTGAGTATGAATAGAAACAATTGAAATTAAAATTAAAAAGGGTGCATGCAAAAACATGAAGACATGCATGAAATTATAGTAAGCTTCTTGTTGAGGGAGGCGTTTTATATGCAACTTGTATGTGGTAATTGATAACTCTTTATAGTGAGCGGGTAAAGTGTTATAAAATTTAATAGCTTGATATGTACTAGTCTGCTGAGTTGCGTTTACTCTGTGGTAGGGTACATGTAAATTACTATGATTTCTGGTCTTATAATCATGTAAGTGCGAGCGCTTCTGATTTTTACTTCTAACTCAACAAAAATAACTTCATGATCAGATAATAGTGGATCGGCTACCCTCACGTGTATATTAGAATATATAGGAGTAAAGAAATTATTAATGCAAGTAGACGAAACAGATGTAATTCGCGTAGGGGTAAATATTTGTTGTTTCATATTAAAGGTAGATAAAAGATCAGATAACATAACACATTGCAAATCAAAATTCATAAAATCAACATTAAAGTCACCAAGCAGCATTGTATGACAGTTAAATTTATCAATTTCATTCAGTACGGATTCTAAATTTTATACAAATGTATTGAAATCACCAGAAGGGGAACGATAAAAAGTAAAAATCAGACAAAAAGACACCAGAAAATTCACAGTGCCTTTCTTCATTATAATGCGACAAAATATCCATTTTTTTTAAATTTAATAGTGTCTTTTATAAGTACACATGAACCATCATGTAGATACTGCGATCTACAATAACTAGATGCAACTTTATAACCTGAAAATTTTAATAGGTTTAATTCAACATTGTTGCACCAACTGCACCACTGTTTTCAATTTCTAACTTGCACACTGAACACTCGTTCATACCTGTATTTACAGTGAAATTTAATTCATTAACCGACAACGATCTACGCACGTTTGACATATTCGAATAGTATCACGATACTTCTACTACTACTTCTACTACTTCTTTAAAAAGAAATCCTACATTTTGTTCAAATCCTTGTATACTTTTTGTTTATTTAAATATTTAACAATATTACTTATTTAAAACTAACTACAAGAAGATTTCCTTTCAACAATTACCTTTATACTTCCATCAAATTTAAAAAATTTATTTAGAAATATTTTTTTATAAGCGACCACAAATTTATATTTTTTTTTATATTTTAAATAAATACTCGAAAACTCTTTCAAAGTACAAAATGCAGTAAATTAGATAGGCCATGAATAGTAAATGAAACGAATAAAATCAAATGAAAGGAAAATTTATAATACAAAATTATAAACACCTAGTAAATGAATGGTAGAAAGTTAGAAAAGGAAAAACGAATCGAACAAAATTATATGAGCGTCTCTGTATGTCAGTTCGACGCATCTAGTTGCCCCCAAATAAAATTCATGCACTGCACGCCGCACCATTTGGCAGGAATATTTATGCATTATATCCTCTTCAACATTGTTGAACGGACGATATGAAAGAAACTGTTGAAAAGATATCTTTCTTGTAGTTAGTTTGTGTAAGTAATAATGTTAAATATTAAAAAAAAAACAAATATTGGGTATACAACGATTAGTATACAAAATGTAAGATTTTTCTTAAAGTAGCAAACCGTGACTTTATAATTGGGTTGCATTTTTTAATTCTAAACAACTAATTTTAATAACATTTTGCTGTATTATTCGGAATGAGCTTGAAAACTTTACTCTTAAATATTTTCAAATTTCTTGATTTCTCCTGTAAGCTAATTGACTTTAAAACAGTCTAAGTGTGCCCAATCTAGATTCTATCATGCACGGGCGTTTATTTATTTTACAATTGCGCAACTAATAAAGAAAATTTCCATTCGTTGCACACTTATTGTTATTCAAAAAAAAAGTAAAAACGACGTTTTGTTTTGAAATGCGAAACAAAAGCGTTTAAACCTGTAAATTCATTATGTCGATAAAAAATGTAAAACGAACAATATTTAACTGTAATAAACTGAAAAAAATCCGTATAAACTCGATTTTTAGCCCCGTGGCCGCACTCATATAACATCAGTACATTGTAGTACCAAACAAACGGGCCGCCTGATCTAGTGGACAGCGTGCTCGATTTCTAAAGGCAAAGTCTGGCGTTTGAGGTTGTTGTGTCGTGTTCATTTTTTTTTTTTTTGTTAATAATATATAAATAATTGTTAAACTTAATTTTCGCATTTAGGACCGGTGTGGCGGATAATCAAAAATTAAAACCGCTACGGAAATATAGCCTTAAATTAACAGCCAGCTGTACAGTTCAGCGCATGCGTCTAAGTTATGCAGTTTGAATATTGAGCATGCAAGTGGAACCTGCAGTGATGGTGCATGATTGTTAAGTGTCAATTTCTATTTTATGTTGTAAACCCTACAGACCGTGTTACATGTCTGAAACGTTTCTGAAATATGTATTGTGATTTATCAAACGTCGTGTTTAGATTCCACTTACGTTTTTAAAATATGCTAGAGACTGCTAATGTCCGTCTACAGGTATTTGTCATATTAAACATCTATACGGCACGTTTTGTCGATTTTAGTTGTAAGATCGGAACACGGAAATACCGAATACAAAAGGTGCAGAAACTCACGTCTTAGGTTAATATTACCGATCTTCGGTAAGTTTGAGCACGTGATCGGTTTAAAATTGGTGAATTGGGATGGCCTAAACATGAAAATCGAAAACTTGTTCTTAGTCTTGGTCATTTATCACAAAATTTTAACAGACTGAAACACCCCTACTTATATAAACAAAATTACATTCCGTACTCATTTACAAATCTAACTACTTAATTTCGCGGAGCTAATATCATCACCACCACATAGAACTGTACTTTTTGAACGATCATATTCATTTACATTATATCATTACTATAATAATATATCTGGGAAGTTGAAGGCGCTCCTGATCTGCGCGTTTAAGAGATCTATCAAAAAACTAACTTCAATCAAAACAAAATTCAATCATAACTAGATATACATAATGTTCTTGCGGTGTTTGGTTTGCATTGTCCTGTGCAGCACTGACTCGGTGTTGGGGCTGACTACGCGTCTATTATTAGTATCTGGATGCAACAAATGAAATACAAATTTGTAAGATGTGTATATGTGGAAATGCTTGAGACGGGACAATATTGCGTATGTGCTGAAATTAACTTAAAATAGACTAGGCATTCAATCCATGTTATACCTTTAGTTAATTACTTCTGGGGAGAATTTAAAAACAGACTCGTCGGAATTCCTCTCCTGAAGTTGAACAATCTATATGTATAGCTTTGCTAATTAGTTTAAAATTTGTATGTATGTATTTTAAGTTGAATCGAGAGTGTTTTTTTTTATTCACAGCGTCGGTCGCGTCGAAAAATGGAATTTTCAATACGAATTTCCAATGTATATTTGGAAATGTTATTGTCAATATCATTTCCATTGAAAATTCAAATTTTCGATATGATGTTGTGAAAACTAACACTCTCGATAATTTTTGCCGCATCTTACAGATTATTATTATTTTCTTCTTCAATGACTATGCGCCAATTCAACACTTTTAACTCCTAACAGAATAAAGGTATCGTTTCTATATTTTTCAGGTATAACGGCACCATGTACTTTCCACCAGGATCTGTTGTAATCACTCTACTATTGACTCTTACAATCTTCATAATCGTTTACTTCAAGTGGTGCTTCAGCTACTGGCAGAGAAAAAATGTTCCGGGTCCTAAGCCGAGCATTCCCTTCGGCAACTTCCTAACTTACTATCCCTACCGCCAATGCACGAGTATCTCAAACTTATTTACGATCAAATGAGGCAATTGGGCCACAAGCATACTGGTATTTACATCAGCATCGTACCAGTGTACGTGGTCATGGAACTGGATTATATTAAAGCAATTTTAACAAAAGATTTTGCCTATTTCACCGATAGAGGCATCTACTATAACGAACGAGACGACCCGATCAACGCACATCTCCTAGTGCTGAAAAAGCAAGAATGGCAAAGGTTACGCACCAAATTCACTCCTACGTTTACCATCGGAAAGACAAAAATGATGTTTGGAAACGTGCAGGACTGCGCCGAACAAATGTTCGAAGTTATTGATAGAAGTAACGTTAATTCGGTTGACATTAAAGAAATTTGCGCTTGCTATACGACAGATGTGATCGGTTCCTGCGTTTTCGGCATAAATTGTAACAGTCTTACCGAAAACGGAACAGAATTTAGGAAATATAGTAGCAAACTGTTTGACATGTCAAGCTTACGAGTAATTCGCATAATTTTCTGCTCGGCCTTTGAGAATTTGGCAAAATCTTTGAAATTGGCCCTAATAGAACGACAAGCGACTTCGTTCTTTATGAAGGTCGTAGAAAGTACTTTGAGATATAGAGAGGAAAAAGGCGTGGTGAGAAATGATTTCCTACAAGTGCTAATAGACATGAGAAAGGAAGACCAGAAAGGCTTAACCGTTAACGAAATTGCCGCACAATCTTTCTTATTCTTTATGGCGGGTTTTGAAACATCCAGCAACACTATGACGTTCTGCATCTTCGAATTAGCATATAACACAACCATACAGGATAAAATCAGATCGGAAATTGAAGACGTTCTAGCTGAAAATGACGGCAAATTAACTTACCAGAGCATTTTGGAGATGAAATATCTGAGCCAAGTAGTGGATGGTAAGATAATTTTCAGCCAGCTACAAAAGACTACCACTGATTGAATCTGTTCTAGAAACCCTTAGGAAATATCCATCGGTGCCGTCAATTCCTAGAGTTTGTACTGCCGATTACAAATTACCAAACGGTGAACATTACATAGAAAAGGGCACTCACGTATTTATACCAGTCTACGCCTTGCATCGAGATCCAGAATACTATCCGGATCCCGAAAAGTTCGATCCTGACAGGTTTACAGAAAAATAAGGCGAAAAGGCATCCCTATGCATACTTGCCCTTCGGTGAAGGTCCAAGGATTTGTTTAGGTATGAATAATATTCCAAATAAAAGACTTAAATGTAATTCTTTTGTTTACGTAAGGTCAGCGATTTGGATTACTCCAAGTGAAAGTTGGACTTATCACTTTGTTAAGAAACTATCGCTTCAGTCTCGATTCTAGGACGAAATATCCTTTAGAATACCACAGGAGCTCATTGTTTTTAACAGCCAGAGAATCAGTTTGGGTAGAAATTGAGCGGATTTGAGTACTTTTCTTTGTATGTGATAAAAATGCCAATAAGGTTTGGGAAAAGTATTATTTGCACGCGGCAAGCAATTGTGGAATTTTCTATTACAGCAATTCTTTCTGTGATATGTTGACGAATATGTGTTATTATTACTACGTCAAAGTAGGTGGTTGTCTTGTTCCTCATTTAAATTATTTCTCGATATATATAATAAATAAACTATGCTTACCTATGTAACAACTTGTTTTCATATATGTAGAATATTTCTTTTGAGGGGTTAATTGAATCGTAATTTAAAGCCTCTTTCAGACGGCAATTAGTTGATTCCATTAGTCGAACGGACGGTTGTCAAAGAGCATACTGATATGAAGCCTTTCACAACGAGTCAACTTATTCGCTTCGGCGGCTTCAGTAGGTCTTCAATGACACTCAATTAGTTGAGAGTAATCCAGGTAACTTAGTTGAATCAACCAAACCGCCTCGTCTGAAAGAAGCCTTAATCGAATCAACCAGACCGCTTCGTTTAATAATAATAGTAATAATAATAATAATAATAATAATATACCTTTATTCCTGTAGACTCTACAGAGTATAGGATGCGTCAGTAGACATATAGTAAAATACAAATAAAAGGAGGTTTGGAAGAGGCCTAATAGATTAATAAGCTAAGATACAATTGCATATCCTGGTATCCTTTTATATCCCATGTATAACAGTAGCAGACAGGGAATAACAAGTGTGTAGAAATGTTTGTAGACTCATGAATATTCTGTGATGTAAAATGATCAACATTTGTGCAAAATGATTTGTAACCTCGTTGCGGCCTTCAATTTTGTATTATTAAATACAATATCCTACAATATTATGGTATCTCTAAAGGTACCGGTAGATTTTAAAGAAATAAGATGTAACACACCTTATAGGGGCAAATTCATTAATGTCCAAGAAATCTTTGATTTTCTGAATAATATGAAATATTCTTTGAAAAAAGGAAGCGGTTGTAATTTAAATGCCACTTAGAATAAATGGACAAAATCCTGGAATATGTTACATGCAGCCCTATAGTTCTAGTATAGACAATATGTTACTGGTAACCCTGAGAGAGCTCATATTGGCGTTGTGCATGTGTAATACTGGTTTCTCCGACCACAAAGCGGTAATTGCCGAACTATAATGTTATACGATCACAGAAGTGCAGCGCTCCTACAAATTAATTAGGATATTCAGTGATGCCAACATTCAGAACTTTATTACCGACATCGCTAATGAACACTGGGGCGATATCTATAACGATAATTATGACACCAGTACAAAATATAACATCTCCCTAAACATTTTCTTAAGATATTGCCATAAATATTTTCCTTTAGTAAAAAGCTCACTAAAAAAACAACAGTCACTTCCGTTATCAGAAGACATCCGTTATCTTAGAAATATAGTTGAATCACTCTGTAATATAAATATTTACGATTGTGAGTATAAAGCAACATATATTCATTAGACAGATGTACAGATGTGGTGGCAACAGGACGGTCGGTGCTCCGCCTCATAATTCGCACATAGTTAGTCAGTATTTCGACGCACAGTTTTATCAGAACTGGATTGGAAATAGAGGACCAATTAAGTGTCCACACGCTCACCAAATATGACACCCCTAGATTTTTCCCTGTGGGGATATCTAAAGCAGGTTGTTTATGCCGAATGACCAGTTAATGTTTCGGACTTAAAAAACAAAATATGTCAAGCCTGCCAAGATATTCCTCGGGAGACAATAAGAAGAGTCTGTACAACAGAGCTTCTTCGTAGGTGTGAACATTGCCTAATGGAAAATGATCGGCATTTTGAACACATTAATTTAAAAGAATAAAATATTGAATCAAAAAAAAAATATAAATTTCTTTTTTATTTCTAAAAATAGAATAAGTAGATGATTTTGATGCATCATACGTATAATAACGCATGTTTGGGACTGGTTCTTCTAATGTTACCAAAATTACTTTTCCGTTTCTGTCATATTGCACAATTGCCATTTGTTCATTGGGGTTTCGGTCGTTGTTATTGTAATCATATGGATTGGTGTGACATTAGAAGGGATGCCAACATCATTTCATGGGAACGGCACACTTCAGTTCAACATTTATACTCTGACTGCATACATTTTTCGGAACTACTTTTTATTATTATTATACTTTCCTATAATAATAATAATAAATACATGTGACTGTATTTGTAAGCCTGTAGCTACCGAAAACTTGCAAAAAAGTTTAGAGGTGGAATTTAAAAAAAATTAAGTGGGAGAGGGAGATAAAAGGCTAACACTGCGTAGGCTTTCACGCCGGGAACTATAACTAAACACGCTTCTTGCGGGTTTCGCCGACTGAAGTTCAGTTATCCTGAAGAAGCTGTCAGTATGAACAGCGAAAGTCGAGCGAAAGTTTTGACACACGGCGAAACCCGCAAGAAGCTGTTAGTTAGAGATAAAAGGCTGTTTATACGGGGTGTGTTATAATGGCAGAATTTGATGTATGTATGTCTTTTCATTTTCACTGCGACTTTTTATCTCTATTAGTTTCCGCGTAAATGCGTGGGAAAATAAATGTGGGACACACTGTATAGGTAATTGGGTTCACTGTTACACCATTTGCGGCATGAGGTAGAGGTGAAAACATTTTTATATACGTTTGCTGTTTAATACCTGCACTATAACTTTTAATCACAGTTTCTACCTATCAGTATTTTAACCGTAGTAATTATAGATGTGCGGAAGTTTAGTATGACTCAGACGATACGTTATATGTACATACATAGAACAAACCAAACAATATTTAAAAAAAGGATATATCCTCATAAATATAGCATTAATTTTAGAGACGACATGAAAGATCTTAACACAATATACACAATAAGTTAATTAAATAAATTTTGCTTGCATCTTACTTGGTATTATATTAACCTATTATTTATTTAGTTTTTTTTTCAAAAAAGTAACACTCAGATATTTTAATTTATAAAAAAATAATAATTCTAATACCTTTAACTAAAGTAATCAATTTACCATAGATATATATTTTCAATTAGTTTAAAATTTGTTGTTTACTACAAATTTAACCAGAATATGTTTTATTCAAATTGTATAAAATCATCACATCTTGTTTATCTGGGTAAAGAATGTGTGTCCTGGTAACTTTTCACATATGTATACAGGGTATCCCACCGGATTGGGACATTAGATTTTTTTGAACTTCTAGTAGGAATTTGATCTGGAAACTTGCAGTGTGGTCATGGCCCACTGTCGTCTATTTAAAGAAAATATTTCAACTTTATAGCACTTTCGGTATACAGGGTGTTGATATCAACTTTCTTATTTTAAATGGAATGGTATAATTTTTATCGGTGCAATGAATGTATCGAGGTCATTTGCGATTAGTTTACATGAGGGTTCCCTATCCCTGAACTCAACCATTTTTGAGATATTTGCAATTTTGTTGATTTCTTGACGTTTGCACTGTTTCAAGTGAAATTAAATAGCTGATGAGGTCTCAGATAGTTAGTGGTTCTACTAATGTCGATGTAAGTACAAAGACGTAGGTAGAAAGTGTTATAGAAATAATGACTGAATCACATACAGGGTGTTCGAAAACGTATACCCAATGTCGATACCTTTAAACCAACGAAACTTTTTTATTTTAAATAGAACATGGTATTTTTTACTACAGCATTGAATACAGCGTAAAATTCTACATCGATTGATATTAGGGTTTGGTATACCTATTTTTGATAGTTTTTGAGATTGCCTAAAATATATATGACTAATTTCCAAGTTTCGAGTAAATAAAATATTTTTTTTCCAAAAAACACTCTGTATATTATTTTTTAGAATGATGCGTTATCTTTTTTTGCATTGTTTGGTTTCCATACCCGAGATATTTATCATTGGAAGTTTTCCAATTATTAGCAGATTTTATGTAATTGTAATTATAAAATATTAACAAGCCATAATTATCACGAAACAGTGCAAACGTCAAAAAATAAACAAAATTGCAAATATCTCAAAAACGGTTGAGTTTAGGGATAGGGAACCTTCACATAAACTAATTGCAAATGACTCGCCAAATTCATTAGACCGATAAAAAAATATACCATTCCATTTAAAATAAGAAAGTTGATATCAATTCCCTGTATATCGAAAGTGCTATAAAGTTGAAAATATTTTCCTTAAATAGATCACAGTAGGCCATGTTTACACTGGAAGTTTCAAAATCAAATTTCTACTAGAAGTTCAAAAAAATCTAATAGATCGGTGGGACACCCTGTATATGTGTAATATCGTTTGTGAATATTGTCTCTTGTGTAAGCGTCACTTTACTCTAATTATGTCTGGTAAAAACATTTCACTGTGATTATTTAAATAATTTTTGACGTTTCAAAATGTTTTATATTTTGAATATTACTATTACTTAACAACATAAATAAAAGTGAAAACTCTACGAGGTAATTCAAAAAATTAAAACTTTCTATATTTTTCTTTTTATAAAGTTTAATTTTATTGCTTCTTCATTATAAATGGCGTTACACATTGCATTAATCGAAATGACTTATATTTTTAATTAACATTTCCTTTTGGCTTTCTCCTTTCAAAAACATAGACAACATCAACGGTATAAACGTTAATTTGACGACAATTTTAATTTAATTTTCCTTGCTGTGGTTCTGGCAGTTACAGATGCGATATTTTTACGTCACTCAGATTCAAATTTTAGATTCATTCATTTAGTTTACGCGCCGAAACTCCAAGACGCTCCGTACCGCAGTTTTACGACCCTTTGTGCATTATCCAGCGTCGCTATTGGTTCGTCCCTTTGTTACCTACCTAGCGATGCTTTATAAGCGCTTCACCCACTATGCTCAGTCTTTTTTACTTTTCCGATTCTACGAACATTCGGTCACCCGGCCCGTTCTGACTCGAAAAAACACAAAGACCACATGCTGCCCATTAAGCACATACACACTAGCTTCGAAGCCCCCTGCCTTCGCCCACTGCTAAGTATTTTATTGCGTACTTTATTTATAATTTACAATTTTCTTTATTCATTGTTTTGTTTCTTTTTCTAGTTTTCTTTACTAATCACTCACCTCTTGCTTTGTATATAACGCGGAACTCGTAATTGCCAATAACCCTTTGTTCTATTTTAATTACCGCTATATACCGTTTACCTATTTAATTTTAAATAAATAATTGCGATCTGGTTTTCAAACCACGTGCCATTATCAACATAAGGTTTTTTTTTCCTTTTTTTATTGCCTAATTTTATTTAATTTATTAATAATAAAGCGTTACTGTTACAATTTTTCGAGCCTTTTTTATTCTCAACATTGCTATCGCGGCCCCATCAGTACATCCTTCGTGTGTTTACCGTTATTTTGCTGCAGGTGAAGCAGGCAACTAAAAATAAAAGTTGAATCAAACTTATTTATTAATAATATTGAAGTACATATCTGCAATACAAATTTAAAGTCTTTCTTATCTGACCTGCTAACGAAATAAATAACGGAACTGTGTTTATATTTTCCAGGTGTAACGGCACCATGTACTTTCTACCTGGATCGGTTTTAATTACTTTACTATTGACCCTTACAATCTTCATAGTATTTTACTTCAAGTGGCGCTTCACCTACTGGCAGAGGAAAAATGTTCCGGGTCCTAAGCCGAGCATTCCCTTCGGCAACGTCCTAACTAGCTTACCGCCAATGCACGAGTACCTCAAAATTATGTACGATCAAATGAGGCAATTGGGCCACAAGCACATTGGTATTTACATCGGCCCAACACCAGTGTACGTGGTCATGGAACCGGAATATATTAAGGCTATTTTGACTAAAGATTTCGCCCATTTCACCGATAGAGGCATCTACTACAACAAACGGGACGATCCTGTCGGCTCACATATCCTAGTTCTGAAAGAGCAAGAGTGGAGAAGATTACGCACCAAATTCACTCCTATGTTTACCATCGGAAAGACAAAAATGATGTTTGGAAATGTGCAAGACTGCGCCGAACAAATGTTGGAAGTTATTGATAGGGGTAACGTTAATTCAGTTGACATTAAAGAAATTTGCGCTTGCTATACGACAGATGTGGTCGGTTCCTGCGCTTTCGGCATAAATTGTAACAGTCTTACTGAAAAGGAACAGAATTTAGGAAATATAGTCGCAGATTCTTTGATATGTCAAGGTTACGAGTACTTCGTATAATTCTTTGCTCGGTCTTCCAGAATATAGCGAAATTTTTTAAATTGACCATAATGGAACAACAAACAGCTTCGTTCTTTACGAGGGTTATAGAAAGTACCTTGAGATACAGAGAGGAAAAAGACGTGAGGAGAAATGATTTCCTACAATTGCTAATAGATCTGAGAAAGGAAGACCAGAACGGCTTAACCGTTAACGAAATCACCGCACAATCTTTCTTATTCTTTGCGGCAGGTTATGAAACGTCCAGCAACACTACGACGTTCTGCATCTTCGAATTAGCATATAACACAACCATACAGGATAAAGTCAGATCGGAAATTGAAGACGTTCTAGCTGAAAATGACGGCAAATTAACTTACGAGAGCATTTTAGAGATGAAATATCTGAGCCAAGTAGTGGATGGTAATATCATTTCCAGCCAGCTAGAAAAGACTACCACAAATTGAATCTGTTCTAGAAACCCTTAGGAAATACCCATCGGTGCCGTCAATTCCTAGAGTTTGTACTGCCGATTACAAATTACCAAACGGTGAACATTACATAGAGAAAGGCACTCACGCATTTATACCAGTCTACGCCTTGCATCGAGATCCGGAATACTATCCAGATCCCGAAAAGTTCGATCCTGATAGGTTTACAGAAGAAAATAAGGCGAAGAGGCATTCCTTTGCATACTTGCCCTTCGGTGAAGGTCCAAGGATTTGTATAGGTATGAATAATATTCCAAACAAAAGACTTAAATGTAATCTTTTTGCTTATGTTAGGTCAGAGATTTGGATTGCTCCAAGTGAAAGTTGGACTTATTACTTTGCTAAGAAACTATCGCTTCAGTCTCAATTCTAGGACGGAATATCCTTTAAAGTTCCACGAGAGCGCAATTTTTTTATCAGCCAGAGGATCAGTTTGGGTAGATATTGAGCGGATTTAAGTACCTTCCTTTGATGCGATAAAAATGGTCAGAAAGATTTGAGAGAATTATTGTTTATACTCCGCAAGCAATTGTAGGGTTTCTATTTAACAATTCTTTGTTATATGTTGAATGTGTTATTTTAATTACCATTATGTTGAATATTCTACCTCATTTGACCTAATTCTGCATATATAATAAATAAACTATTTGTACCCATATAACCATTTGTTTTCATATATGTAGAATAGTTTTTTTCTTTCTGGAGAAGTGGATTGAATCGTAGTTTAATAGATTAATAAGCTAAGGAACGATTCTAAATATAACTTGCAGATATAAGATGTATCACTGACAGGGTATCCCTTTATAGCTCATGAATGGTGGCAGATTATCATCAACATTTTTACAGAATGGTTCATTACCTCGGTGCAGGCTTCAATGTTGTATTATTAAATATAGTATCTCACAGCGTTATAGTATCTTTAGAGGCACCATTTTATAGAAATAAGAAATAATATAAGGCAGTGGTTCTCAAACTGTGGTACGCAAAAATTTTTAGGGGGTACGCGGCCGGCCAACAATAAAATAAAACAACCCGGGACACATATTGGACACGTTGACGTGCGCGCGCCACTAAGGGCTTAGTCATCAGAGTGGGGCTGTGTGGCCGGCCAATCACTCGTGTCACTGCACTGCAGTAGCATTGCCTGTTATTACAAGCTCGCTCTCAGTATTGTGTTATTTTTGTGGTGTGTTGTGTTATTCTGCGGACACTCAATCCTGTTGAAACACGTTTACGGACATCTGTTTGAAAACTGAGTCAGGTACCACGTAAGTGAATTTTACAATAAAAATTAACAATGGATAAATGGCTCCTAAAGAAAAGGCCTCATGGAGATCTGCATCAAAATTCTGGGCCATCAACTTCACAAAATGAAAGTAGACCTGAAACGTCTTGTTACTAATGAGCAGCTCAAGGAAAAAATAAAAAAACCCGAAAAACTGGCAAATGAATATAAAAGTAAAAAGAGAAAATATGACGAGTTGTACTTAAAATTAGGTTTTACTTGGACTGGAAGCTCAGACGAGCCTAATCCACAATGCGTTGTTTGTTGAAATTTATATCAAACAATTCTATGAACCTTCTCTTTTAAAACGCCATTTTGAAAGCAAACATGAGAACTTAGTCAAAAAGGAGTTACGGTACTTTGAACGTCTTTTGGAAGATTTGAAAAGTAGGAAAAACACGATAAAACACTTTTCTGATGCAGAACAAAATGAAAGTGCTCTAAAAGCTTCTTACAAAGTTAGTCATTTAATTGTGAAGTCTGGTAAAAACCATACTATTGGCGAAAACCTAATCCTCCCTGCCGCAGCAGAAATTGTTTCTTGTATGTTTGGAGAGAACGAGGCAAAAAGAATTACAGCAATTCCATTAATACAGTTTCAAGGAGAATTAGTGATATGGCGTATGACACAAAAGAACAACTTGTTGGAGCAATTCGAGCTACTCCTTGCTTTGGTATACAACTCGATAAAACCACGGATATCGCTGGCCAAGCCCAACTGATCGTTTTTGTACGTGGCATTTTTCAAGATGAAATATTTGAAGATATTTTATTTTGTAAGACACTTAAAACATCGACAAAAGGTGAAGATATTTTCAATTTGTTAGATTCTTTTTTTTTCCGAAAACCAGCTCGAGTGGAAAAACTGTGTGTCAGTGTGGATGGATGGTCCTAAGGCTACGAGCGGTCACATCACAGGGCTGGTAGGCCATATTAAAACGGTTTCAACTGAGTGTAAGTTCACTCATTGTGTCCTTCACCGAGAGGCTTTGGTGGCTAAGCACCTCCCTAATGAACTTAAAGATGTCTTGATCAGAGTGTGAAAATTGTGAACTTCATAAAAACTAGGCCCCTAAAATCTCGTTACTTTAAAATTCTAATGCCAGGATATGGGGAGCCTCCATGAGAACTTATTGCTACATACTGAGGTACGATGCTTTCTCGGGGAAATGTTTTGTCCCGTGTATTTGAACTCCACAAAGAATTACATAATTTTTTTACCGAACACAAATCCCATCTGTCTTCTGTACTTACTGATTTGATTGGCTTTTGAAGTTGGCTTATTTCAGTGATATTTTTGGAAAAACCAACATCTGGAATTTATCCATGCAAAGCAGTGTTTCTGATTTTTAATATAGAAAAGAAAACTGATGCAATGGTAAAGAAGATTATTCTCTGGGAAAAACAAATAGAAAATAACAACTGCGAGCCGTTTGAAAGATTACTTACATTTTGCAAGATAATGAGAAAAACATATCTGATTCTCACTGAACTCAAGACTCAAATGGGCCAGCATTTGAATGCATTGAAGATCCGCATAAGAAAGTACTTACTCCACCTTTGGAGAAACAGTATAACTGGATACGTGACCCCTTTAATGCTGATGCTATGGACACTAACCCGACTATCTTCAAAAGGAACACCTCATTGAAGTATCATGTGATCCCACGTTGAAAAACAAATATTTGACTGCTGGTACTACATTGTTAGATTTCTGGATCGGTATTGGGAAGGAATACAAAGAACTGTCAACACTGCTGTTAAATTTCTTGTTGGGTTTTCCACCACTTATTTATGTGAAAGGGTTTCTCAAGTTTAATCTATCTTAAAAATAAATCTGGAAACAAATTAAATGTTGAAGATGATTTAAGATTGTATTTAACCTAGTTAAAACCCAATTTTGATAAACTGTGCAAAGGGAAACAAGCTCACCCTTCTCACTAATCTCTTTGAAAAGTAAGCGCTTTTGTTCTTTAAATTTTGTGTGTGTTTGTTTTAATGTAATAAAAATGTTTGTAAACAATATCTCTTTGTTTTTAATTTAAACATGATGCGTAATTCAGTTTCAAAGGTTAACACTATACTTCTATGCTACATAGAAGCTTTAAGATTTGTTTAATACTTAATTATAGTTTACTTAGTACCGTAACTGAGAAGGGGTACTTAAAATGTTTTGTGGGTAAAAAGGGGTACAGTGTCTAAATAAGTTTGAGAACCACTGACATAAGGTATAGTCTTGAACTCGTTCATTTCCAAGATATATTTGATTTTTTAAATATTATGGAATATTCTTTGAGAAAAACGGTTGTAATTTAAATGTCACTTAAAGCAAGTGAACGAAATCCTCAAATATTAGCATTATTATCAGCACAGATCTATACTTATTAAACTTGTACGTGGCGTTACAAGAAAAAAATAATTTTAGCGTTTCTTTTAATTTACATAAATGGCATAAATCTTCAGTTCATTTGATAAATTTTTTCCTATTTACGTTCGCTAGAGTCCTCGCCAAATCGGATGGACCGGCGCAGAACGTGACATTAACACCAAATAATGTGTCGAATAAAGATAGTGTAATGAAAAGAAAGTAATAGCGCTATGATTAGGCCGTCCAACAAACGTAGTGTTGCGCCATCTTGTTTGTTTACATTTTTCGCGGTGCTGTTATTTACTTGTGTCATTCGTGTTTTTCATAATTTTGCTGTATTTATATTGATGCTGATTGTTTTTTTATCATCACAACTTTTTTGAATGATATTTAAGAACATTTTGTGGTGCCTTGGGGTAGATATTGTTGAATTCTAATGAACATATAAGAGAGCTGATTCGAACTATGGTTCATATGGTGGCTTTAACTCCAACGATGCCGAAAATATTTCCCCAAAAAGCTCGTGAAATAGTGTGAAATGTTTCCAACTATTATAAAAAACAATTTGTGGGTAAACACTGTAAATAATGTATAATGTTTGTTTGTTTGTTTGTACATAGTACTATCAAGGTATGTTACATTTAAATTGAATGATGTAGAGGAACTAGCAAAAGAAACCCTTGGCAATATTCGAACATATGAATGATCAAATATATGTCGACATACCATTCCAACTGAACAACATCGAATGCGTGACTTCTGCAAAGAATTTTATTAATATTGATAACGAATCCCATGATGATATAAATATGATAATTCATTTTTATTTCGATTGAAAATAATCACGGCATTTTGTTGCGTATACGCTAAAGTCTAAAATTAATAAATGCTATAAGAAAAGAATAACCTCTTGAATCAACATGCTTACGGTTTTCTCCCAATCTGCATAGTTTTCAAATGCAAATTAAAGAGGACTTGAATCAACTATCAATATTTTCACTAAAAAATAAACTGTTTCAACGAAAGATATATTATTTCCGAAGAGATGCTTGAATTTAAAATTATATTCCTTTTCAAGGAAACACAAAATCATGTTGGTCATATAGAAAACGCAAAAACTTTGGGTTTAATGCAATTCGTTTTAAATAAAAAGGATATTTCTCTCAGTGTATGAATAATTGGTCAGAATATGGGGGACTGAACCTCCGAGAGTGTTGGTGGAGCATTTGCGTGATTCCCCAAAAGTGAATGTGTTCTGTGGTGTATCTCGCACAAAGGTGTATGGTCCTTTCTTTTTTGAAGAAAACACAGTAACGGAAGCTACATATCATCAAATGTTGATCAATTGGTTGATGCCTCAACTGCATGAGGACGGAGGGAACTTTATCTTCCCCAACAGGATGGAGCACCTCCTCACTGGCACCGTGTCGTTAGAAATTATCTGGACGAAACACTTCCACAGCGCTGGATGGGCCGTGCAACAACCGACAACCGCGTTCTCCTACGGTGGCCACCAAGGAGCCCTGATCTTACACCTTGCGATTTTTTTCTATGGGGATTTGTGAAAAGCCTGGTTTGCGTCCCTCCGCTTCCTAATGATTTAGATGAGCTAAAACAACGCATCACGAGAGCTGTGGAAAGTGTCGATGCAGATATGTTACAACGGGATTGGAATGAACTAGACTATCGCCTTGATGTGTGCCGTGTGACAGGAGAAGCCCATATTGAGCACCTATGAATTCCCAAAGCAAACTTTAAGAATCACTTTATAAAGTAGTTTAAACGAATTCATAATAACGTTATTAGTTTTGGATGAATAAAACATTGAGTGTCTATTTCTTTTGTAGTAACACTGTACTATAAATATTATGACTAATTAACAACATAATTCAAGTGGAAACTCAACAAGGTATTTAAAAAAAATTAAAAACTTTAAATTTTTTTATAAAGTTTAGTTTTATTGTTTCTCTATTATCGATGGTTCACTACATTTGCCTTGAAGAAGTTGTTAAAAAAAAAAACAAACATAACAACGTATTGAAGTATTTCACTTAGCATTCTCAAATTTAATGAATTACTATTATAATTACACAATAAAGGTCAACTAAAAATAAAAAATGAATCAAATTTATTTATTAATAATTTTGAAGTACATATCTGCAATACAAATTTGAGGTCTGTCTTATCTCAGTTGCTAACGAAATAAGTAACGGAACTCTCTATTTTTCAGGGTACCGGCACGATGTACTCGCCACCTGGATCGGTTTTAATCACCCTACTATTGACCTTTACAATACTCGTAATCTTTTACATCAAGTGGTGCTTCACCTACTGGCAGAGAAAAAATGTTCCGGGTCCTAAGCCGAGCATTCCCTTCGGCAACCTCCTGATTAGCTTACCGCCAATGCACGAGTATCTCAAAATGATTTACGATCAAATGAGGCAATTGGGCCACAAGCATACTGGTATTTACATCAGCATCATACCAGTGTATGTGGTCATGGAACCGGAATATATTAAGGCTATTTTGACTAAAGATTTCGCCCATTTCACCGATAGAGGGATCTACTACAACAAACGGGACGACCCTATCGGATCACATATGCTAGTTCTGAAAGAGCAAGAGTGGAGAAGATTACGCACCAAATTCACTCCTACGTTTACCATCGGAAAGACAAAAATGATGTTTGGCAACATGCAAGACTGCGCCGAACAAATGCTGGAAGTTATTGATAGGGGTAACGTTAATTCAGTTGACATTAAAGAAATTTGCGCTTGCTATACGACAGATGTGATCGGTTCCTGCGTTTTCGGCATAAATTGTAATAGTCTTACCGGAAACGATGTCCAATTTAGGAAATATAGTCGCAGATACTTTGATATGTCAAAGTTACTAGTATTTCGCATAATTATTTGCTCGGCCTTCCAGAATATAGCAAAATTTTTGAAATTGACCCTATTGGATCGACAAACAGCTTTGTTCTTTACGAGGGTTATAGAAAGCACCTTGAGATACAGAGAGGAAAAAGGCGTCAGGAGAAAAGATTTCCTACAATTGCTAATAGATATGAGAAAGGAAGACCAGAAAGACTTAACCGTTAATGAAATCGTCTCACAATCTTTCTTATTCTTTGCGGCAGGTTTTGAAACGTCCAGCAACACTTTGACGTTCTGCATCTTCGAATTGGCAAATAACACAACCATACAGGATAAAGTCAGATCGGAAATTGAAGACGTTCTAGCTGAAAATAATGGCAAATTAACTTACGAGAGTATTTTGGAGATGAAATATCTGAGCCAAGTAGTAGACGGTAAATAAGCCAGCTAGAAAAGATTATCACTGATTAAATCTGTTCTAGAAACCCTAAGGAAATATCCATCGGTGCCGTCACTTCCTAGAGTTTGTACTGCCGATTACAAGTTACCAAACGGTGAACATTACATAGAAAAAGGCACTCACGTATTTATACCAGTCTACGCTTTGCATCGAGATCCGGAATACTATCCGGATCCCGAAAAGTTCGATCCTGATAGGTTTACAGAAGAAAATAAGGCGAAAAGGCATCCCTATGCATACTTGCCCTTCGGTGAAGGTCCAAGGAATTGTATAGGCATGAATAATATTCCAAACAAAAGACTTAAATGTAATCCTTTTGCTTTTGTTAGGTCAGAGATTTGGATTCCTCCAAGTGAAAATTGGACTTATTACTTTGCTAAGAAACTATCGCTTCAGTCTCAATTCTAGGACGAAATATCCTTTAAAGTACCACAAGAGCGCATTGTTTTTATCAGCCAGAGGATCAGTTTGGGTAGATATCGAGCGGATTTGAGTACTTTTCTTTGTATGCGATAAAAATTGTCAGAAAGATTTGAGGGAATTATTATTTACACTGGGCAAGTAGTTGTAGGGTTTTCTATTTTAGCAATTCTTTGTTATATGTTGAGGAATATGTGTTATTTTTATTACTATTGTGTTGAATATTATACCTTATTTGAATTAATTCTAGATATATAATAAATAAACTATTTGTACCCCATATACCCATTTGTTTTCATGTATGTAGAATAGTTTTTTTTCTTTCTGGAGAAGTGGATGGAGTTTAATATATTAATAAGTCAAGGAACGATTCTAAATATAACTTGTAGATATAAGATGTATCACTGACAGAGGAGTATCCCTCTGTAGCTCATGAATAGTGGCAAATTATTATCAACATTTGTACAGAGTGGTTCATTACCTCGGTGCAGTCTTCAATGTTGTATTATTAAATACAATATCTCACAGAATTATGGTATCTTTAGAGGCACTGGCAAATTTTATAGAAATAAGAAATAACGTCGTATGTAGTCTTGAACTTGTCCATTTCCAAGATATTTTTGATTTTCTAAATATTATGGAACATTCTTTGAGATAAAAGATAATTTAAATGTCCCTTAAAACAAGTGAAAGAAATCCTGAAATATTATCAGCGCAGACCTATACTTATTAAACTTGTACGTGGCGTTACAAGAAAAAAATAATTTTAGCTTTTTTTTAATTTACATAAATGGCATAAATTTTCAGTTCATTTGATAATTTTTGCTATTTACGTTCGCTTAGAGTCCTCGCCAAATCGAATGGACCAGCGCAGAACGTGACATTAACACCAAATAGTGTGTCGATGAAAGATAGTGTAATGAAGAGAAAGTAATAGCGCTATGATTAGGCCGTCCAACAAACATAGTGTTGCGCCACCTTGTTTGTTTTTACATTTTTCGCGGTGCGCGCGGTTATTTACGAGGAAACTCCTGCTGAACTTCTTGTCAATTGCTAGGCAGTGGACGGGAAGAAATCGGTTGGACGCACTCAGAGGTTAAAATTGACATGGGGGCACAATAGGTCTTTCTGGCCGAGTTGCCTTCTTCGGGTTACACCCGCGCATGGAGAAAAAAATATACAGATTTGAGCATCCACCTGATTTTGATTCCTTTAACCCTAAACCTACCAAGGTGTGCTTTTGAGGCACAAGTGATTTTGAAAATTGCTGAAACTTTGTAAGTTAAACTGCCCACAGACTGAGGATTTTGTATTCTCAAATATAAACTATCTTAAACACAGTAATGACACAAAAAATATTTTAAATAATATTTTTCCATTTTACTTAAAAAAATTAAACATCATTTACCGACACGCCTACCAAGGTGTGTCTTTGAGGCACTATACTGTTATTATACTATTAAAATGCATTGCTACGTTATTTAAAACTAGTATGTGGTAAATCCCCCGTAATAGATATGCTTTTATATTTCGGAACTTTCCCCTTGTATGTCAAGAACTTCCAGTTGCATATGAAGGGAATTCCCTAAATGTTTTGCTAAAACAGTCAGCTTACAAACTGCATTGCTATCAGTGTATTTGTTGACTTTCCTAACGAACGCATTGGCGTTTAGTGTCTATTGTTAATTTATTTCTTTTACCTATGGAGAGTATAGTATAGACCAGTAAGCAAAATAAAGTTTTGATTGACCCCAGTAAAAATAGATTTGTGTTTTTATGCTTATTTGGTTTTGAAATTTATGCAAGAAAGTATGACCGATTGGTTGACTGACCGACGCCGGCCACTAACTGAAAGGAGTTGCTCGATGCATTTGTACGGAAGTGATGGATTGGAAGAATGTAAATTATGGTGAAGATGAAGAAGAGCCAAATGACGAAACCTCTTCTAGGAAGCGGCATTATCAAGAAACTGGCGATGAGAGAAAGCGAATGAACAAGAGAAGCTGACATAGTGATGCTAATGATGAACCGCGGCCATTCGCAAACTTTTATTGAAAAGATGGTATCGAGTGGAATGCCACGCCGATTGCCAAGGGAAAAACACGTGCACACAACATAATTACAACAGCTTTGAAACAAAGTGAAACTTCCACCTGGAGTGCATGTTGATACTCCTTGTGACGCATTCAATTTGTTTTTTGATGATACGGTTATTGGTATTGTGGTTACTTCGCTAATAAGGAGGCTTTCGTATTCTTGGCGATTTGTGGAAACCAGTTGACGACGTTGAAATCCCTGCTTCTTTGGCCTTTGATTAACTGCTGGAAGAAATAAACAAGAATGTGGACTATAATTAGCTATGGAATCCTTTATATTGGAAATCCTGTTTATCGAGCGTGATATGTCACGAAATAGATTTACTCAATTACTAAGATTTATTCGTTTTGACGATAAAGCGACCAGAACCCTCCGAAGGCAAAAGGACAAGTTGGCCACCAATTAGAGACCTGTGGACCGTGTTAATACAAACTTGCTGAAATATTATCTTCCTGCGCAGTAATCTAACCATCGATGAACAACTCGGTGCCTTTAGAGCGCTCGTGTATCTTCCGAATATTACCTCGCAAGCAATAGCCAGATAATTACGGTATGAAATTTGGTGAATATGCGATAGTGGAACTAGTTATTCGTTCCGTGGTATACCCGTACTTAGGAAAAGAAGGTCTCAAACAGAGCAGAAAACTTAGCGCAAAAGGTGGTTGAAGACCTTTGTGAACCTTTTCTGAGACTAAAAGAATATTACGTTCGACAACTTCTTCACCAGCTACGAGCTTTGCATCCAGTTTGCTTACCAAGGCCTAACTTGAGTGTAGGAACTGCTCAGAAAAAATAAAGCCGCTGCCATACACCAAAAATTTTTACCTCACAGGCACGGAATATTGAAAAGCAGAACTTGTTTGGTTTCAGAAGACAATGACTTTGGTATCTTATGTACCTAAAAAAATCGACTGTGTCATATTATTATCTACAATGCACAACGACTCCACCATTGAATGAGGAAATAAAAATAAATCTGAAATCAATAAGTTACTACAATTCCACGAAAGGAGGGGGGTGGATACACTTGATCAGATGGTACATACATATTCAGTGGAAACGTCAAAACTAATAGGTGGCTTTTGGTCTATTTTTTCAATATAATTGATGTGTGTGGAGTAGCTTCATTTGTCATTTGGAGAAATATCCATCCTGACTGGCATATTTCCAAAAAACGAAGACTTCGCCAAAATTTTCTTACGAGAAATTACAACAGAATAGTACTGCGTGAAATTAGACGTCGTAGTTTGAGTGGCTTGCATAAAAGTCATACTTCATTGATACAAACTACGTTGAATCAAGTACCTACCACAGGGATCTTCGGCTCGAGAGTAAGAAAACGAAAACGTGCTAGATTTGCCATCAAAGAAAAGCAGAAATGTCAACACAGTTATGTGATAAGTGTAAGCAAACGGTTGTGTGGTGAACATTCGGAGAAAATACTCACGTGCACAATTTGCAAACTACATAAATAACTTTCAAATATTTTTCTATATTCTACTATTTTAAATTATATCTTCTGACACACCAATTTCTTCTATATGTTTTTAATCTTACTGTATACCTACTACATAAATAAATAATGCATATTTGCTATTATTTACATCAACAATGTGTTACAAATAGATGTGTGCCTATGAGGCACACCTTTGTAGGACACGTACGATAAAACGTTGTAGACTAGGAGTTAAAAGGAAACACCCTTTACCTAGAAAAACTAATTAAATTCAGATATCAACACATGAACCGTAATACACGCTAGTACTAAGATGTGTGCATACCAAACATAAACTGGAAATCTTTAAAAGAAGTTTCACGTACAATATAAGTAGGGTTTTAAATACTTACGTCTTGGGTGCGGGAATGGACTTTTTCTACTACTACCTTCCTTGTGCGAGACGTGTTTATGCGGCACTAATGTTGACACAATTAACCAATGGCGTCCGATATGTAACAATTGTAATCCGATGTGTGTGTGTGCATTTGCGTGAACCTTATTTATTCACTTCTATTTAGATTAAGTATTCAGCCGCACTTCGCTTCTTTTTCTTTTTCTCTTTGATATTTTAATTTCTTTTTACTTTATTTTAATAGGCTAAAGGTAGAACGCTGAAAATACATGTGTTAAACACATGTATTAAGGCGATTTAGTCTATTTGGCATTACTCCTAAGCTTATTGTATATATGATTGTATTATTGATGATGATATCATTTTGCCAATAAAACTTATTATTATTATTATTATTTGACTTAATTCCTCGAGTAAAGAGCGTGATCGCCATAATTGCGGAAGAATTGTGACTATCATCGAACGCTACATATTCACCGACCATCCATCAACGTAACATCTACGGATCACACCGTACCAGATAAGTCGAACAGATTATTAATCAAACTATCATTACCTTATTATTATAATTTTTCTTAGCGAAAGCGTAATACAAACCTAAAAACGCAACCGCTAAGAGAAGGGCAGGAGGTTTATATAAAACGTCCGGTAGGCTATAAAAGTAAAATAACACCAAAATATGCTGCACCATATAAAATTAAGAGAATACTAGAAAACGGTACAGCATTAGTAACCGACCGAAATAATAGGCAAAGAAAAGTTCACATAAGAAACCTTAAATATGGTGTTGTTACAGATTCGCCGGAATCGCGGAATCTGGCGGGGACATCACGCTAACAAAAGTGGAAGAAGCGACAGGATTGTTGCCCCTTAAACTAGGGACAGCATGGAACACCGTATCATATTGGAAATTTATTAATACCCATAACTTAAAAGTAGAAAATTATAATAACATTTTAAGTTACAATTTAAATTTAATAAATAAGAAAATTAAACAGAGTAATTGACTCGCAAAAGAAACTTAAAAATGCTTTAGAAAAACAAATAACTCTTACGTTAAACGCGATAGACTCTTTTAACAAAACCATTAAAACTATACATAATAATCAATTACTGTTGCAATCAAAAATTAATGAAGTAGAGAAAGAAATTAATAATTGAGTTAAGAATTCATATATATGCAATTTATAATCAATTAATATTTCTGACAGAAACCGTAAATAACATTCTGGATACACTGATCACAGCTTTAATATTAGCTAAATCAGAAACTTGTCACCCTTCAATAATTGGGCCAGACGGCTTATTGCGTGAAATAATAGAATTAGAAAACCAATTTAATAATTGCGAATTTTCATTAAAAGCTATACAAGAAAATATACATTACTTGAATGAAAATTTAAAGGTAAAAGTTTATCTAAAAGATCAAACGATTGTCTATATAATTTTATAACCGTTAGTAGAAACTGAACCATTTACCTATTACCATTTATATCCTTTACCATTACATGTAAATGAATCCTATTTTAAATCTATTAAACCAACTTCAAATTTTCTGGCAATAAATGATAACAAATTCCTTTACATGGAAACTAAATGCGCGGAATTAAAATCAACGGAATACATTTGTGACCCTGGCGAAACGCATCAATTTACATCTGCACCGTGTGAAGTTCAACTACTCACGTACTCTAATGAATACGATAAACGCATACAAGTTGTAGAACAATTCGACGATACAAAAGTTACTAAATTATTTAACAATCATTGGTTAATATCAATACATATACGGTCGCGATAACAGAA